>ML792906.1:413968-428479 GCA_009831015.1 Picea engelmannii | reverse complement strand
CCCCAAGAACATCAACCTCATGTTGATCCTTCACCTTCTTCACCAATAAGGTCTTCTTTGCCTTCTTCGTTTGCAAGGTCGCCTTCCATTTCATCTTCTTCGTCGAGTGAAAGTTCTAAAGCTAGTAACCTGATGAATAAGAAGAAGAAGAAAAGAAAGAATAAGAAGAAGAAAATTAAGCAAGGATCCAAACTTCCAACCACTGTCAAACATGTTGGAAAACAACCAGTTACTGTTAATCATGCTAGGAGTGTTGATGATGTCAAAATGACCCAAAAAACCTGTAAGCTCAAGTACCCTTATAGGATTTGTAAAGGTATCCATATTCTTAAGGAATGACCTGGTCTATCCAACGTTATAGAATCATGGTCTACACATCCTCGCCAACCCATGTCGTTAGCCTCTGAACAACATGCTGATGAATTCCCGTCGACTAGTCACGATATAGTTGGGAAGAAGAAAGTAGAGCCAAGTTCCATGTATGTTATGAAAAGGGCATCATCTAACTCATATTTTCTCTCATATGGACAAAGCCTCAAAATTACTGGAAGATGTGACTATTTCACAACCTCAACTTCTAGCTTCTTATCGTAAGATTTCTCTAAACCCACCTGTAGTTGATGGAATGATCAATCTGGTTCCCCCGTCAGTCAGTCTAGTTGATCAAGTGGTTAATCTGGTCACGTCCTTAATTGAACCATTTGACAAAGTGGTCCATCTGATCCCATCGTCGGTCGATCCCACTCTCCCTTTAGAGAGTGTTAACAAAGTGGTTGATCCGATTCCATCATTGGTTGATCCCACTCTCTCGTTAGAGAGTGAAACCCAAGTGGTCGATCCATTTACACCTGTCGACCCCATTCTCCCCTTGGAGAATGAAACCCAAGTGGTCAATCTGATCTCTCCATCGATTGATCCTACTCTCTCGCTAGAGAGTAAACCCGATATTGCCCATGTTTTCTCATTGATACAAAATCTACCATGCCGAGGGCTATTTCTCCTTCTCCCGTGGAACCCCCTCCAAGTTATGAGGCCATCCATTTTGATTGGGGTGTGAACTGGACCTCGTCTTCCCTCTCACTTTCCTTTCTATATTATAGTACAGGTTTGTGGTCGAGACGTTCCTCAGACACTGATAGATGAAGGTGCATTTGTTAGTATTTTGTCCTCTTTTTCTTGACAAGCTTTGGGTTTTCCTCCACTTGCGTCAGTTACGTAGAATTTGTTAGTTTTTAACAGAAGAACCATTCAACCTTTAGGGACCCTTCCTCAGTTTCCTGTAACTTTGGGAAGGAAAATTGTCTTCATTCATGTCATGGTAGTCCAAGATCCCTTGTATTTCTCTTTACTTCTTGGGCAAGATTATGTCTATTCCATGAAAGCTATTGTGTCTACTCTTTTTTGTGTGATATCTTTCCCTCACAATGGACGGGTTGTGATTGTTGATCAACTTTCATTCATTGACCCCACCTGGATTGCCTCCCTGAATGGTTCTTATATGAAAACGGTATCACCCCCGCCACAGGTCAATTATGTGGCATTGTCGCCCATGGCTTCAACTTCTAATGACTTAGATCCAATAGTTGACATGGTGATCTCTTCGATAGGGTTGTTAGAGCTTGATCTCTTTACTCTTTTCATGACCCTCAACCTGGTGTCCTTCCAGAGTGTGTTTCTTCCTTCCAGCAAAGACCTCTTGAAAGACATGACCAAGTTCTATCCCTTGACATGGTCTCTTTCCGGAGCATTGTCCTCTTCGAATCCATGATCAAGAAGACTCCGAGTATAGTTTTTTCATCTCTGAGGCAACTTCGTTAAAAAATGAAACAAAGGTCATTGAGCATGGTTTTTTTATTTCAATCTCGTTAAAAATGAAACCACTTGAGGATAGTTTTTGCGTCTCTGTAGAAACCTCGTTAAAAAATGAAACAGAGGTTACAAGCATAGTTATTGTTTCTATGTCAAGCTTGTTAAAAAATGAAAGGTATGGAGATTATACCTAGAGTCTCGAGCATAGTTTTGATCCTGTGTCAAGCTCGTTAAAAAATGGAACAACTTCCCCCTCTCTGTTGAGTCAATTCCTTCATCTACTGTTTGAAACTTCATTTTATCCACCTTTGAAGTTGGACAAAAAGAAGCTTGAGGGGCATTTCTTACAGCCTCTGGACTTCATGTTGAAGTTAAAACCGCTAGTTTCTTAAGATGGGGGCTAAGTACCAACCATTCCATGTGTTATGCATTGGGAAGTCACAAGCATAGTTTTCTATGGTTCAAGCTTGTGTAAAAATGAAACCACCTACCTCAAGTATAGTTTCCTCTGGTTCAAGCTTGTGTAAAAATGAAACCAGGTCCAAGCATATTTTAGTTTATTTTTTAAGCTTGTGTAAAAATAAAATCTATCCCAAGCATATTTTTGTTTTGTTTTAAAGCTTGCATAAACATGAAAACAATCTCGAGCTTAGTATTTGTTCTTTCTCATGCTCGCAAATACATGAGAATAAGTTACCGAGCTTAGTCTTTGTTCTTTCTCATGCTCGTAAATCAATGAGAATCTAACCGAGTATACTTTTATCACTTTTTCAGACTAGTAAAGGTTATATGAAAAAGGAACCCCCTGGAGTTCCCTTTAAGATCTTTTCAGACTCTCTAAACATGAAAATATTGCCGAGCGATCTTGTTCTTTTCACGCTCGTAAAAGTATTTGAAGAAAACGTTCGGTGAGTGATAGTTTATCACTTTTTCAGTCTCGTCGAACTAATTTACGAAAAAGGAATTGGGAGAGTTCTCTTTAAGTTTTTTTCAGACTCTCAAAACATGAAAAACCCCTGAGTTTTCTTTCTTTGGACACAGAGAACACACATTGAAAGGCCCATGTGGGACCGAACCACTCCTTCCTAGGGTTCGTTAAACATACTTCGAAGGACTCATCCGAAGGATGAGATTACATTACAAGCATATGTTATTCTCCTCAAGCTTGCATAAAAATAAAGAAGTACTTGCCAAAAATTGTGGGGGAGAAATTGGGAAAGAAATGTATCTAAACCTGTATTATGTGGAAGAGACACTTTTTAACATGACACCCTTTCACTCGGTTTGTGTCTAAGTTGGAAAATTGGCTTGTCTCTTGATCATACTTCTTTATAAGATTACAAATTGGTCTGTGATCCCTATTGTTGAGTCAGTTTTTCCAAGACATTTGTCATGTTGCCAATATGTTCAAAGAGAAGTTCAACCCTAAAAGACTTCTATTGCATCGGCCATTTATGTAGTCCTTAAGCCTTGTATTGCATCGTCCATCCCTAAGTCAATCCTGAATCACTTGTTACTCTGATCCACTTCAAATCTTGTTACCTGTTTCATGTCATTGATGTGGGATATATTAAGGCCCTCCTATGACGAATCTTTTCCTGTCGACTTCAACTCATTATCCAAGAATTAGACTTAGAAACTAATTGGTACCTTGGAAATTTCATGCCTCAATGGAAGGATTCCTCACTTTCGACAGTGGGTTTTCATTATTGACCCCTGATCGGGAGATTCTGCCGAGTGTTCGACTTCAACTCATTAATTCACATTCGTTGGATTGTACTAGTGTACCTTGGGAGTCATTGACATTAATGGTGATTTCCCTCACACTTGTTAACGGTTCTCATCATTGACTAGTAATCAAGTGGTTTCTACCATGTTCGACGCCAACACATGTATTCGCATGGTTAGGTTCGTACTATAGAGTGGTGGATATGAAGACCCTGTATCTTTTCTGTTAGATCCAGGTTGTGTTGGAGTATATTCATATTGTATTGGTGCATAGATCCACAGTGTATGTCTGGTGGCTATGTTCAAATTCAAGTCTTTAACACATATATCCACAGTGTATTTTTGGTGGCTATGCTCATATTTGATTCATATTGGCATGGATCCACAGTGTATGTTTGGTGGCCATGACCTGTCTTACTTGACATGGATCTTCGCATGTCGAAATTTATGCTTTGAGGCATTTGTATTCTGACTATGGGAATGCCTACCTCAGTGATGATATATTATTGTACTTTATTTCCTTGTTTGTTGGTAGGTTTCCAACCGACTGTTCCTTGTTCCTTACACACACTCGACAAAGTATTTCAGCTATCACTATGTTCTAACTTCATACTTTAGGGGGATCTCTGTTACATATTATTTTCATCATTTTTATGATCGTTAATGATGTAAAACTATCTGTTTCCTTCGGAAGGGTCAGTGGCCTGAGTTCCTAAAGAAGGAAGGGAGAAGAACTTTTCTTGAGAAAAGAAGTTGCATTTTCCTTTGTAAAAACCTATAAAAAAGGAAGTTCGCAGGCTGCATTATAGCTAGGGTGTGAGAATGCCTGATTGTCATAGGCTGCATCATAGCTAGGTCGTGAGGAGTTCAGATTATTCTCTATAGGTAGGGTGTAAGAATGCTTACACGTGGGAAAAACAAGCGTTTTCTTGAATCTTCTAGAAGGAGAAATTTCCATGGTGAGGTGGCATCTGAATGGTTTGGATCTTACTCGCTTTCATGATTTAGTGGGATCATCCTAACCTAATCACCTTATCCTCTTAAACATATAAAAGGAGAGCAGATCTCATGGAGAATGGCTAAGTTGGATTTGGATTAGAATTATTAGCTTGGTTAGAGTGGTTTTTCCTTTTTCCTTTGTCAAGATAGATTGTGAATACTATCAGATCCGTGCTCTTAGAATTCTTGGAGTGAAAGTGTGTGGGGAATGAAGGATAGTTGGAAGGGACCTTACGACATTAAGGCCATGGTTTTAATCTCTATTTCACATTTAATATGATACAGTAATATGATTCTTTCCTATAAATCTTCTTGTGTTTTATTGTATGATTCCTTGATCACATACATAGGTTTATATTGAGTTTATGCTATTGCTATCACTTTGGTTGGTTGCATTATTTTGCAGGTTCATCATTGTATGAGCATTGGAATGGATCTAGGATGGCGATGGCGAGAGGAATCATTGTTTAAATGATATGTCACCCATCCCTCTCTAGTTAGTAAATTTAATATCTAAAACTTAAGGAAAGCGTCATGTTCTGGTGTGTTTTGTTCTAGATCCAGGTGGATCTAGGGAGATCAATTAGTGTCTTCACCTACCGATTTATCCAATAACACTAGGGTTCAACACTTCAACAATGCACCAACAAAACCCTAAATATCGACCCTTTCAACAACACCTGCGAAGCAGATGAAGTCTCACCCAAGGTAGAGGCAGGGGTGGTTGTAGGAATCAAGTGTTTGCAACCTATTTGTGACACAGATCTGTGATTACAACACTCTAACAGAGAACTTAACAGTCGTCATTCATTAGTATTTAACCTTTATTCACAACACAGATAAAACCCTAATTATAGAGAAATGTATTATTCGCCAAGATCTAATACATTCAAACACTAAGCACATCAAAATAGATCAGATATAATATTCATTCAGATGGCTAAGCACTAATCTTTCATATCAAATTCATCTAAACATACATTATTGCACTAAGAATAAATCAAATGACCAATATATCAACAATAATGCACAAAGCAACCATAACATAGGATATACGTGGTTCACCCCCAGCCTGGAGCTACTTCCACCAACTCTTCTTCTCTTTTATTGTCTTCTGTCAATCATCTACATGCATAGAGACACAAGATCCTACTCTGCATAGGATAGGAGCTCTATGCACACTTCGCCAGGTCCTCCTTCCCTGAGTAGATCTAGGAACAAAGCTTTCTTACAATCAATTGCACTTAACTCTGCAAGTTCTCAACACACAATTTGCATAGAGCCTTCTTACAATCACATAGATCCCACTTACATCATTTCCACTTAGCTAATCTTAGCACTAAGCCAAATATCTTACTTTCTCACACTCCCACACCACTTCTTACATTGCCTAGATATCTATTTATACTTTACAAAATTGGCCTAAACATGGGTAAAACATGGGCTGACATCCCAATATACCTGTTACATAAACCCTAAACCCAAAACTCCCCTGAGATCCCGCGATCTCCACTTCGACTTGCACTCCACCTTAGACCAGCCTGTCTGTAAATACTAACCTTGTACAATATCTACTGCAAACTGATATTAAGAAAAGAACAGAAAAGATACAATGGCAAACACAAACATTACACAAAGATTTTTCACCTGGAAACCCAAACCGGGAAAACCAGCATATATTATATTCATACATTGTTTACAATACAATATACATATAGGAGCCAGCGGCATCCAAAACCCTAACCCAATGACATGGATTAGTCCAAAACCCTAATTCCTTAACCGGAACTAGAACACCATCGGCAAAAAACCATGTGCCAAAAACCACCTAATAACATGTGGTCCCGGTAATATGTCATCCCGGAAATATGTTGGCCCGGCGAAAATATGTTGGCCCGACGAAAATATGTCGGCCCGAAAAAAAAATCGGGGGTGCTTCCCCCAAACCCCTGCGCGGGGGGCTCCGCCCCCCTCTACCCCCTTGCACGCCTGGTGTAGGTGCTCAGACACTACTACTCGTGCAAAGAATATAACACATACCCAACACTGTCGAAGTCCCAAAATTGGTCAAACATGACCAATGTTTCCACAAAACCTGGTCAAGGGCCAAGACCATTTGCCTAATGTATTCCAATGCAAAGATCCTTACAGGGAGATATTTGGCAGTCTGTATGGTGGAAATTCACATCCATATACTCTTATTTCAGTGTGGTTATGGTATAGATACCAATCTCTTATTTTGGTCAAATCAGAGAGGTGAATAATTCTCTAGACTTCTTCATCGATTCTTGGATCTATTATGGTGCTAAGCATGCAAACCATTGGGTGATAACATTGATCAATGAAATCCTTGAAGTTGAACTCAGTGGATTTTTCCTCACTAGTGAGGTCCATGAAGTCACTTATTGAGGGTTTCCTTCTTGATCCAATATATGAAGAGCACATGAAAATCTATCTGATCAAAAAAACAAGAATAGGTACACCAAAACTGAGGATTATATTAACATTCCTTTTGTTAAAAATTTGAAAAATGGAACATGTATGTTATCAACCAAAAAATGACTGAAATAAAATTTGACAGTGGATTTTTCTTCTATGGAGAAAATAGACAGAAAACCTAAGATAGGTTCATCTACCCATTCATCTGAAAAGTATCCTAACGTGTAACATAGGGTAGAAATAATATGGTTTGTCCTGAAAGTGAATATGGAAGATGAATAGGGAGGGTTTTTCTTAGGCAGTTGAGCATCTTTTGGCAGAAAGATTTCAAAATTAGGGCTCTTTGGGGGAAGAAGAGTTTTTGGTATAGGTCATTCAGGGTTTTTACAGAGAAACAGATTGCAGAGTCAATTCTTGGTATCTGTAACATTCGATTAATGGATTCGGGGGTAATGGTGAACATGGTTTCACTAGAAGAGGAAATGATGGCCCTTTGGCCGAGAAAATAATGAGCTTGACATTTCAGGGAAAATTCTAGGAAGTGGAAGGTTTGAGGGAACATGTACATGGGAAAATTAGATTCCCAGAGTCCAATTTTGTCGCTTTGATCCAGGAAAATATCCTTTAGCCAGAAGTGTAATTCGAAGAATTCAAATTCACACCTCGTCTCTATAATGTTTTAGTCCTTATCTGCCAAGGGAATATGATCCAGGTCTACAGGAGGGGGAAGAAATGGATTTTCGGATGTCTCAGCGTATTCAAATTTGGGAGCCATGAATAACAACGTTTTGAAGGTGACTTAATGGAGGAGTATAATTACCCAGTTTAATTTCATGTGTCGACACTGGACCTTGGTGGTAGTTGTCTCAAAAGATGGATTTGGTGCGGTGTCGACAAAGCGTGGATCTGTAAATAATGTCACAATGGTGAAGAAACAAGGTTATACAATGCAACGAAGGTGTCCGTTATGGCGAAGGGTGATGACAGGGAGAATAATGGTCATGGGGAAGGAATTGATTGTCCAACGGGTATGTGGGGTGTGACGTGCAACGGGTGATAGTGGGGTACAGTGGTAGAGTGATATGGGTGGTATTGGGTATGTGGTTTGGAAAGATTCCATAGGGGGGTAGGAGGTAAGTGGATTTGAGTGGGGGGGGGTCCGAAATGTTTAGAGGGTGGCACGTTATGTGGGGTCAACATGGGGGAAAATTCATTTCTAGACCCCTCCCCCCCACACACCGCGTTAAAGGCATAAAGGTTGGGGGGTCCGGAATGCACCGAGGGTTGTTGATCTTGGCATTAAGCTCCTTTTTCAACACCCTCTTTTCATTTTTTCTATTTTTATCCCTTTTGTTTCTTTTTCTTTTCTTTTGTTTTTGTTTTTCTTTTTGTAAATCATTTGCAGAATAAAATATTATTTACAATAAAATATGACTAGAGGAAGAAATTCTAATCACTGGGTCATACTATGAAATATAGGGTTATAATAGTGGCTCCACTTGGGGATGGTGCTCTCCTTGTGAGGTGCCAAGAACCAGCTACCTGCTTCCTTGAATATTCTTCTCCAATACCTTTCTGCATTCTGATTTTCTTTATTATAAATGTAAATGTGGTGATCTTGATCAGGGGCTTAGGGCCTTCTCTCTGAGCTTCAACCACTGATAAAAAATAACCCACACCTGACATAAAAGTTAAAATTTTATTTACAATGAAATGAGTGAGAAAATATTCATTCCTGTGAAACATAGTTCTTGAACATTCTGCCATTGATAGGTTCTCCTGGAAGATCTAATCCATCCATATCCTTGATAAAAAAAATGCATTGCTTCCTCTGTATGCATGTATTATGAATGGGCCTTTACATAAATTGTCAAATTTTTCATGTTTTCCCTTTTCTTCATTTCCTGAGTCCCATTTCAATAATTTATCTACTAACTAGAAGTCATCAGCCTTGGTTCCTCTGTCATATATTTTCTTGATATTTTCCTGAATCACTTGAGTTTTATTATAGACCTCTTCTCTATATTGTTGCAGCTATATAGTTTGATTGATTCTTCTTTGGATGTCATTTGGTTCTACCTGTACTTCCTGCAATAACTTCATGACAGGAACACCTAAATAAGTAGGAAAGACAACATCCATTCCATAAACCAAATGGTATGAAGACATACCAATTGACCTCTTTGTAGTAATTATGTCTTCCCATAGTGTTGGAAAATTTGTTTAGCTCCTCAGTATGGTCACCACTATGTTATCACTCTGTAATTCCCAGAGGTTATCGAAGGTTATAATAAATTGACAGAGGTAACTATCAAAACCACTTTTGAAACTGGCTTCTAGCCTTTCCAGTTTCAGAGAGGGATCTCTCTGTACGATTTAGATTTTTTTAAGTTTTAAATGTTAGGCTAGTTATGATAGTCTGAATTTGTTTGTTTGTTTGTAATAGTTGGCTGAAAGAATGCATTAAATTTCCATTGGGCTATGGGGCCTGTATTAAATATGAGGATCAGATTGAACTTTTTATGAGGTTTTCTTCACAGGAAAAGGTAGTAAAAATATTGGATCTATTGAGATTAAATGAGGTGAATAAGGCAGAAAAGGTGTGAGAGTCCACTAAGCAAAGGAGCAACTAAGAATTCCATTAATTAATTTTAGATGAAAAACATATAGACCATTAAAAGACTAGAGACAAAGTATACAAGATAAATTCTTTTCTATTGACTTCATTTTAATGATTAGAATCTGAAATACATAAATGATTCACAGAGAATAAGAAAACATTTAACAGATAAAGAGAGACATCACCAAGAATTTGAAACAAGAATCCTGTAAATAAGCCTGTTTTATTACTGGTTGATCTTTTGAAAAGTTTACACAATAGCTCATGGGTGGAAAAATCAACACTCAATACTTCGAAGGAAGAAGTATTTATACAATTATTTACATCTAATTTTGTCATAGATGACTAGGATATTATGGACAAAAAATCTAACTAATTAGATCTCATATTACAAAACATAGGAATTTTGTTGATCTATTCAGATCCTTGGTGCTGATTTTGTGGAAGTAGTTAGTGACTCATTATGTTTGACTTGACTGTCTACTCCATGATGACTAGAACCTCAAAATTACCTTTACTCAAGTAAATAACATAAATCTTCCCATCTCTTTTTACTAGGGATGGAAACCTTGAGCAACTTTCTATATATCTCGTCCATCTCAGTATACTTGGCAAAAGTGGGATTTGTGATGAAAATATGTTTTATCTTATACTGGATACTCAGGTCCAACTATAGTGTCTCTAGGAAATCTTTTCCAGCAATGCTTCCTTGTATGCCTACAAAATTGGAACCATCCTTTTCCACTGCAATGACATTCTTCTTATAATCTGATAGAGTTACTAGTTTGTCATTGAGAACTAGTAGTCCAGAGAGACCCTTCTTGTGTCATACCTCAATCTTCCTGAAAAATATTTGAACTCCAATGTCCATCACCTAAGCCTTCTCCTCTAGCTGCAACATCAGTCCTTTCTTGGTGAGGACCTTCTTGACCATAAGGATAGTATTTGTCCTCTCTTCAATCTCCATTGATTCTAACTCTTGCTTGTTTTTGGAGTTTAGGAATCTGATGAGCTCAGTGGCCTTTGTGGGTGTTTCTCCTAACTTTTCTCTTATTTTACTAATTGATTCTCTAGATTTCTATACTAGTTCTTGTTGTTCAAAGATGATCTATATGAATGGCCATATTTCTATCATAGACTTGCTTATATATACCTTGATGTTTTTCTTAGACTCGGATAAGGTATTTTCCATGACTGTCTCTTTCTGTAGCTGTTGTAGTTGTTGACTAAGTCTCTGAGAATTGTTCATTTCTGCATGATAACTGGTTTGGAACATCGACTTAAGGTCCTGGAGGTTTTCTACTTCTTCTTGCAATTTTTTGATCTCCTCCCCTTGAAGGGACATGTCTTCTATAGACTTCACAAGTTTCTCAGATACATCTGGAACTTGCACTGGGATGGCTGATGTAATATCTACTATTGTAGCTACTTTTGTTGTTCTCACTCCTGTCAAAGGGACTGCCTTGAATGGAATAATATCCATATGCACACTTTGTTCTTTCTCCTTTGTTAGTTTGTCCATATTTGTCTCCATATCTATTCTCTGTGCATTCTGTTCCATGATCAACTTCAACATCTCCTGTTTGTGGCCTTCATTTTTAGCCACCTCCTTTTCTTGTGAATCTTCAGTAGATGGGAGATTTAGTTGTTTTCTCAAGGATGATATATCAACATTTTTCTTCTTCAACAATTCTTTAGCTACCTTGACATTCGATGGGTCATACCCAATCTTTAACACCAACTCTTCTAGTGATTTAACCTTATTGTCCTTAGCCAAAGAGGAGATTTTCTCCAGCTTCAATTGGGATTGGATGTTATTCATAGATACTTGCAATTTTGAAGAAGTTAATGAGGTGTTTGTCAAAGTGTAGAATATCATCTCCCCTATTTTCCTATGCATGTCCATTTGGTCCACTGGATGGACCTCCTTCACATTTAACTCAAAATAAGTCTTCTTGTAATCAACAATTGTCTTGGTATGCGGAACTTGTGCTTTCAGGAATTCCATTTACATTCTTCCTTTATTTATGTCAAATGATGACAATAGTATATGTTGGGCAGTGGAGTTCTTCTTCCAGAACTGGGCATATGTGTTTTTGTTTAGTTGTTCATTCCTCTGCTTGATCTGTTTGTACTTGTCAAAGATATTTGACCCTGTTTTCTCATGAGAGGATTCAGATGAAAGAGTAGTGTTTGTTTATTTTTTAGATGAAGATGTGGAAACTATGAACTGACTACCTGAAAAGGTTGAGGAATGTGGTCCCTCCATGAAAATGGTTGACTACATTTATCCTTCTTTGAGAAGGTTCGATGGGTGACTGGTTTTATCCCTCTTCATGTAGACTTGAAATTCTTCAGTTGAAACCTCTATGACTAAAGGGGAAACCTCTTTCCTTTCTCTCTTTTCTGTTTGTATTTGAGGTGTGCTAGTATGTGAAGCAGTGACAGGGGGAGGTTTTTCTTCTGTTTCCAACAATGTATTTTCTTTACAATCTATCTGATTCATATACTTTTCCACCTCTATCCCGTGTACATGAGCATAAGGCGTGTTCTTTTGTTTGACCCTGAGTTCTAAGATGACACCAAATGGGTCATAATTCTATGTGAAACTCTGAGTGAAGTTCATCTTATTCAAGAGGTTTTATGCATCTTCTCTTGCACCTCTGTTGTTGCATATGAAGAACCAATTTGGGTTTTTATTATGAGTTGTTGTTTCTTCTTCACTAATACAAAATGGATGTCATCAGAGTTTGCCATTTGCCTAATGTATTCCAATGCAAATATCCTTATAGGGAGATATTTTGGTAGTATGTATGGTGGCAATTAACATCCATATACTCTTATTTAATTGTGGTTCTGGTATAGATGCCAATCTCATGTTTTGGAAAAATCAGAGAGGTGAAAATTCTATGGAATTCTTCAGTGATTCTTGGCTCTGTTATGGGCCTGCGCATGCAAACCACTGGGTGATAAAATTGTACAATGAAATCCTTGAAGATGAACTCAATGGAATTTTTCCTCACTAGTGAGGTCCATGAAGTCATTGATTGAGGGTTTCCTTCCCGATCCAATTTATGAAGAGAACATAAAAATCTATCTGACTGAAAAAAACAATAGGTACACCAACACCGAGGAATATCTAAACATTCCTTATATTGAAAATTTGAAAAACTAATCACGTATGTTATCAATAAAAAATTGACTGAAATCAAATTGGAATGTGGATTTTTCTTCTGTGGAGAAAATGGACAGAAAACCTAAGATTGTTACAGGTGAATCCTCCTGCGGACAAGCGGCTTACTCTTGGTCTCTAGACTCGTAAGGCCAAGATAGAAAAGTGTTTAGCATGGACATTGACATCCTTTTATATCTAATCAAGCTAATATACGAAGGAGAAGAAGAAAGATATGCACCTTATTAATGACGTTTTTCCTTGCAAAGTCCAGGCTGATCTTTGATCCTCATCTCCCTAATAGGTCCTATAGAACAAAAAAAGATACATTGGAATTCCTATTCTACCAATATTAGCTCAAATATAGATCTATATACTGAAGACAAACTCATGTGGAACAAACATAAGTTTGAAAGAAACAGGCCAAGCATTGATATATTGATGAGAACAAGTAAAAGCACTTACAATCCTTTGATGAAGGTGCGACAACTTCTCCCAGTTCTCCTTGTCCAACCCATTTGCTCAAGTAATATACACTAATTTATTTGATGACATTTCACTTATGGGATCATAAGTTTCAGATCTCCAATATTTTATGTTAATATCACATATAGGATCGTAAGTTTGGTATCAATCTCTGGTCTCTACCTCCCCTTTCACCATGAGGAGGCCTCCTTATATAACCTTGGAGAGGCCCAACCACTTGAGAGATATTTGGGTTAAGTTGAGGATATTTCCTAATATCATTCCTTGACCTTCTATTCGAATCCAACCACCTTCAAAAATTGAGGGGATTCTTCCTTGTTTTAGCTCAACAAACCAAAAATCTTCTTAGAAAAGGTAGCGCTCCCCCAAAAGGGTACACAGAGTGTTTGAACACTCCCCCAAAGAGGCCCAGGGAGCATTGGCACTCCCTGACAGTGGGTAGGGGAGCACTGCCCTCCAAAATCCATTTTTGAGTGGTTTTTCCAGTGGCAAAAGGCTTGTACTCGTCAACTGATTTATCTTCTTCAAAACTAGTCTTTGAGGTGTCTTAGGTGTCTTTGTGATGTCATTAGAGGCACGACATAGAAAAGATGGTAATATGATTTTTGTGACACTTGCGACACTTTTGGTTAAGAAGCGACACTTGCAGACAAGATGTGACACTTACAACACTTGTAATGATGACACTTGTGACACTATTGAAGTGAGTAATTTTGATGTGTAACAGATTGCCCCCCAAAGTGCGAAGTTAGAATATGATGATGACTGAAGTAATTTGTAGACTTTTTCGAGAAAGGGTATGGATGCAGAGAGGCTAGACAAATCTACACACAACCATCAAACAAATATTATGACATGTCTCAAACCTAAGGTAGACATACCTATGCTTGAGTAATAAAGACTTTTTAGGTATGGCTGCCTTAAAATACGTTGTCGATCCATAATTATATTGACAAAAGGTATAGCCACTGAATATACAATGTGGATCTATACTCCCATGAACTGAACTGATTGTAGCCACGAAGAATACACAGTGGACCTATGAGACAATAACACATAGCCACAAACAATACAAAGTGGACCAATGCAACAATATATGTGTCATAGTTCAAGATAACTCCTTCATAACCTGGGAAAAGTATACATAAGAGTGAAAACTCAACCTAGGGTCTTCTTACCGATCCCAATGTAGTATGAATCTAACCATGTGAATAGATGTCAGCCTGATGTCGAACATGGCAGAAACCGCTTGATTACC
>ML792906.1:400487-412841 GCA_009831015.1 Picea engelmannii | reverse complement strand
CCCCCCATCCAGATAGAGGAGTACCTCTTTTTAATTTAACGAGCTTGAGGAGGGTAACACATGATCGATATGACTCACCTTTGGTAAATTCCTCTTCCCTTGTTTAACGAACTAGAAGAAGTAAGGGTTCGGTCCCATATGGGCCCTTCAATGTATGATTGTTTAACGAGTCCAGAGAAGGTAAAATCGATGGTTTTTCATATTTAGAGAGTCTGAAAACAACTTAAAAATGACTCCATTGTTGTCATTTTTCGTAATGTTAGTCTCACGAGGCCAAAAAAAAGATAAATTATCACTTGAAACACACCCTTTCAAACCTTTTAATGAATGGGAAAGGAAGCAAGATCACTCGATAATATTTTCATGTTTAGAGAGTCTGAAAAGAGATTAAAGACGACTCCAAGGGGTTCATTTTTTGTATATCCATGCAAGCCTGAAAAAAAGATAAAAGGTTGCTCGGTTTCATTCTTATGTATTTTCGAGCACAAGAAAGAACAAAGACTAAGCTCGGTATGCCCCCATCTTGAAAGCTAGTGGCTTAACTCTAGAATGATCATCAAAGGATGGAGACATGCCCTCCAAGCTTCAATTCATTCACTAACTTTGAGGTTGTCACCAATTTCTCTACTAGATGGAGAAAAAGGATAAGGGTGGATGAAAATAAGGTTCAAGAGAGGTGACTGTTTAATTTTTTAACGAGCTTGACACAAGAAAATGACTATGCTTAGGGATCCAGGTTCAATCCCCAAATTTCTGTTTCATTTTTTAACGAGCTTGCTATAGAGAGGAAAACTATGCTCAAAGCTTCTATTTCATTTTTTAATGATCTTGCTACAGAGAAGAGAAACTATGCTCATGACCTCTGTTTCATTTTTTAACAAGCTTGCTACAGAGAAGAGAAACTATGCTCGTGGACTCTCCTTGATCATGGCTTCCAAGAGAATAACGCTCTCGAAGGACACCATGTCAAGGGACAAAACTCAGTCATGGATTCCAAGAGATCTTCACTGGATGGAAGAAAATCACTCTGGAAGGAGCACATGTCAAGGGCCACAACATGGGTAAGGATATCAGGCTCTAATAGCCCTACCAAAGAGATCACCATGTCAACTACTAGATCCAAATCATCGAAAGTTGAAGTCATGGGAGACAATGAAAAATCAACATCAGGAGGGAAGATAGAGTGTATATCTTCCCAAATTTCTTCATGAGGGGGAAGAAAAGAGGATCTATGATGGTTATCATCCCGAGGTAGCTCGTCAATGCTCAACATTTCCCTAATAGATTCATCAGAGGGAAAAATTGGGGAAATGTAGTCGATTGTAGATGATAAGAAATTTAACCACGATGGAATCGAGTAACTGTCAGGTGCCAAGAGATGTTGGTCATCCAAGGAGGGAGAGATGGATTGGGTAGAAACGTATGATGTTTTGGCTGGACTAAGTGGCATGGTGTCACCTAGTGCATCGAATTCCAAAGGACTAGGTACAATCCAAGAGTCAGATGATTCCAAAGAATTATAAGCCGTGGTCAAAATCATATCGATGGTGGGAATATGATGTGTAGTCGGTGGAAGTGGTGTAGGGAAGGTACCCATAAGGCTAGAATATTTCAACAACCCAACACTAATGCTTTCATACGTGATCTTGTGATCTCCCAAGAATGGAATATTGTTGGTAGCGGGAGCACGAGCATCGGGTGTACATAAATCTAACTGATCGACAGTGACAATTTTTCCTTGATGAGGAAATTGTACACATCGAAACACCAATGAGGCAACGACAGTCATAGCATAAAACCAACTTCTTCCAAGTAATAAGTTGTAATAGAGGGGAGCATCGACCACCTGGACATCAACAGTGACAGTTTTTCCACCCAACTGGACGGGCAGGGACTGTAAAATCCCATGGGGATGAAAACCTCACCCATTGAATGTGTGTAACATAATTGGGGATTTGTTAAGTGTAGGTGATTTTAAAATTTTCCAACATGATAAAGACATGAAATAAGTAGAGGCTCCCTCATCCAAGATGGTTCGGTGAATTTGTTGATTGTGAACAACAACATCAATTTGGAAAGCAAGTTGGTGGGAGAGTCGAGATGTATAATTGTCCAAGTTAAACATGTTATTGTTGGAAGACTTAGGATCAATAGTGCCAATAGAATCCAAGAGCGTTCTACGTTGACTGGGGCGGTGCTATAGAACTTCTAATGCAGACATAGCACATGGTGCTTGAGCCAAATCTTCAACAATGTTGTAGTTTTGGGCGGCACATAAACTAGGATTAAAGGTATATTTATGGATAGTGCTCTTAGGAGGGCGTAAGATAGATTTGAACTTAGGTTTCTCAATCTGAAGTGGTCCAGATGGAGTATTAACTGATGGAGGACTAACGGAGGACAGTGATGGATCCAATAAGGTACCGGTACTATTAGTGACTTTTTCTTTTTCAGGTTTAACTAGTGTGTCGTACGTCTTAGAGTGAGTGGTCAAATTAATTCAATTAAACATATAAATATGGGCACTTTTCAAGGCCTCATCGTGAGGATGGATAGAACTGCCCCCAGGAGAGGGGGTTTGAGCAACCATGGATTCTTGCTGTGGAAAAGGTTGAGTAAGTACAATGGGTTGTGAATTTCCCTGGAAAAGTTTGGCCACTTCATCACGATGTGGACAATATTGAGTGTAGTGATCATCACCACAAATGATGAATGAGAATTTCAGTTTCCATTGTGGTTTCTTTTCAGTAGCAAGTGTTTGAACTTGATTTTTTGGTTGTTCATTGTTATTCGTATTTTTTTATTTATTTTTTTCCTTCTTCTTACCTCCGGATTGTTGTGAAGGGGAATATTGAACTGCATTCACCTCATGGATATGAGTTTGGGGGGAGGTAGAGGAGAGTGTGGTCGACTGGGAAGTAGATTGAGTTTTGACAGAACCGATAACACTGTCTGCATGAGATGAGGATGATGGCTTTGATGGATCGACATTAGATCAATAAGTAATAACATTCAGAAGCAACTCATACAAAGTACCAGATTGTGAATAAACCAAATCTAAGTACTGAGCCCGAGCAATGGTTTCTTCATAGGTGACTGTGCTACCCATAGAGACATCATGAGCGATCGGGGGTAAAATTGATTTAGTAAACCGCTCCTTCAATAATTGGTCAGGAATGATTTCTTTGATCATCCTTCTTCATCGTCTCCACTCATGAATGTGGTCAGAGATATGCACAGAGTCAGTTTGACGAAGGGAGGTCAAGAGTTTAGTACCTGTCTCATAGCGAATAGGCAGTTGAAAGTGCATGAGGAAAGACATGGCAAGGGAGTTGAAATCATGAAAAGAAGCACGTGGTAGTTCAATATACCACTTTGCTACAGAGCCCACAAGTGTTTGCTAGAAAAGACACAAACGTATAGAATCATCCATGAGAGAGTTTGATGAACACCACAAATGGAAAGTCATCACATGGTTATTTGGATCTGTTAGAATTAATTCTTGTAAGAAAGGGGGGTGTATTCTCTCCTTTCGAGCCCGTGGCATGAATTGTGAAAAAGTGGGGCTTAAAATCCCAACAAATGCATTTTTTCCAAGGATGTGGCCGTGAGCGCAATGTGCAGCGCATAAAATCTCCATTTCGGGCTTAAAATGTTAGCAGACAGGCAATCCAATGTTCAACAGTGAGGATCAATCAATGGATTAGATCATTGGTCGGCAGGTGGTTGCAGTCAACAAAGTTGCACCAAGTATAGTGCAGGAGATAGTGCTCAGTATCACCGAAATGATCAGGGTCGTTCGATCAAGGAAGAACACGTGGCGCTTGATCGTCCCTCGATTATGATTTCAGCTACCGAGACTTTGGTAGAACAAAGGATCACTCCTCCACTGCATCAGGAATCATCGAAACCAAAACACCAAAAGGGCCTAGGCCAAAAGCGGTCCCACATTTAGATATTCATCTGGGCCATCCATATCAAGGACACGTCGCGCCCGATTGGCTCTGGTCGGCACTTTATCTACTGGGGTTTTGAAATATAAGGGACGACTCTTTCCCTTGCATCCGAAATCACTAAATCCCAAAAATATGAAAAGCGCCTTTGGAGACATTGCTCATCTCGGCATTTCGGCTACCGGGACTTCAAGAGAACAAAGGGTCGGTCCTTCATTCATTAGAAATCGCTGAAATGTGAAATGAAAAATCCCTCCGTCTTGGGCCTGTAGTCATGGTGCTTGGTCACATTCAACAAGCATAGGAGACTGTCAAAGTACCTATCCTCCTAAGCATCTCCAGGKTCATCCAAGTATAGGGGATGTGGGGCATTTCTTGAGCCTTTCGAGGATCTGGTGTCGAGGATTTTGAAAGAAAAGAAGCCAAAKCTCCCAGTGGGAGAATGATCGAAAGAATATGGACCATTGATCAAGGAGTAGCAATCAAAGAAAGGTTTCCATGTTGTCCGAGTGCAGAGTTGACCGGGGTTGTTCTCCATCCCAAGGAAGTAGTTATTGAGGTGGTTGGTGGTGGTTAGACATCGTCTCCACCATAAATGGAAAGCCTAAAAAGGGACCTGAGACAGGTCAATTCTTCTGCAGGTGCCAGGATTCTGATTGTGTTTGGTTTAAGCACACGACCGTCTAGAGACTACAGGTGCAGTCTGCTAATGAACATGTAGACATAATGTTTTTAATGTTAAGCCTCGATTTTTCTACTGTGATTGGCTTTGAGTATATGTAGGCAATTTTGCCATTCTGTAAGCATCGATGGTAGAGCTAAGCTCCCGACTATGAAGCTTTAACAAAGCCTCTGGTTCTCTGGTTATATAATGATATTTTTAGATTTCTTGTTTAATGGTGGCTAGCCTCTTCCTTTCCTTGTTCCTTTGAATCTGAAAGCCCAGGTATGGATGATCCAATCAAGTGTTGTTGTAACTATATAATGCAAGTTTGATTGTATTAGTTTCACAACGTTTGAGGTTTACTTCGAAGTTTCTCTGGTCTGAGAGGATCTCATATCTGATAATTTTCCCCTCTATTTTGTTTCACTTACTCACCACTATGAAAACTTACTGGCTCAAGTTGAATCAATACCTCACATGTCCTTGTTGATTCTAACCCAGTTTTCTGAGTGAGCGATATTGTTCTAAGTTTACTTCCATTTGATCCCCCCTTTTAACAAATCATGACATAAACTGATGGGCGTCAGGCTCTGCTTCTTCTGCAATCCAGGAGTGACTTCTAACGCAAACATTTTTGCACCATTGCTGGGGTCGAAGTTGAAAATTTTCTCTGGGATTGAACAACATTGAGCCTCTGATTCTGAAGGTGCATCAGGCATCAAAGCCCTATGAGATTGCTACTGTGCACTTGGCGACTCCATTGTGATAACTCCACCATGGTGAACCTATTGTTTTAGTTGTGGCTTCCAGAGGTAGACACACGCGGTCCCATCCACAATTGCCTCTAGCTATTCCTAAAGAGGATACAGAGGTGATTATCAGAAAGGGAAAGGCCTCTAAAGGAGAAAATTCCACCACCGAACCTGGTAATCTGCCATATCCTTCTGTAGGAACTCCATTTTCTTCTTCTCAACCTCCTAGTAGACCTTTTTCTGAAGCTTCTCGTTTCCTGAATTTTGGGGGTGTTCCTACTGAGTTTTCCCCTCCCAGTCTGGGATTGGAGGGAGAAATCCTTGTCACTCCCCTCTCCCCTGAAGTTGTACCTTGGCGTAGACTCAGAACCATAGAAGATTTCCCCACTCCTAGCCTTACAACTCCCCCTCTTGTTATTTCTACTACTACACAGAGAAAAGCATCTGCTGACTCAAGCCCTTTAGCCTTCTCTCTAAATCCCTCATTGTTTCCCCTTCCACCTAGAAGCTCTTTTCCAGTTTCCTCTGTATTTCGAGCCCCTTCTCCTCCGCGCTCTCCTCCACCTAATATTCCTATGGAAGGAGAAAATCCCCCCATGAAGAGAATGGAGGCTATAATAGTTGCTAGGTATGCTCCCCTTATGTTACCTCAGCCTCTCAATGCCCTTCTAGCAGATGGCTACCTTAAGCAGCTACCCAAGTTTACAGGTGAAGGGGACATAGCTGCAAAAGAACACCTTGAAGCCTTTTACAGTTTTACAGATGATCATGTTATCATGCATGCAGACGTATGGATGAGGATTTTTGTCCATAGCCTTGAAGGTGAGGCTAGAAAGTGGTTTAGGGCCCTTCCCCCTAGATCTATTGATGGGATTGAGGCTTTGGATAATGCCTTTGAGACAGTTGGGAGACAAAAAAGACTTCATGTATTACATGACAGAGTTTGGGTTTTTGAAGAGAAAGGAAGGAGAGTCTGTCTCTGACTTCTCCAAGAGATTCAAAAAAATGTACAATAAGATCCCCGCTGAAATAAATCCATCAGAAGCCTCTGCTAAGATCACTAATGCTAGCACTTTTGATCTTGATTTCTGCCTCCTGTCGAGGGAAAGAAGAGCTACTACTCTGGCCCGCATGCAAGATGTAACCGTGGAAGTAGAATCTAACATATTGGTTGTTGATCGAATTAGGAACAAGGTTGATAGAGACATACCTAGGAAGAGACCTGAGGCCTCCCCATCCAATTCCTCTCTGCTTCCCTTTCAGATGGATGAGGTAACTAAAATTCTAAAATCACTTTTGGCTATAATGGAAAGGTGGGAGTTAGAAGGGAAGCCCATGTATAGGAATCCCTAGAATACTGATAACAAAGGCTTCAAGAGGCCCAACAATAATATGCCACAGGCGTTGCCAAGGGAACAAAGGAGCAAAGACAGAGATGAGCAGAGGATCCAAACCCCTCTCCAAAATAGCCTAGTTGCTCATGAGGAAGGAGAGGAGATTGATGAGCTCGACCCTGAAATTCACTGTATTGAAGACACTTTCCCTTTTCCCCATTTGAATCAATCTATATATGAAGAATCCCTTATGAACAATCAAGTCAATGAGTTGGGTAAAGGGGAAAAGGTCAACAACACTCCTAACAGATACAATCTCAGGTCAAAGAAGAAAGAAGGGAATTTTGGTAGCCAGGATCAGCCCCTCATAGCAGAAAAACCTGCTAAGTCTGTAATAATCACTACTAAAGAGAAGAAAACTTAGAATATTTCTCCAACAGCCAAGGAAACTGTCTCTGAGGTAAGGGAAGCTCCTAATCCTTTTTCCTCCTTTAGTTTTGAGCATGAAATTCAAAAGATTAGGATTCCCATACCCCTCTCAAAGCTGGTTAAAAATGAAGATTTCAAAAGGACCCTCTCCAAACTGCTACAATCTGAGTCCCCCCATATTTCCACGGACTCAATAAATCTTCAAGATGAAAATCCAACAGTCATCCTAGGCCCCATGGTGGAAGACATATATGATTCATCCCCTCCCTTCTACACATCCCTGAACATACATGATAAAGTGATACATAATTTCCTCATGGATTCAGGAGCTTCCCACAACCTTATGCCCAAAATAGTCATGGAAGAATTGGGACTAGAAGTGACAAAGGCTTATCATGATTTGTACTCTTTTGATTCAAGGAGGGTGCAATGCCTTGGAGTCATAAAAGACTTGGTGGTCTCTTTATTTCAGCTGCCAATGAAGAGTGTGGTCATGGACATTGTAGTAGCTGATGTTCCACCCAAGTTTGGCATGTTGTTGTCAAGATATTGGATTAGAAAACTTGGAGGAACATTACAGATGGATCTAACATATTCCACCATTCCAGTCTTTGGAGGGGAACATAGGAGGTTATACAGAGAAGATCAATTGGCCTACATTTTTAGTGATGAAGCAGACCCCACTAATCACCTCATCTTTGCACTTGACACTGATTTGGGGTCTAGTTTGTTGTAGATCACTGAGACTCCTGAATCCCCTTTTCAAATAAAAAAGAAACCCATATGTAATCACGCGATACCTCCTCCAACCACCTCTGTTTGGAAAATGTTCTTCAATGGAGCTTCTTCTAGTGAAGGCGCTGGTGCTAGAGTGGTTCTTGTGTCCCCTTGGCAGGAAACAATATCACTATCATAAAAGCTGGAATTTGAAGCTACCAACAATGTGGAAGAATACGAAGCTCTGGTTCTGGGTTTAAGGGCTGCAAAAGAAATGGGAATAGAGGAGGTAGCAGTGTTTGGATATGCTGAGTTGATTATCTAGAAAGTCATAAATGCTTATTAGGCTAAGCATCTTTAGCTCAGAAGTTATAGAAATGAGGTACGGGACCTGATTGATAATTTCTTCTCGGCTTTCAACATTTCTTTTATTCCTAGAGAGGAAAATACTTTGGTTGATTCCTTAGTCATCTCAGCTAGTCTGTTCAAGATCCCTCTACCGCCTAAGATCAAATATGAGGTCGAGATAAGATACATGCCATATGTTCCAGAAAATATCAAGCATTGGAAGGTATTTGAAGATGATCTAGAAATCAAAAAATTTCTCCAGTCTGTCGATGAATTTTCTGTATTGCACATTGATCAGGATCCTGATCTCGAAAGTCACCCTCACCCTGTGGTAATTTTAAATGAAATTGATAATCACCATATTATTCATCTACATAGAAATCACCTTCCGAAGGGACTAGTCCCTTTAGAAAGACTATTCGATGGGAATGATGTGGCACTAAAGGGCAGGGTTTCCAATGGAGACGCTGATACAACTAAATGCAACATTGGCACACAGGAGGAGCCTAAGTTTGTCAAGTTGTCAAGCAACCTGACCAAAGAACAGAGGACCGAATATACTGAGTTATTAAGATATTTTTGATGTGTTTTCATGGACCTATGAAGACCTCAAGACATATGACACATCTGGCATTGAACACAAGATCCCACTAAAGGAAGAGGCTAAGCCATTTAGGCAGAAGCTAAGATAGATAAATCCCATTTTGCTGCCTGTCATGGAGAGAGAAGTGAAGAAATTGTTAGATCCCCAAATCATTGTCCCCTTGAGATATTCTGAGTGGGTGGCCAATTTGGTCCCGGTGAGGAAGAAAAGTGGAGAAATCAGGCTCTGTGTTGATTTCAGGAACCTGAACAGGAGCTCAAACAAAGGAAACTATCCCTTTCCCAACATGGAACACATATTGCAGAGGGTAACTGGTGCATCTAGGATATCCATGATTGATGGTTTTTCTGGCTATAATCAGATATCAGTCATGACTGAAGACAAAGAAAAAACAACCTTCTCCACTCCTTGGGGCACATTCATGTATGCCAAAATGCCTTTTGGATTGATGAATGAAGGAGAAACATTTCAGCGAGCCATGGATATAGCCTTCATCGAGGAGAAAGATCAGTTTGTGGTGATCTATTTGGATGACATCACAGTCTTCTCCAGGTATGATAAAGAGCACTGCTATCACTTAAGGAATTTTTTCTTGAAATGTCGGAAGTTTGGACTTTCCTTAAATCCCAAGAAATCTTTGTTTTCTATGAAGGAGGGGAAGTTGTTAGGCCATATAGTATCAGCAGAGGGAGTGAGAATTGATCCCAGCATGGTAGAGGAAATTCATACCCTGTCACTTCCCAGGTCTAGAAAAGAAGTACAGGATTTTCTAGGGAAGATTAACTTTATGAGGAGGTTTGTATCAAATTTTGTTGAGTTGGTCAAACACATCACAACCATGCTCAGAAAGGGAAATGAAGTAAAATGGATTGCTAAGCCCAAGGAATATTTTGTCCAAATAAAAAGGGCATTGACTCAGGCACCTGTGATGATTAGTCTTGATTGTTCTAAGGATTTCCTAATTTTTTATTTTTCTTCTTTTGATACAGTAGCAACGGTATTATTACATAAAAATGAGGAAGGGCGAGAGAAACCCATTTCCTTCTTCAACAAGGCATTAAGAGATGCAAAGATTAGGTATGAGATCATGGAGAAACACGCCTATGCCTTGGTGAAAGCTCTCAAATCTTTCAGAGTCTATGTCTTACATTCAAAAGTGACTACATATGTTCCTTCAGCCTCTGTGAAGGACATCATTATACAACTTGACATAGATGGGAGAAGAGGTAAATGGATTTCCAAGATCCTAGAGTTTGACATGGAGATAAATCCCACCAAGTTGGTTAAAGGGCATGGTTTAGCCAAGTTGCTGACCGACTCTAATTGCAAGGACTTGGGGGTTAGCTTCATTAATGCTTGCTCAGAAAATCAACAAGCTGAGTCGTCCAGCCAAATTTCTTAGGGTGACTTATCACTAGCAAAATGAAACTGCTACAAAGACATTTTGTACTTTCTGCAAGAATTAAAGCCTCCTGATGGGATGGGAAAAATCAAGGCAAGAGATTTAAAGCTCAAGGCGGTCAGATATTTCCTTATTGACCATGTCTTGTACTAGAGAGACCCTCTAGGAGTGTTTCTGAGGTGCTTAAATCCACAGGAAGTCCAGAAATCTATCTTTGATTTCCACAGTGGCCTTTGTGGAGGGCATCATTTTTGGAAGACCACAACCCACAAAATTCTCAAGGCTGGGTATTACTGGCCCACCTTATTCACTGATGTTTGCAAAGAAGTTAGAGCTTTCATCAAATGCCAAATATTCTCAAGAAAGTAGCAGATCAAATCTCTGCCTCTTAAGCCTATAGTTGTTTCAACACCCTTTCAACAATGGGGGTTGGACTTCATTGGAGAAATTCATACTCCTTCAAGTGGCCGACACAGATGGATATTGACTGCAACAAACTATTTCACCAAGTGGATAGAAGTTGCCCCCACCAAGAGTACTTCACACAAGGTAATTATCAACTTCCTGGAGGATATCATAGCCATATTTGGTTGTCCTAGTAGAATTTTCACCGATAATGTTGCTTCTTTCAAGTCTGACCTTTGATTAAGTTATGTGAGTAGTTTGAGATTTCACTAATTCACTCCACTCCCTATTATCCTCAAGGAAATGGACTGGTAGAATCTTCTAATAAAAGCCTAATTAGTCTCATTAAAATATTATTGGAAGACAATAAGAGGGCCTAGGATTCAAAGCTCAAATTCTCTCTATGGCCCGATCGAGTGACAACGAAGAAGTCCCTGGGCACCTCACCTTTTCAACTTGTTTATGAGATGGACAGGGGTGATTTTAAGCATGGAAATTTGTTTTTAAATGTAGAAACCTTAGCGAATCTTACTAATCCTTCATATGCCAACAATACATGTTTAGCAAAATTTTTGTAAAAATATTCAAATTTATAAGGATTTTATATAGTTTTTATAAAATTTTGGCAATTTTTAAGGTAAACTAATTTTATCCTATAGAATTTTGGTGAATCATTTTTAAAATAGAGAATCTCATTTTTGGAAAAACCATGGAAAATTATCCCATGAGCAAAATTTAGCCCCTAAAATCATCCATGGAGACGGAGGTTGTTTTTCCCACTCAGCTCACTTTATCTGTAGAGAAATTCTTTCAAGGTCATGAAGGAGAGCTAGACCATATGGCCAGAAGAATTAATCAAGTGGTGGAAGTGCAACAGATCAAGGAGCAGATAATAGACAGAGCTTACAGTCATCAACAGAAGATCAAGCAGGCCTTTGACAGGAAGGTCAGGAAGAAGGAATTTGAGCTGGGAAATTTGGTGCTTAAATGGGATGCACCCAGGCAGGATAGAGGCAAACACAACAAGTTTGATTCCCTCTGTATCAGGCCCTTAAAAATCTATGAAATATTCTCGAATAACACTTACCGTTTGCAGGATTTGGAGGGCGAAGAAGTTTTTAATGGCCCAGTAAATGGGCATTTTCTGAAGATTTTTTTTTTTAAGCTGTAAATGGCTCCTCTGTTTTTTGTAAATATTGTTTTTTGTTTATATTCAGTTTAATAAATGACTCCATAGCCCAACAACAAGGAACTGATGCTACAAATGAGTTCTTAGAGCATCACAGGGATGACTCTATCCCCCATGGAGCCTAATGTTATCATTAATTCTTGTAAGAAAGGGGGGTGTTTTCTCTCCTTTCGAGCCTGTGGCATGAACTATGAAAATATGTGGCTTTAAAGCCCAAAAAATGCATTTTGTCCAAAGACGTGGCTGTGAGCATAATGTGTAGCGCATAAAATCTCCATTTCATGCTTAAAATGTTAGCAGACGGGTGATCCAGTGTTCAACGACGAGGATCGATCGATGGAGCAGATTGTCGGTTGGCGGGTGGTTGCAATCAATAGAGTTGTGACAAGTATAGTGCAGGAGATAGCGCTCAATATCATCAAAATGATCAGGGCCATCCAATCAAGGAGGAACACATGGTGACTTATTGTCCCTCGGTTGTGATTTCAGCTACCGGGACTTTGGTAGAACAAAGGATCACTCCTCCACTGCATCAGGAATTGCTGAAACCCAAAACG
>ML792906.1:385746-398352 GCA_009831015.1 Picea engelmannii | reverse complement strand
CAACAAAAAAAACTAGACATGGGAAACAATATAGATAGGACAAACACAGGAAGTCCCCAGGGTATAGGTGTAGCAAGGGTATCAACTTGGGTTTGTTGTAGGGGTTCGAGTGTCTTAGGAGTCAATAATGGAAGCCTGGCTGATTGTGTGATTGATTCGTGCACTAGTGAGTTAGGGTAATGGATGGCCAACATGGTCAACCCCCTCAGAGTCATGAGAATCCCCCCATAAATCTACATGTGTCTTAGATGACACTTGGCTCTCTAGGAGCACGTTCCTTCCCCTTGGGACTCATTCCTCTCCCTAAAGGAAATTAGGATAAATTCATATAATCTTTACAACTTTTAGAATAATAATTATATTATTCTATTAGGCTCTTAAACTTAGCCATTTTTCCTCAATCTCTTAACCTCCTCCCTTGCCCAGCCTAGTGGAGTTTGGTCCCCCATACTCTTTCTTCATGGTCGGTATACACACAACTATTTTGTTATATTAATAATATGAATATTCACATGTACAAAACAAGATCTTGGCCTTTAACATCTAGGCTCCCGACCTAATAAACACATAAGCCCACCAGCTTGTAATTACTTGGCTCACCAGCCTACAAAACATGTTACATTCATAATTACAATCGGGGCTCATCCTTGGGGTATTACAATCCCCTCCCCTTATTTTTTCATTGTCCTCAGTGCAACTTAATTAAACAACATCAACAAGATTTCCAAAATCTTCAAAAAGGTGTGGGTATTTTGTTTGCATAGAATACTCATGCTCCCATGTTGCGTCCTCAGGACCATACCAGGTCCACTGGAACTTTATAACCCTTATGGATCAATTCTAGAGTTGTTTTCTTTTCCTGTCCGGTATGTGCACCAGATGCACTTGCAAAGGGCCTTCTTGCTCCACTTGAATCACACTCCAATAAATCACATGATTAGCATCAGGGATATATTTCTTAAGCAATGAGACATGAAATGCATTATGAATAGTCATGCATTCAAGAAATGAAAGCATATAAGCCACTGGTCCAATCCTTTCTAGAATTTAAAATGGTCCACAATATCTGGCTGCCAACTTGGAACAATTTCCTAGCTTCAGGGAACTTTTGTTGGCTTTAACCTTAAAGAAAACATTATCTCCCACTTTAAACTGTCTGTGGGTTATGCCTTTGTCAGAATAGATTTTCTTCTTGTCTGGGGAAGCCTTCAAATTTTGATTAATCTTAAACACTTTCTCTTCCATTTCCTTGAGAAAATATGGCCCAATTATTTCTCTATCAGCTAGGTTGTCCTAACTTATTGGTGTGTTGCACTTTCTTCCATAAAGTGCCTCAAATGGGTTCATCTTCAGTGATGCTTGGTACCCATTGTTGGAAGCAAACTCTACCAAGTGTAGGTAGTCTTCCCATCTAGATGGTTTGTCCATCACATACATTCTTAACATATCTTCTATCACTTGATTTTCTCTTTTTGTTTGTCCATCAGAATCAAGATGATAAGTTGTGATGAAGTTCAGGTTCATTCTGAACCCCTTGAATAATACTCTCCAAAAATTTGAGGTAAATATTGGGTCTCTATTAGAGATAATTGTCCTGGGAATACTATGCAATAGTGCTACTTCCCTCATATATATATCAACAACATTATTTGCCTTGTGAGTAGTCTTCAATGGAATAAAATGGGCAACTTTCATAAGCTTATCCACCACCACCATGATGGAATCATGTTGCTTGTTTGTTCTAGATAATCTTGTGATGAAATCCATTGTCACCACTTCCCACTTCCACTCAGGAATGGGTAATGGATGTAGCAACCCAACTGCGTGTCTATGCTCATCTTTGACCTTTTGACATTCCATACATCTGGCGATGTATTCTGCAATTTCTTTCTTCATGTATGGCCACTAGTAATGGCTCTTGATTGCTGTCACTATTTTCTGATATCTAGGGTGCCCAGCATAAGGCACATTATGCATCTGTTTCAAGATCATACTCCTCAATTTGTGAGAATTGGGTACATAAATTTTGTTCATGTATAGGAGTATTCCATCAACTTCCAATCTATAATGTTCTATTTCTATAGAATCTTACCTTGTTGTAACTTTGTTACCATTTCCATATACTACAAATATGCTTTTGCAACTTCCAAAATTATGTCTTTAAGATTGGTTTGATACATGCTTATGGATGTAGCATGTAGTTCACGCACTCTCCTGATGAGTGCATCAACCACTTTTTTCTCCTTTCCTTTGATGTGCTTGATATCGAATTCATATTCACAGAGGAATTCCAACCATCTGCTCTGCCTGGAATTTAAAGTAGGTTGATCAAACAAATATTTCAGACCATTATGGTTTGTTCTCAACTCAAACCTCTTTCCCACGAGATAGTGTCTCCATTTCATTAAAGCGTGTACTATAGTTGTCAATTCGAAATCATGAGTGGCGTATATCGTTTCATGCTCTTTCAATTTCATGGATTCAAAACATATCACAAGCCTATTCTGACTAAGGAATCCACCCATTCCTTCTTTGCATGCATCTGTGCAAACCATGAATTCTTCATCCGAATCTGCAATATTCATAATTGGAGCTCTGATTAACAACTGCTTCAATTGTTGGAAGCTCTTTTCACATTCTTTTGTCCATTGAAACTTTACCCATTTTGTTTGCAAGGAAGTGATTGGGTGAGCAATCCTCGAAAATATTGCAATGAATCTCCTATAGTAACCAACTAGACCCATGAAGGATATGACTTCTGTCACATTCTTAGGTGTTTCCCACCCTTTAACGACTTCAATATTTTCAAGGTCTACTACTATTCCCTCTTCGGATATTATTTTCCCCAAATAGTGAATTCGATTTTGGAAAAATTAGCACTTTATCAATTTAGCAAACAACTGGTGTTCTCTTAGCACCTTTAACACCATCCTCAAGTGTTTCTCGTGCTCTTCTTCTATATTGGAATATAGAAGGATGTCATCCAAAACGGAAATGACAAAATTGTCTAAATATTCTCGGAAAAAACCATTCGTTAAGCACACGAAAACAATTGGTGCATTTGATAACCCAAATGGAACCACTGTGAACTCATAATGACCATACCTTGTCCTGAAGGTGGTATTTCTGATGTCTTCCTATGTAATCCTTACTTTATGGTATCCTGACCTGAGATCTATCTTTGAGAATATCCTTGCATCCTTCAACTGATCGAAGAGATCATCGATCCTTGGTAGAGGATACTTTTTCTTTATAGTTACTTTAATTAACTGCCTGAAGTCAATGCACAATCTCAGGGTCCCATCTTTATTCTTCACAATAACACTAGGAGACCCCAAGGTGACATACTTGGGAATATGTATCCCTTATTTAAAAGTTCTTCAAGTTGCATTTGCATTTCTTTCATTTCTGGTGTGCTCATCTGGTAGGGGGTATTTGATAATGGAGCTTCCCCAGGCATCAAATTTATAGAGAAATCAATATCTCTCTTTGGAGGTGGCCTTGGTATCTCTTTGAACACATCTTCAAAATATTTTAGGAATGCATGATCCTCCAATTGTGGCACCTTATCCTCAAGTGTTTCATCCATACGGGCTGCAAATATTTGGTATCTCTTCCTGTAACACTTCTTTAGATGCATTGCTCAGATTTACCGGACAATAACTACCCTAGGAATTCCTTGGATTGTTCTATGATTTCCTTCCTCATCCAAAGAAGTGAATTCCTTTTTATGAAAGTCTAATATGGCATGGTTTTGGTCCAACCAATCCATACCAATTAGGCAATCATATGATCCCAAGGGTAAGATGTTCAAATCTTCCTTGGCACTCAACCCATTCATTCCCACTGGACATGATTTAACCAACTCAACAACCTTTCTCTTGGCTCTTGTATCCAACTAAACCAACCAATATTTCCCATGCTTGCTTCTTGGTAACTAAAATATTTTCACTACCTTAGGATCTATATAGATATGACTAGCCCCAGAATCAATTAAAATAGTAAAGGCATGGTTATTGATCATACCTTCTACTTCAATCATGTGTGACTGAATCTCAACTTGCTTTTTGTCCAGGGTTGCATAGATCCTTGGTACTCTTCTTCCCATGTCCTCCATTGTTTCTTCTTGCTGAACATTTTGAACATCTCTCACCTTGTCTTTTTTGTGAGGGAAATCTCTATACTTATGATCTCCATTATAGCCCCAACATTGCATAGGTGTCTTCCTTGGCCTTTGCCACCCTACTTCAGTCATCTTGGGATCCCTCAAAACTAGTTGTCCATGAGGATTATTTCTGAAAAATGGTGACTTTTTTCCCTTCTACCTCTGCTCCCTCTTAAACTTCTTCTTGTCTACCCAAGCTCTTTGGAAATTAGGGTTTCCTTTATGTTGGCCATATAAACACTTTTCCTTCCTTATAGCTTCTTCCATAGTTTTAGGATCATCATACTGAATTTTTTCACTGAAAAAAGATGGTAGCCCACTCAGATATCTCTGGATATTGACTGTCTCATCCTTAATGAAAGGGACATACTTCAAAAACTATAGAAATCTCCTTTTATATTCATCTATAGTCATGTTTCCCAATTTAATTTCAAAGAACTCTTTCATATTTTTGTCATAATATCTCTTGGTTAAGTACTTCTTTTCAAAATGTTTCTTAAATTCCTTCCATGTGCCATCCTTCTCTCTGATGTGTTTCACTTGCACAAGTTGATCCCACCACATGGATGCCTTTCCTTTCAACTGATAGATTGCAATTCTTCCTTCTGCATGAGAGAAATAATTATGCAATTGGAAATATTTCCGCATGCCAAGTAGCCATGTCTAGACATCTTCATCTTTCTGGTGCTCTTCATCAAAAGTAGGAGGTTTGATATTATTCATTTCACCCTTCAGTTCATCCACTTCATATCTCCTATTCTTTCTTGTAGGAGATGGACTTGAACTATTGTGTGGATTCCTTTTGGAATGCCTTTGGGAGTGTTGGTGATGTATGTTACCACTTCTTTCTCTCCTTTCCACATCAGGGGACCTGTGGCTCCTTGATTTGATGGATCCACTTATCTTATCCAACTTATTTTCAATTATTTCTAGGCTCTGCATCAAATTCATATTGAAGTCTTCATGTTTCTCCTTGTCTCTCTTACACCTTTCATTATCTTCCTGGTAAATTTGGACATATTTTTGGAATTATTTAATGATTTTCATCATGCCCATGTCTTTATCCATTTCTTCTCCATGCTCATTGGAGTTTGTTCCTTCAAATTCCAAATGGACATCCATTCCTCTAACCTCATCCTCTCGACTATAAGCATCTTGTTCCTCCTCCATTTCTCTGCACTATGTAACAATTTGGTTCGGTTCTGACAATTGCTAACTTTGCAAAATGTGCATTCAACCAAATTTTGTTAGGCTATTAGACTTAATAATTTTCCAGAATAACTTAAAAAATCTGATTCAACAAAAGAATATCAGACTCCATTTTATGTGGGTCCTTGGTTGATAAATAATCCCCAAGTCTCTATATTTGAGCCCTGTTCTATGCTAGAATTCACTTTTAGGCGCTATCCCCTTTTCTTTCAGCCCTTAATTTGCATGTGACCATGATTGTGACCAAGTGCTAATAGTTGGGCGCTTATCTGAAGCCTTGAAACTTCGATGCTCCGGAGCTTTGGAGGTTTCCTCTTTTTTTTGCACATCACAACAAATCTCCCAGAGTATCGCATTATTGAAATGGTGAAGTGGGGTGGATCGATGATCCTCAGTTCTCCAGCATCCAACAACTGATATTTACTACGGAACTCTGGGATTCGGGAGTTCCAATTTGTCCATACTCTCAATCCTTCTAGAGTGTCAAGTCTTCGGACTGTTGTAGTTGTTTCCAAGTACAGAGTCATATGACACCTAGCATGCTTAGGAGAGATCCATGTCACATACAATGATTTATGAATTCCTGGCTCTGGAAGTTTGAATCTTTGAGGATTCGTGACTTAGAGGATTTCACATCTACACACCCAAAAACTCACAAACCGTGAATCTACAAATACTTCCACATCACCCCCAGTGATGTCATCACATCACGTCACTTCGACACTATGGAACTTTGAGTATTTCTTCCTCCCACTCCCTCATGAACCTTTTCTTCAAGATTTTCAAGTCTCTGGACCTTGGGATCTGACGCCACATGTCCCCCATGACCAACAGTTGAGATTAACTCCGGCCTTTGGTCCTTTGGGATTTCTCTACTCAATGTTAACTGTAACACCTTTCCTCTGGAGTATCGAGTCCCAAGACTTCACGATATAGTGCCACGTGTCTATTGGGGTCACATTATCATGGGCCCAGTCTAGTTAAATTCTTTGCCAAGGTTTTTAACTACTTTATGTAACCATTAGGGGCCCCACCATCCATGCTTGAGAGGAGTTCCACATGGAGAAATACTAGAAGCGGACATGTGGCCCAATCAGACAAGTGACACATGTCACGTTCTAACATGCATAACCATTCTTGAAAAGTTATTAAATCTTTAACACGTGGAACACATCCCATGTGTCCATGTCACCCCAAGTGACTTCAACAAGTCACATCACTTCGATACTTCGAGACTTTGAGCTTCATAATATTTCACACTAGCACACTCAAATTTTCCCGAACACGGAACTCTCGAACACGCAGATCTTCTCATGCACATCTCCTTTTATGATCTTCGGGAGTTTTCACTCTATCACACTTTGTTTCTCCCGAATGTTGAATTCTCGAACAAGCTAATCTTTCAACACGTGTCCTTTTTTTATGAACAGTCTGGATTAACTCCGGACTTCGGGACTTCGATATTTTTCACTCTATCACACTTTGTTTCTCCTGAATGTCGAATTCTAGAACAAGCTAACTTGCCGACATGTGTCCCTTTTTGATGAACGGTCCATATTAAATTCAGACTTCGAGACTTTAGGAGTTTTCACTCTAGCACACTCCATTTCTCACGAATGTCGAATTCCTGAACAAGCTGATCTGTCGACACATGTCCCTTTTTTATGAATGGTCCGGATTAACTCTGGACTTCGGGACTTTGGGAGTTTTCACTCTAGCATAGTCCATTTCTCCCAAAGTGTCGAACTTCCGAACTACTGTGATATCTATGACTCACAATCACTTGTGCACAGGTCTGATGGATGAGATTTTTTCATCACCGCTGTGTCTTACCTCTTTCTCTTGACTCGATCTAATGAATATGATATGTCTTCGGCTGATCCAACATGTTATCACTCTATAAATTTTTTTAGTTGATACACAAATGACAACGGTAATTGTTTCAACCAACTTTAGAGCTCGGTACTAGACTGCTCAACTCAGAGAGGGATCTCTCATGTCACTTTGTGTTTCTTTGGAAATCAATGGCTAGGTTTAGTTTGTTTTTGGAGGGTTTTTATAAATTTGTTGGCGAGAAATGGGAGGGAAACTCAGGGATATGGAGTCAAAATTATGAAAATGAATGAACACACTGACTGGCCAGTAGAACTCTCCATAGGAAAAAGGCTAAATGAGGTGATGAATCTAAGTTATAAATTGTACTTTGTTGGGTGTAAGAAGAAAAAGAAAACAAGTAACTGCATCAAAGCATTAATGAAATGAATTATGAATTAGTTACGAAGAATTTCACATAGTTTAAATTTCTTAAGACAAGAACATCACAAGATGAATTATGGGCCTTTAAACTATCCAATTTAAACAGAAGACAATGTAAATGGAATTAAAGAACACAGAAAATACATACAATGAGAGAAGAAAAAACTCATATCACCACCATTAGAATCTTTTCATAGAGACTTCAAAAGATTCTTCATATTATTCGATTCATGTTTAGAAAATTACAATAGAGTTCAGAACAACTAAGGAGGTGTCGTTGCACTTCTGCCAACATTAATACATTTGGAACTTCTGCTATTTATACAATTCGAGTTCCTTCAATTAGAAAATGTTTACAATAGCTGAACTAAAATGTTTCATCTTCTAAAACTAATTATAATAATTTCAACTGACAGTCTTGGTCGATTTATTTGACTGATCAACTTCTATCTTTGCCATCTGTCCTTCTTTGGTCCTCTGTCGAAACTACCAATTTGGTGACACTTGGGGGCTATTTGCTGGTTTCCGGGAAAAACCGCACTATATCCTTCCAATACAAGTCATAACGGATCTCTTAGTCCATCATTTCCTTGATTAGGATCTCCAGTTCAATGCAAGAGGAATAAGTCATGGCTGGCAACCAGATCTTCACTGTCTTGAACTGATTCAAGATCTCAAAATCTATGGTCAAACATTCTACCAGGGTGGCTCATTTCAAGTTTTCCTCCAGGCTTTCAAACTTAGAGTGATCCATTCTACATTGGGCAAGGTGAGAGTTGTATTCCTTCCATAGGTTGCAAAGGCTGCAATTTTCTTTTCCCATTAAAAATTTGGAATTCATGACATCTTGAAACCTCTTTGTAGACATCAGAAAAGATGCTTGGCCAATAGAATCGAGCCCTCAATATCTTGTGCACAATGATTTTCCAATAATGATGTCCTCCATAGTAACCCTTATGGAATTCTCTGATGGTCCTCTCTACCTCTTCCTCTAGCAAACAATTCAATAAAATCCCCCCCGGGTCCTTCCAATATAGAGATTGATTTACGATACAAAACTTTGTTGATTTTAGCTTTAAGAACCTAGCCTTGGTTTTACTCAATTCAGGAGGGGACTGCAAATTTCTCAACACATAGATGATATATGCATACCATGGGGAGTCAAAGAAATTTTTAGATACCTGAGGGATTTCTTCTGTTTCTCCTGAATCTGTAGACAAATCAACAATGAAATTAATTCCCAAAATTTCACAATTTGATTGAGCCATAAAATTTTCCAGTCCTTGTCCTTTGATCAACTTTGTAGGCTTGATTTCAATATCATATTCCAATAAAACAACTATCCATTTGCCCCTTTTTTCCCTCAGGATCTGGCTGAGTTAAGATGTCCTTCATAACAGTGTTGGGCACAAAAGAAACAATGTGGGAATGCAATATATAAACTCTGAACTCCTTTAGTTCTTTAACAAACACATAGGCTTGCTTCTCCATGATATCATATTTCAATGGAGAGTCTCTCAATGTTTTGTTGAAGTAAGATATAGGCTTCTCAAATTTGTATACATCTTTTTGTAATAAGACACCTACAATAGTATGCTCTAAGGCAAAAGAAAATAGTATAAAGTATTTTTCAAAATTGGGGCTAGCTAGTACTGGGGATTTGGTCAATGCTGCTTTAACATATTCAAAATATTTCTTGGTTTGAGGGGTCCACTTTATCTCATTTCCTTTCTTGAGCATGTTGGTGATATGTTTTATAATTTCAGCTAGGTTAGGGATGAATCTTCTCAAAAACTTTACTTTCCCTAAGAAATATTATACCTCCTTTTTGCTTTAGGCGTGCCAATTTTCAGGATTTCTTCAACCCTGCTGGGATCTATCTCTATTCCTTCTTTCAATATGATGTGACCAATCAATTTCCCTTCCCCCATGCAAAAATTTGACTTCTTGGGGTTCAGTGAAATGCCAAACTTTCTACACTTCTGAAAATTCCTTAGATGCTTGAGATGTTCCTCATTAGAGGTTGAATACAATGTGATCTCACCTAAGTAAATAAAAATGAATTTGTCTTTCTCATCAGCAAAATCTATGTTCATAGCTTTTTGAAATGTAGATCCTGCATTCATGAGTCCAAATGGAATTTTGGCATACATAAAGGTACCCCATGGAGTTGTGAAGGTTTGTTTTTCCTACTCATCCAAATGTAACATGATTTGGTTATTCCCAGAGAAACCATCCATCATTGATATTTTTTGAGAACCTACCACCGTCTACACTATTTGATCCATCTTAGGTAATGGATAATTATATTTGAGAGATAACTTTTTAATATTTATGAAATCCACACACAATATGATTTCCCCACTCTTTTTCTTGACAGGTACCAGATTTGCTACCCACTTAGAAAATCTCAGGGATACTATAATCTTGGCTTCAAACAATTTCTTTGTCTCTTTTTCAATTAGGGGCAACAATAAAGGATTAATTCTCCTTAATTTTTGTTTGAAATGATTATGACCTTCTTTGAGTGGAATCACATGTTGAATTACCTTGGTATCATAAACTTTCAAGTCTTCATAACTCCAAGTAAATACATCAGGGAATTCTTTCATCAAATTGATATATCTTTTCTTGAATTTAGGGTTGAGTGTCTTGGACAGTTTGATGATTTTTGGATCTTCCTGAGTTCCTATGTTGCAATCTTCTACATATTCCTCACTTGCAGTAATTTTAGGGCTTTTGGCCACATCATTGTTGTCAAAACAATTCTCCAATGGTACCATTCCTTTGGGGATGATATTATTCTTCAGATGCATTATGTATTTACTAGCAATCTGAATTTTAAAATAGTCATCATTTGCAAACATACATGCATCTTACTCTTCACCACAATAGTATTCATCCATATTCAAATTCTCAAATTCATTCTCCATCTTGAGGAAACTTTCTATTTGTTTTTCATCTTCAAAAACCTGCCAATACTTAATGTTATCTGGTACTGCTGGCCTTTGATTGACCTCAATCTCATATTTTCTGCTAGGGAAAATTGGAATTTTGAAGACTGAAGATGAAGTAGCCAAGGCATCAAAAATATGATTCTGCCCTCTTGGAATCACTGAAACATTATACTATGGAAATTGATCAAGAAGATAAATCACTATATTTCTATATGCCCTCAGTCTGGGATGTTTTGATTGGTCTACACCCTTTATTTGATTGATAATTATCTTAGAATATCCATGTACAACTTTTCTTTTAGCACCCAATTCCTTCAAAACCTTCAATCCCAATACTAATGCTTCATATTTGGCCATGTTATTTGTGCAATCAGAGGACAGTTTGTAAGAACACAATTTTTAATTTCTTTTGGGGTAATTGATCCATACACTAACCCATGCTCCCTCTCTGTTGGCAGCTCCATTGAAACTCATATTCCACATATGATTTTATGCATCACTTTGTTACTCTGAACTTTCCTCATTTTGTTGATCATATTGATCTTCGGTAGCCATGTCAATCTCTGGCCTTTCCTCTTCCAATCACAAATCATTGAAGAAAATGGAAGAACCTAACTCAATCTCCATAGAGTAGATGGGATGGTTATTTGGATGGGCCTTGTTACTGACCATATATTTGAGTAATACTTCCATGTACAACTTCCTATCCTAACCAAACATAGGGATAATGACATATTACATATCCATTTGAAAAGTCCCTTTCAACTTTGCAGCCCATGACCTAGATAGCAGCATGCCAAACTTGGGAGGAATATCAACCACCACTACATCCATCACCATGTTCTTTGCTGGAATTTGGGACAAAGAAACCACCAGATCTTTGATTAGGCCGAGGAATTTCACCTTTCTTGAATCAAAGGAGAATATATATTTGTAAGGCCTTGTGATGTCCAGGCCCAATTGGTCCATGAACACCTTGGGCATCATGTTGTGGGATTCTCCAAAATCCAACATATTATTGTGCAGAGTAATTTCATGAATCTTCAAACTAAGATAGAAAGGTGGAACTTCATCAACATCACCACTTTCCTCCATGTTGGGTATGTGTTATATTCTTTACATGAGTAGTAGTGTCTAAGCATATGCGTCAGGCATGCAGGGAGGCAGAGCCCCCCACACGGGGGTCTAGGGGAAGTGCCCTCGAAAAAAAAAATTCTACCTCGGGAAACGTGTCATCTATTTAGGTTGTTTTTTCGGCACATGGTTTTTGCCAATGGTTTTCTATTTTTGGTTAAGGAATTAGGGTTTTGGACTAATCCAGGTCATTGGGTTAGGGTTTTGGATGCCGCTAGCTCCTATATGTATATTTTATTGTAAACAATGTAACAAAATGAATGAATGAATATAATATATGTTGGTTTTCCCGGTTTGGGTTTCCAGGGGGAAAATCTCTATGTAATGTTTGTATTTTCCATTGTATATTTTTTGTTCTTTTCTGAATATCTATTTACAATAGACATTGTAAAAGGTTAGAATTTACGTTTGGTATTAGAGCTTTATTGGCTTTATGGGGACGCCTTTGTGGTCAAGGGTTTGGCTCAGGATTGTGATAAGCCTTGTTATAGTGGGAGATTTGCGGTATTGTTTTTCAGATGAAAAGAAATGGCAAGCAATTCGAAGATGGAGATCGAGAAGTTTAATGGGAAATTATTTGAGCTATGGAAGCTCAAGATGGAAGATCTTTTGGTGGATAGAGATCAGTGGATAGTGGTAGATCTAGGTATTGCACCTATAGGAACTTCTGCAGATGACTGGAAAAAGATGGATCGGAAGGCAAAGAGCGCAATCTGACTGTGTCTCTCAAATTCAGTATTACTGAATGTGTCGGAGGAAGCTACAACCAAGGATTTATGCGAAAAGTTGGGGAATTTGTATCAGTCTAAGTCCTTGGTAAGTAAACTATTCCTGAGAAAGAAGTTGTATAACTTAAGGATGAGAGATGGAGACTTGGTGGTGGAG
>ML792906.1:299795-320676 GCA_009831015.1 Picea engelmannii | reverse complement strand
CATCAGTAAAGATTGGTAATGTATTTCGGCCATCAGATGCTCTTCTGACCTCACACATTAGGGGGCATATGTTATAACCCTAAATTGCACCACACATGCTTACCTGGCATCAGGCCAACTCATATCCCTTCCTTGCCAAAACTATGCTGAACAAACTCTTGAAAATCCTCTTGGGTCAAGGCCCATGCGCCCTAACCCATTACTGCATGTGTGTGCACGCTGGCAAGCCCACTACAGCCCGTGTGTACCTAACAAAACACAAAAATAGGAAATTTGTCGACGGAACAAAAATAAATGGGTTAGTTAACTGAAACTCCTGGCCATGCATTTCTGAGAATTCGTCCAAAACCCTAGCTCCTTATAGCCTCTAAAAGAAGGGGTAGGGGTACCATTTGGAGGAGGAAAAATTATAGCGAAGAAACTCTGCCCATTTGCCGAATCCATTGTCCCAACCCTTTAGCCTTTCCTCAAGCCAAAGGAGAATTAACACAAAGTAGTTGGAGGACAGAAGAGGAGGAGCCCAGGATCAGGATCAAGGAACGGTGGCCGGTATCGACTTTGATTGTAAGTTGATTCATTTTTCAAATAATAAAAGAATACTTTTCCCGTCCCAATGCATGAGTTATCTATGGTTTATTTAATTTATGCTTAATTTCTAACCCTCAAGTAGAGAAGTAGCATGCATGCGTAGTTGTTTGTCTTGATTATAGGTTATCTTTGGAAGGAGCAGCGCAAGCAAGCGGTCAAGAGAGCAACAGAGGATCTACACCAAACATCAGTAACAAGGTTAGTAGATCCTTTCCATGTATGTATTGTGAAAGAGGGGTTTAAGTTTTGGGTTGTAGGTTAAAAGGTAATTTCTTTACGGTCAAAATATGCATGCAAGTCTGACCCTAGTTTGCTAGTCTGTAGGGTATTTTTCCCAACAACACCAGGGTAAAAATAGTCTCAGCCAAAAATGTTTTTGATTCACTGTCACCCTCAAAAATCAAATCTGAAGCTTTAATTCATTCTTTTCCCAGGGAATATTTCACTTTCGATCCCTGGTAGCAGTGCCAGAATGTTAGCACTCTGTAAATTTGTTCGGCTAATAAACAAATGATAGATTTAACTGTTTCAACCAAATTTAGAGTTGGGTACTAGCCTTATCAACTCAGAGAGGTCTCTCTCGTGTCACTTGGTGTTTCTTTGAAAATCAATGGCTTGGTTTAGTTTGTTTTTGGGGTTTTTTTATAAATTCGCTGGCAAGGAAGGGGAGGGACACTTAGGGCTATGGAGTCGAAATTATGAAAATGAATGAACACACTAACTAGCCAGTATTAATCTCCATAGGATAAAGGCTAAATGAGGCGATGAATCTGAGTTATAAATTGTAGTTTGTAGGGCATAAGAAAAAAAGAAAAAAAGTAACTACATAAGAACATTAATGAAATAAATTCTGAATTAGTTATGAAGCATTTCACATAGTTTAAATTGTTGAACCCAATATCATCAGAGTTGAATTATGGCTCTTTAAACCATCCAATTTAAACAAAAGACAGTGTAAATGGAATCAAAGAACAGAGGAAATACATACAATGAGAGAAGACAAAACTCATATCACCACCATTTTAATCTTTTCATAGAGACTTCAAAATCTTTTGCATATGTATTCAATTCAGCTTTAGAAAATTACAATAGAGTTCTAAACAACTAAGGAGGTGCCCTTCCACTTATGCCAACATTAATACATTTGGAACTTATGATATTTATACAATTCAGGTTCCTTCAATTAGAAAACGTTTACAATAGCTAAACTGGATCGTTTCAGCTTCTAAAATTGATTATAATAATTTCAACTGATAGTCTCAGTATGTGAATCGATTTAAAATGATTAATCGAAAAACATTTCATAAAATAATGGATGATTTATCTGACTACTCAACTTCTGTCTTTTCCATCTGTCCTTCTTTGGTCCTCTGTCGAAACTGCCAATTTGGTGACACTTGGGGGCTATTTGATGGTTCCTAGGAAACTGCATTTTGTCTTGCCTAGCCGCAATATCTCCTTCCACTGCAAGTCAGAATGGATATTATAGTCCATCATTTCCTTGATTAGGATCTCTAGGTCAATGGAAGAGGCACAAGTCATGGCTAGAAGCCCAATATTCATTGTCTTGAACTGATTCAAGATCTCAAAATCTATGGTCAAACATTCTATCAGGTTGGATCCTTTCAAGTTTTCCCCAAGGATTTCGAACTTGGAGTGATCCATTCTGGATTGGGGGAGGTTAGATTTGTATTCCTCCCGATCATACAATTTCCCTTTGCCATCCCAAAAGGGTGGGAGGCCTTTGATGAACAACTCTTCAAGCGGATCCTTGAATTCTTGTATACTCTGCTCCATCTGTATGGCCTTGGTTTGGATTGATTTTAGCAGGTTATGCCTGGTAAGGACTCTCCTATCCCAGATGACCAATGTGGTCCTGTATTTAACCCCAATGGTTTGAATTTCTGTAGTGGGGATGGAACTCAGCAGGTTTATAGCATTTTGGGCCCACTCTGAGGTTTTCTTCGCTAGTGTCTCATTTACAATAGTGCACCTTCTTTTGGCTGTGATGGCCATGCTATATTTTTCATTGATGAAGTTCAAGTACACTCTGAACTTGGTAGCTTCAACAACAATATAATCTCATATGATGTGTTTTTCCCCTGCAACAATCCTTTGCCTCTCAACCTTGTCTTCAACTTGTTTACTTTTTCCTGCAAAGCTTGATTTTCTTTCTGAAACTGATCCAGCCTTTCATCCTTTGTTTTCATTTCTTGTTGAAACTTCTCTATATCTTCCTTTAGACCTTTAATCTCTCCCACCTTCAGGCTAACCTGAGACATAGCCTGGACTAGTCCTCCAGTGCTTGGCTCAACTTTTGTAGTAGAAGGTACAACAATAGGCATGTTTGGTACTTTTGTTTTCCCTTGTGAGCAGTTCACTTTTTCTTGCTCCAAATGCAATACCTTTGCCTTGTAATTCAATGCTTCTTGTCAAAATGCCTCCTTCTCTTGTTTTAGAGCAACCAATTATGTTGTTTGTGGATGCTTTGTGGTAGACATCTTCATTTTTTTATTCAATCTTTGAATCAACTTATCTTTTTCTTCTAAGGAGGATTTCACTCCCTGAGGGACTTCAGACTCTAGCCTCTTGACCTGAGTTTTCCAAGCTTTGTTAGATGCTTTCTCTTTCCTCAACTACCCTTCCAATTTAAGTGCATAAGTTGTCAGCCTTGAATTCTTTAGGCTTAGACCTAGATAATCTGAATACAACATGTCACTGGTATTCCTGTGGAATTTCACTTTGTCAAGAGCACTGATGTTCTCATATTGCATCTTGATCTCACAGACTTTATCTTCATCTACAACTGCTATGAGGTCTTCTTTTCTATATCTCTCAGTGTGAACAGAGCGGAATTATGTTGAGATATATTTTATACTTTAGGGATTAAATCCCTCATTTCATTCATATCCAAGTTCCCTTTCTCAACATATTTATTTTCCAAATCTTCTTTAGATTGATAGGATACTCCAAGTGCCTTATCAAAGATGTGCTTTTTACTATTGAAATTTATTGAGTTGCCTTCACTTTGGAGATTGCTTCCTTTACAAACTTCTATATTGTTGGTGCCACTTTCCACCATATCCATATTTACTTGTTCTTTAGGCTCCTCATCCTCTAGATCCACTATCTGTGAGGATTGTGTGATATTCATCTTTTTAGGGACAACCTGTTGACTGCTAATGCCTAGGGCCTATGAACTGCTTCTCTTGGTGTAGACACTTACTTTGGGAACTTTGAGTATCATCTTCTGAGGAGTCTGTTTTGTCTGAGTCTACTATAGGGTTGGCCCCACTTGTTGTGTTTGAGCGGGCTGCAATATGGCTTCCATATCAGCACAGGTTTCTAAATTTGCCAATTTTCCAAAACCTTCAACATACTCATGTTCATAAGGGGTTGTTTGTTCATAAATATTCTCTTGGATATGATCTGATGTGGATCACATCTTCTTCCCTGTAGTTGTGCAAACCCAAAATCCTTGATATTGGTCTAGATCTAAGATAAGCATGATCTAGTTTTTACAATGAAGGGGCCAATGATGAAAGGGAATTTTAGGTTGGATGCCTTGTGCAGTTTCAGGAAATTTTTTGTCTCTGAGATGATTCTTTTCCTAATAAATTCCAAGGAAAAAACTCTGTGTGTCAGAAAAATAGGCAAAAGATAGGGGGCTTCTTGACAACCATATACCCAGATCACTGTAGAATGCATGAATAACACCCAGTCCCCCACTTTGTTTTTTGGATTTGGCTGCAAATAACTTTTCCTGTCATCTAAGACTCTTGGTAGGATGGTGTTGAAGATCAGGTTGTAAACCCTGGACATGAACTTGTTGATAAATATGATCATTGTGATTCTTTTTCATTATGTTGATATGGATGTTGCTTTAGGGAACTCTCTCTTGTTGGTCTCCAGGAATTTCTTTAGAAGATATGTGTAATATCTAAAATGTCTTAATGACTAGAAATTTGCTAGTTTCTTATGTATATTATCAACTATGAATCTATCAAAGCGGATGAAAACTGACTGAATGGACACTGACTGAAAAAATGATAACATAAAACCTAACATGACCTCTATCACATACTTGTCATTATCCAAACCTAAAATCTGACTGGGTATGGAACAGACCCATTGGACTTCCATAACCATGATATTTACACTTATTGGCAGGGACAGACTCTCAAAAAAATGCTATGGTTTGACAATCATTTGCAAAAATAGGCTTTTGAATTCGGGGGGACATTACTTGTAAAATGTAATTAGCTTTTATTCTTTGAACAATTTAGACACTGTAGAGGGGGACTTTGGTATGATGAGGGTGTATCGAATTGACGGGCTATCTACTCTACATAGGACATTTGACCCTAGTTTATTTAAGATGATTTTCTCTTCCTGTGAGTATTGTTCTATGCACCAACCTATGAATTATGGGAAGGGAATGTGACCTCGATGACATAAGGGACTATGGAGGCCTGGACTACTTCGAGAAATGGTATATGTTTCCCTACATTGTCTGACATATTAGCTCTGGATATGGAGATGGAAGAGATCGTTAATTTAGTTTAGAACACATATGAATCTATGTCAATTAGGGCTTCTTCGTTTGATGTGAGATCTTGTTCTGCTACTGACATAATGATAGGGTCAATGGCGACGATGAAAAATAAATGTCAATGAGCAGAAAATGCATGAGTTTGGTGCGCTTTTGAACTTCATTTCAAATGGAGCATTCACACAAACTTCCAATGTTCCAGTGATTTTAAAAATGATAAAACAAGGATTAGTGCACCACTTTATATACTTTCCGATTTCGGGGGTGAGGGGAAACATTTTGGAGAAAACCACTTACTTCTTCGAAATGCACACAGTGGCGCCAAATGCTTTCAAGACAAAACCATGGTTTTCTTTCTACCCCTCTTTCGGGAATTATCCTCCATGCAAGTTCTCCGCCCGAAACTATCCATGACCGTTGATTTGTGGCTCCCGGGATCTGTAACCTACTAGGTCCCATCAACTCCAAATTGCTACTATATTTAGCCTCCCCCCACTCTATTTGGCCCTATCCTCTAGTTTATCATGCTTCCACATTAGTTTAGTGCATCGCTAAGTCATAGAAACTGGACTTCTCTTAGAAATTGTTAAAGTGACAACATAATGGTCAAGCGCTTTTCCTTGGATCTATGGCATAGATCCCCTTCGGGACTTCAGAGCTTTGACGTTTTTGCTCCATTTTATGACAAGTAACTTCAAACAGTTGGACCAAGGAATCCCTAAAGGGATTCAGTGCTTAACCACCATGCTCATTTTTCCATATTTGACGATTGTGAAGGATTTTCCTTCTCCCGAACAGATCCTATGGTTCAAATTATAAAATTTGTGTCCCAATACCACAGTTGTGGTGGTATTATTCCTCTGTAGGTTTTATTGAACCACTATACTTCTTGAGCTTCTAAAAACATTCCAAGTGTTCACATGGTGATTTCCTAACACTCAGGAATGCTCTGAACTTCGAATTTTATCCCTCTCGACAAAAATTCACTCTAAATGTTTGCTTCATTAACCACTTATCTGGCACATCTAGGCTCAGTGTTGAAACCATGGCTCTGAACTTTAATTTCTTCCATTTTAATAACAATTATTTTCTGAAATTTTCTCTTCAACTTCCACTAACATGGCCCATCCAGGCTCAATGTTGAAACCATGGCTCTGATACCATTCTGTAACATCCCCAACCACCCAAGCCCTGATACCATTCCCTAACATCCCATGGCTCTAGATAATGCCCTGATACCATTCTATAACATCCCCAACCACCCAATCTGGGCCATGATACTCCAGATAACACTCTGATACCAATTTTTAATGTTCCCAGTCACCAACAGGTCAGGCATCGTCATTGAGTAAACATATTTTGCAGAAATATTCACATATAAACTCAACAATAATAAATATAGATAACATGAAAACATACATGCAACGAAACACATGATAACAGTAAAAGAATCATAGGCATGCACTAAAATACATCATTTAACCATTAAGTACCAAAAATATACTTATCTCTTAATTGAAGTACACCAACTGCGTGCAGACCTTCCACAAACCTCCCAACCTTAGACCACGCTGCTCATCATTCTCAGCAGTGGGTCACCCATGAGCTGTGACTAAACTCCATTGGGCAAGGGATTCCTAGGCTAGGAAGGGACAATAGGAAGTTTCACAGTACAACAAGAAGGATTTCCTCCAAGGAGCCACTTACACCCACAACTCACAGAATCTCATTCCCCACATGCATGTCCCACCCCAGGAGTGTACACCTTCACTATCACATAGTCCATTAGCTACTATACCTCCCTTTTTGGGGCTTCAATAACATGTCATATCAAGAATTATCCGAGCTTTGTAGCTACTACTAGACTCCTTCCAGGAGAACCCACTTCCTCAACACACTCTCTTACCTGGAGAGAGTTTCACACAGGCCTGACAAACTGCTTCTTCTATCCATGGGCCTGACAACCTGCTTCTTCACTCTCGCTCCTCAACACATGACATGGTGATGGAAGCAATATAAACTGGATATGGGAAATGGTACAGACATGAAAAACACAGGAAATCCCCAGGGTACAGGTGCAATGAGGGTATCAACTCAGGTTTGTTGCAGGGGTTCTAGTGTCTTGGAATTCAACAATGGAGGATTGGATCACTATGTGCTTGCTCCGTGCATTAGTAAGTCAAGGTAACAAATGGCCAGTATGGTCATAACCCTCAAGGTCGTGAGAATCCCCCCATAAATCTACATGCATATTGGATGACAATTGGCTCTCTAGGAGTGCATTCCTCCCACTTGGGACTCGTTCCTCTCCCTAAAGAAACTTAGGATAAATTCATATCCTCTTTACATGTTTTAGAATAATAATTATATTTTTCTATTAGGCTCTTAAGCATATCCATTTTTCTTCAATCTCTTAGCCTCCTCCCTTGCCCAACCTAGTGGAGTTCAGTCCCCCATACTCTTTCTTCATGGTTGGTATACATGCAACAATGTTGTTATATTAATAATATGAATATTTACAGATACAAAACATGCTCTTGGCCTTTAACATCTAGTCTCTTGGCCTAATCAACACATAAGCCTACCATCTTGTAATTACTTGGCTCACCAGCCTACAAAACATGTTACATTCATAATTACAATTGAGGATCGTCCTTGGGGTATTATAGACATATAGGATACATACCAGTGGTATTAGGGATAAAAGGACTTGCAGGATTGGTTTTCCCCCATGTTGGTTGATGCTACAATCATGTAGGTTTCCCCCCAAAAGTTGTCCTACAACTGAAGGTTTCCCTCCAGTTGAAGGTTGGCCTCCCATTGAAGATTGTCCTCCAATGTAGGGAGTACTAATTTGTGATGTGTGAGATGGAGGTTGAGTATCTTGTGTAACCATGGTTGTGTGAACGAATTGACTGCTAGCCATGTGACCTATGGGACGACCAAGTAAGGCACTTGGCATGTGCATGTGTGGAAACAATGAAGCAGGAATATTACCTGACTCATGTGCAAGAGGAGATGAATGCGCAAGTGGTTGAGTTGGGATTACCTGGGTCACTGATGTTTTTGGTAAATAATAAGAACCAAAATTATTAACTATGAGAGTTTTGGAAAAAATTGAATTCCCAAGTCCTTCATGAAAACCAAAAATCGAGGGGTTCATGCTAAAAGATGGCATAGTGTTGGAACCGAGCAGTAAATAGGAAGAATAAAAGGAATCAACATATCTCGTGGATGGTGGATCAAAGAGTGGTTGACCAAGTGGATTAGTAAACAGAGGATTCACAAAATATTCCAAACTTTCTATGAAGGTTGGGACCAATTCTTCAACGTGATGGCCACTTCTAGGAGCGACGCTCCCAGTTTCATAAGTGTAATCTGCAATCACTAATTTGTAAGAAATATTATGTTGTGGTTCATGAGTGTGAGGTTCCATACCTTGCATACTGTGAAAAATATGATCATAAGGCCGACTATGCAAAGCAAATACACACACTCCTATGAAAACTAAAAGAAATCAACCAAACAACAACAGATTTAAGGATCTTTTGAAGATGGATATCAATCCACCAATGAATAAGTGAGAAGCATTTACCTTGACCTTCACATAAAATCCCTTCTCAATGAAAGAAACCCTTTATTTTGTGGGATCACCCTCTAAGGGTGTTGAGAGTGTGATACAATGTCTGCCCCAGGTACAGTGGGAATCCCCCCATAGTCACTTATGTAGATACTTAGGAAAGGCCACTAATGTTACCAACTTGCAGTCATCCTCTGAGGGGGTATAGTCGACAGTCAGGACCAAACGTATGGGAAGGATATCAAAGTCTGAAGCGCTTCAAGAGAACTGAGTACAAGTGGACCATGAGGACTCCAGAGGACCCTAAACGAATTCAGAGTTCACAAAGCACCGATACGAAATGAAACCAGTGGTTTCTTAATAAGAACCCCCAATATATGATCTTTCCACTACAATTGGTTAATATTTGGAGGGGTAATCTCCACTGCTCTCCCACACGTGACCTCATGTTTAGCCCCTATGTGAGAGGGGGTTCCCGACTATGCTTATATGAAATTTGGACTTAAACGCTCTTTAGTGTTCTACAGTATCTTTAGTAGTCTTTGACAATTTACTCACGTCACCTAGTCCAAAGACCATAATCCTAAGCTATTGTTGGTGTGATAAAAACAAAAAAAATTCAAGTTGATTTTATTACTCCGTGGTTTATTTTAATGACCTTTAACTCAAAGGGTTCATAGAGATGAAACCGATGATGTGTAAGAGACTTGACTACAAATAGAATGAAAAATAATGATATGCAGTTATTTCTTTCAATGAATTATACGTATGGGAAGGATAAGAGTTCTATTCTTCTTAACACAAGAAATCACTCAAAACAATGAAGCTTTCAATTTTTGGGATCAATATGATTCCAAAATAACAAGCAAATGTTTCTGAAAACTGAAATGCACATGAAAAACTAACTCTTTTTCCAAACATAAACCAAAGCAAACTTCCTAATGAACTTATAATTTCTTCGTTTGATTAACTATGCAAGGAGATACATAAAATTTTCTCTTCTTTAACTTTCAGATGAAAAGAGATCTAATTTTGATGCAAAGAACTATGAAGAAAAAAGAAACCAAACAAAGTGCACTCAAAGTTATGAGAATTGAAAGAAAACAAGTAGGAGATAACTTTTTCAATCAATAACTCATTGATGCAAAAAGAGAAAGAAGACAAACACTCATGAAAATCCTCAAAAAATGAGTACCAACAAAATGGAAATCAAGTTAGGTTTTCATAAGATTCCTAATCATCCAAAAAGCAAGATGTTTCAAATGAAGACAAGAAGGCTAAAAAACAAGCAGCCTTTGCAAACCTTAGTCGATGAACAGTCCTAAGCAGTCAAGAAATATGAAATCTTTAGAGATGAAGATCATATAAACTCAAAAGGAAAAAAGAACCAAGGGATCTTGTTAACCCGAGGGGACCACAACTAAGAGAATATTTTCAAACTAAAGGGATAAACAAAAATGAATGTTAGATGACTAACTCTTAGAAAAAAAAGTCAAGGATGTTTAAAGTTATCTGAGACAAAAGCTATGGAAGATTATACTGAGAAAAATATAGCATAAAAGGGTAGAAATCACTAGAAAAGGATACTAGAGCTCATGTTTCCAAGGGAATAGATCACTATAGCGCTCTAATATACACTACAGGGGAGAATTACCCTTCCTAGAAACTCAAAATAGAGACTTAAAAATCATAAAATTTGACCCAGAACTCCCATAATTTTGTGAAATTTTCAATGAGAAGGAGAGAAAGACAAATAGATCAGAAAAAAATAATAAAAATTATCTAAAGGTGGGAAAAAGGTAGAGATGATCCAAGGAAAGACAATTCAATTTCCTTCCTCAATGGAGTCGTCAATTTATGTTAGGGAATAATTCCCCTGTGGAAAGGTGAATTCTCCCTTGGATTCTAGACCCCTACTACCAAGATAGAAACATAGAAATGGACACTAACATACCTTTGAATTCAATTACCTAATCGAAAAGAGAAAGAGAAAGAGAAGGAAGAAAGTGTGATGTACCTTATTCTGTGGTTCATCCTCACTGCCTACAATCTGAGGTTTATCTCCAAACTCTTCATCACCAATCGATACTTGCAATGCAATAGACAACAAAAATATAAAGAAATACTACTCTACTCTATAATATTAGACTAATCAAATTCATATATCAATATCGACAATCATATGCAACAATACACAATCTTGAAGGGAATATGACAAGTAACATTGATGATAACTTTAAAGAGATAATTAAAATCATGGATGGTGTTGCAACAACTTCCCCAAGTCCTCCTTGTCCAACCCTTGCACGATTCTCCCAAGATCATAAGTTTTATATCCAAAAGCTTCCTCCTATTCTCCATGGAAAGCCTTCATTATATAATATTTGGAGGCTTAACCACCACGGAGAATATCACTCATAAAATCCACTAAAAAGGGATCTCCAAATTATCGCCTGACATTCTGAAATTTGATGGAAAACCTGAGGAAGATCCTAACAATCATGTTATGAATTTCCACTTATGGTGTTCTTCCATCTCTTTGATGGATGATTCCATTCATCTTATACTTTTCCAGAGAACACTTATAGGTGTGGCAAAAAAATGGTGCATTGAACTGCTATGTAAATATTTTGTCAACTTTAACTCTCTTTCCATGGATTTCCTGATGTCTTTCCAGTTGTCTATATGGTACGAGATTGGTACAGAACTTTTGACATCTCTCTGACAATCCTCTTCTACCCACATCTCTTATCATATTCATGAGTGGAGATGACGAAGACAGTTTATTAAAGATCCAATTCCATACCAAATCCTTGCGGATTGATTTATAAATTCACTCTTGCCTCCCATCGCCCATGGTGTTTCTATGGGAAACATAGTTACTGAGGATCAGGCTATAATTCATGCATAGTATTTGGACTTGGTTTACTCCCGGTCCGACACACTTTACAATATGATTCCTAATGCTCCTTGTCTGTTGAATGATCCATCAAGACCTATTTTGAAATCTAGTTATTTTCCAAACACCACAACCACTTCCGATCCTTCTCAAATATATAAGGTGAATATGGTCTAATCCACTTCATCTCAGCAACCAAGAGGTAAAAATAAACACAAAGGAAAATCCCAAAAAAATTTTAACGAGCAGGATAATCCTAAGTCTTTTGATACTCAATCGACAAGGAACCTAAATATCCTTGTATGATTTGTGGAGAAGACCACTACACGAAAGATTGCCCTCATCATGTGGCTATCATGATATATCTAAAGGGTACCTTCCAACCAGTCCAACAATAACACTTGGTTTCACAAAACCCTGTCCCTTCGCAAGGAGACGACCCACGTCATTCCCGCCATGGGGATGCTTCCACAAGCACCTATGAGGTTTACATGTTTAAGATGGTTAATGTCACAACACGTGAAAATACCTATGACATTCTACTCCTTATAAATCTACTCCTCCTCCATATTCCAACCGTATACAAATTGAGAAGCCAATTTCTGATGCAATGTTGGACCCACCCAAGAGTGTAATTCGAAAAGTGATATTTAATCCAAATGCCCACACTTCCAAAAAATACATCATTGAATATTTGGTGCTAGAGCCTTCATCCGTATTTTATGAGTAGAATCAAATGAATACAGATTATTAAAATATGCTTAACACGAAATAACAAAGATACAGTAAAACTGGTTTTCTATTCAATAAGGAAATAAGTTGAAACTGTAAAATGTAGTGGAAAACAAGCTTACTAGAATGGTGACGACTTATCTCTTAGAAGAGATATGACAATTGTGCTCATTCGAAAGAAGAAGGTTACAATGAGGCTCTAAAGGCCTTTTACAATAAACAATAATGTCAAAAACCCTAGACATCCAAAAACCTAACCCTAGGAGAGGAAGCGCCAAAAGTCATGTGGGTCCTGTTTGGGTAAGTTAGTACATCAACTTCCCGGGGTAGTAACTTTTGCATACGATCTTCGTTTTAGGCGCAAAATAGCCCATTGGAAAGGTCTAACTGAGAAGAAAAATTTACGACTGGCCCAGGTAAGTTCCTACATTAGTCACTTGGGCCCCAAATCCCCAAAAAATGTCGTTTAGGGCCTCAAAATGGCCCCAAAGTTTGGAACCCAAAAAACTGTCGAAAAACTACCAAGGTGGAAAATTATTTTCCATGCCAGTGCAATAGGTGGGTGGAAACCGATATCCACCTGGATCAATTATCCCTACTTAGGAATAAATGGTATCCATTTCATTGATTTCCCCCATCATATGAGGAAATTTCTGCTGAATTTGGCCCCGGGTGAGCCACCTCCCTTGGTGCAAGAGTTGCCCTGCTTTGACGACTCAATAAAGTTGGATCCTTTGCTATCGAGTGCCCTTGATCTGTGTGTCCACAATATGATAATTGGATGCCTATTACATGAAGTCAAGTTTGAGCTAGTTAGTGTCAACTACTCTTCTATCTTTGAGGTGTCCAATAATGGTGGGAAATATGGTCGAAGGAGAGACACATTGAAGACTGGATGCAGACCAAGGAAGGGGGAAATGTTGAGCTGAAAATAATTGTCACCCACAACCTTGGTGATGGTGTATGGCCTATAACAGAGTGGGAGAAGCTTCTGATGGGGCCCTATAAGGCATTCTTTCTGCAAATGCAACCAAACTTTATCGCCCACCTAAAACTTATGTGGCACCCAATGTTGATCATGGTGCTGCTTGTACTTGGAATTAGACTTCTGTAGAATATCCTGAACCTATTGGTGGATGTGTTGGATCCACTCAATGAACCAGGTGGATTTGTCAGCTTCTGGTGGAGTAGGGGATGAGTTGGTCGAGGTGGTCACTAGGGGTAGTTCAATATCCATGGGGCCTAATGGTTGGAATCCCAACCCCACCTGAAAGAGGTTGTGGCCAGTTGAGCTATGTAGGGCTCGATTGTAGTGATGTTGTACATAGGGAAGACTCTCATCCCATGTGCGGGGGTGTTTTGAATTGTACATCCGTAGGATATGTACGACCATCTGGTTGACGACATCAGTTTGGCCATATGTCTGGGGGTGGAAGGAAGTGGATTTGGTGAGCTTGGTAACCAACGGTGACTAGAGGCTTGACTAGAATGAGCTAAAGAATTGACTGTCACGGTCTGAGATAATGGTTTTTGGGATCCCAAAATGTACCCATACTCATTCAAAGAAGAGCTTGTCATTGGCTTCTGTTGTGATGTTCTTCTTGCAGGCGGCTAGAATCGCCATATTGGAAAAGTGATCAACAACCACAAAAACATAGTAATTTCCCTCTTGGTGGATAGAAGGCCCAACATGTAGTCCATTGAGATGGATTCCCATGGCCTGTTAGGAGTAGGAAAAGGGGTGTACATGACATGTTTCTTAGTGGTCGGTTTGGGAATGTTTCTTAGGACCTGATATACTTGTCGACATCCTGTCTAAGTTTCAGCTAGTAGAAATGTTTCTGCAACACTACCACTGTCTTTTCGATGCTAAAGTGTCCTGCCACTCGACTATAGTGAGATTCCCAAATCAAATTCATGTGTTCACTTGATGGAATGTAGATATGGCCCACACGACACAACAACCCATCCTGAAGATGGAAATTAGTGACCATTGAATTGGTACCCAACATTTGGTAGGTGGTGGAGAAGTCAGGGTCTATCTCGTAGAGGTGGGGCCATTCAGAGGTCTCATGGTCACAAGAGTATAGCACCATGGTGAGTTCTATGACTAGAGTTCAGTTGAGGTAGTCAACAACTCGGTTGGTACTTCCTGTTTTATACTTGATGTTGAGGTGGAGCTGTTGTAAGTATGTCAACCACTTTTGATGGCGATCATTCTACAATTTTCCTTGGGTTTGCATGAACTGTAGTGGCTTGTGATCGGTGTGGATGTTTTTATCCTTCACAAGAATGTAATGTATCCACTAGCGATAGGCTTTCACATTGGAGTACATTTCTTTGTTGTAAGTAGGGTACTTACAGACAACATCTGACATTTTCTCACTATGATAAGCCACAGGGTGGCTGTGTTGAGTGAGAACGACACCCACAACATAGTCTGAAGCATATGTCTCGATATCAAAGGTATGTTTTAGGTATGGTAATGAAAGTACTGAAGATGAGCACAAACTCTTCTTCAAGTCATCGAAGAATTTCTATTGGGACAGGCCCCTTACAAATTTTTCCTAACCACCACCCTTGGTTACTTGGTTGAGGGCCCATGCGATATGAGAGAATCCCAGCATGAACCTACGATAGAAATTGGTGAGGCCTAAGAAGATCTGAATTTCAGTGAGTGTGGTTGGGGTTGGAAAGTCACAGATGATCAGGATCTTGGTTGGATCCACATTCACACCATGTTGATCAATGATGTATCCTAAGTAATGGACCATGTCCATGCCGAAGGATCATTTTTCCAAGTTTGCATATAGTTTGTGTTGTTGTAGGGTGTGCAGAACTTGTTGAATATGCTGCAAGTGTGACGTCCTCGGCCTTCCATAGGATGGGACATGCTACTCCATAGAACTCTTTCATGCTCTGATACCAATTTGTGATGTCCCTGACCTTCCACAGGCCGGGACATGCCACTCCAAAACATTTGAAAACGTTTTGTAACGTCCCCGACCAACCATGTCAGGCCACACTATGCCAGAGAACACATCTTTTCTCTGTGCATAACATACTCTAGCATACTCAACATCCAAACTGAGCTATGTCAAATACAATTTTTCTAACTGGATGTAATTAAATTATATACAAACAAATCTCTTGCAGAAGCATTATGTACAGAACGTAACAGACAAACAATTTACGTAAATGCATGAATTCATACTGAAATAAAAGTAAACACATACATGTAGCACATACGGGAAATACCCATAAACATAGAGACCATTATAAACAAGAATAGGAGAAACCCACAAAAATACACACATAAATACAATGCAACATGTAAATTTATCACACAATTGACACTTATCTTTGTAAGAATATCACCAACTATGTGAAAACCATCCATGAACCTCCCAGCCTTAGACCACACTATTCATCACTCTCAACAGTGAGTCACCCCCGAGCTAGGACTAAAATCCACCTGGGTAAAGGGATTCCTAGCCAGGCTAAAGTCTCATGAACAACAGGAAAGACTCTGTCTCAGGTGCTCACTCAACTAATAGCCTACAGTCCCTCATTACCCACATGCCTGTCCCACCCAAGGAAGTGTGCCCCTTCTCTTATCAATAGTCCCTTGGCTGCCCCACTTCCCTTCCAGGGCTTCAACAATAGGCCAGACAGGAAGTCTCAGAGCCCGATAGTTGTAGTGCAACACCTTTAGGAAGTCAATTCCCAACAATTCTCTCACCCAGAGAGAAATTGCTCACAGGCCGACAACCCGCCTCTTCAGTCTAGCTTCCAGCTAACCAGCTACACCAACCTCTATGGTTATGAATACGAGATCGGTATAGTGATAGAAAGTATGGAGGATAGCTGGCTGCATGAGTGAAAATGGTCATGGCCTCATGGCTAAGTGTCGAAAGAATCATGGGAAAGATGATGGTAAGAATGATGGTAAAAAATGTGAAAATGAGCTAAGTCCCCATAATAAGTATGCATGTCCCCAACTTGACACTTGTCATGTTGTGGGCTACTTTGGCCCACTTGTCCACAACTTTAGAACTTAGGATAAAATAATTATCCATACTTTATGATTTAAGAAATATTAATATAATATTCCTTTATGTGTCAATATTCCTAGCTTATCCCTTTTCCTTAACTTTTAGGCCCCACCCTTTCCCTGACTAATGAAGTTTAGTCCCCCATCTCTTTTATCGTGGTCATTCTACACACAACTATGTATTTTATATTAAATATGAGACATGTACAAACACAGGCGCACTGGCCTTTAACATTTAGGCTCTCCAGCCTAATCAAAACATAAGCATCCTAGATTATAATAACTGGCTCACCAGCCTATAAAACATATCATATACACAAGGGCTCGATGGCCTCACAATTGTGTGCACTTAAGATGTTGCGCACGATGTTTGGAATGTACAACATCCTCATTTTTATTGCGTAGTACATGCGCACACTACACCATGGAAATGCAAGCCAAAAGGTATAAAACAACTCACCAACTTAAGTACATTATTACATTTGTTGTTGGGGTTCTACCTGGGGATATTATAATTCCCTCTCCTTATTTATGCACTGTCCTCAGTGCATCATGTACACATATATAACAATTTTTTCAAAAATCCTCAGTGCATTATATACCATGTACCATTCAGATTCTTTAAAATCTCTAATCTTTAGCTATTGAAAGCTTCCTATCCATCTAATGATCTACTTTCCTGCACCAATTCTGGTATTCATACTGCAACTTGAAGTCAATTGCTCTATTCCATAGAGCTACTTTAGGAAATAATTCAGCTCATTGTTCCTTATTACATGCTTCAATTAAACTTCATTGAAGCAACAACTGGATGTAGATCCATGACATTCCACCCAACCTTATATCTCACTGTTGATAAACTCTCAGCGGCATACCATTCCCAAGCATGGGATATGACTCCATCAAGACAATGTCTTCCCAAGATAACAACGACCCACAATCAATATCCACATAGTCTAGGCCAAGGTACCAAACCTCAAAAGCACTCCAGCCAATGGTCTCTCTTCCCCACATGCCTGTACAACCCAAGGTAGCATGCACCTTCACTGTCCAATAGTTCATCGACTGCTCAACTTCCTTTCCAGGGCTCTAGTATAGGCCGAGCAGGAAGTCTCAGAGCATCGTGGCTCCAGGAGTTCCCACTTTAATCATTATCATCTCATCTGCATCATACTATCATGAGAGAGCATTATAAAAATTCCATTTTATAAATCAAATTAATTTCATAAGGAATTCGACTTTTCCCAAATATGAAATTCTATTTATATTGCATACAACCAACAAATTGTCAGTATCTTTTGTATATCATAATTCATCATGCACGTCACCTTATGCAATGACACTTAGAATTGCCTACACCTAGAAATTCAATCACAATTACCAAACAATTCAACCAAATAGAATGACTCATCATTATATTCATATGTATATTCATAATTAAATAACAGTAAGTTCATTTCTTCAATTTTCTGAACAGAAATTTTCTACAGTCACTATTCTTGTGACCACCTCACTTGCAACTTTCTTGTTGCAATGTTTATCAGTTCCTGAAATGTTCTCAAATTCATGAGTTAGCAACATTTCAATCATTAGTATAATTATTTCCATGTAAAAACATATATACATGCACTCACAAAATGCATTCAACAAAAATCATTTAAGTATACAATTCCATCATGTATGAGTGCAACTCTGCCACTTACCAGGCATGAGTGCAACTCTCAATGCATGCTTATTCAATGCACCCTTGCATTGATTTTCAGAATGAGCTTTATATAATTCATGCATCTCACCATCCATAAATTGGAAATCTGGCCAATGTCTTGACACATCTCCACACACTTCCCATTATCTTCACAATTACTTGGATGCCTTCCTTTTCGACCTAAACACTACACCAAGAATACAATTTTGTAGTGTTTATTAGTGTTAGCAAAAAGGTTGCAGTCCAAGTTTTATTTAAGGTAGGAAGATCATTGGGTATTTGTGTGGCACATAACCTTTCTATAACCATATCCTACCATATCCAACCATGTCCCGGTCTCATACATGACTAGCTTTCTTAGTATCATTCTTATAACCAATTATTATCTTTTATTTTCTCTGGTTATTGCCTCATAACCAAATTAACATGACATGCTACTATGTTAGTGTGTGCATTCAAAAGCTAAAAAGCTTTGGTAAGTATCACATGCCTCTAGCCTTTACCACACTTAGTGGTAACTTAATCATGTCAATGCACTTAAACAATACCATGCAACATAGTTTAAAATTCAATTTGGGGAAATTATTACCTATATTTCCCTTTGGCAATTATACAACATAATTTCCAAAAGAGAGATACTTACCTACAGGGCTACCATTAAACGAGTTTAATGCTACTTGATTAGTTGATGACTATAGAAGTTCTCATGCTTCCTTATCAGTCTTATAATTCAATATTCCATCCTTATGTTGCTTCCATTTGTGTGCAACAACATTATCAACAACACTTGCAAACATGCAAGCATTATCACCTTATAGTTGTCCCAACAAGCCATAAAATAATTGCTACTACAATAATTGCAACAACTTCTTTCTTCCTGTATCATGGTTCCTTGTTTATCCTAGAAGTCTTCCATTCTCCTGGATTCTTGAACCTTCAAGTGCTCTTCACTATAATTATTGTCCATGAATATTTATGATCTGAGCACTTTCTAGCCAAAACACTCTTGTTTGCCTTTGTTTTTCCATCCAAATACTAAAATGATATTAACCTTCAGATTTTATTTATTTCATGGATCCATCTATCCCAACTCATACTTGGATGAATTACAATTCCAGTCTTGTTGTCTTATAGACTTTGGATGTCCAACATCCATTTATTTTTCGGATCCCTCTGATCCAACTCTTACATGACCCAATTCTATTTCTAGTCATGTTTTATGAGTAACCTTGGACAGTTAACACCAACTTCCTTCTTGAGGCACTTGATTTATCCTTTCCTTAACTGATCATATTAGTACTTGGATTTTCTTATTGTCTATTACTTTTCTTGTCTTGACCAATCTGATTTCAACCTACCTTGCACAATCCAATTCTATCATGCCATAAATAATGCCCTTCATACCATGCTTCCACTGTGCACTCTGATAACCATAAGGGAAGCATTACTCTAATTTCATAGCTAATCCATAGATATGATGCACTCCTTACCCAATATGCAATAAGCTTCTTTCTTTATCTGGTTACTATCATTCAGGTAGTCAATTCCTTTTATAATAGATTTGACTCCCATGTATTGCTTAATCTGTATATTGGTTTCTTTGGGAGTGAATCCACTTTCACTAATTCATTCACTACATGATCTATTCCTCTATCCGGATTCCATTGAATACTTAACTAACATGAGAGGAATTCCTGTAGTGGCCTCCCAAGATTTATGGCTGCTCTCAGATTCATACCTTGACCTTTTTGTGGTCTTGTATTTTTATCATCTTATGAAATATTTGGTTATAGCACTCTTTCCCTGAGTACCTCTGCTTATTCCTAGCTAAACTTCAACCTTCTCACCTGTTAATAACTCAAAAAAAAATTTAACTCTGCAAAATCTTTTAGATAGGACCCAAGTCTTGAGAATTTAGCAAGAACTACATCATCGCAGAATCTTGATAGTTTGGAGGACTGGGAAAACCATTGTGTTTTTTTTAAAATAGACATGTGGGGCCTCCAGAGATACATCAAGGTGAAGGGTTTCAATATGTCACGTGTTTCAATATGTCAAAACCACCAGTCATGGGATGGGAGATGGCTAGTTAGATCACCCCATTTCACTCGTTCGATACTTCCCAGCCATAAGATATCAGGTGAATGTCGCCATATAATGAACTCAAATGCTAATCATTTGAAATGGATTAGCCGAGCATGGAAACCAACACACTTATACGTAATTCTATCTGTGATTCATGATTGGGACTCTATAACTACCAATTCTCAAGTATGGAGGTATCATATTATCCATAAACGGAGTAATCTCCAAATTTGCTTGACCTTTTGCTCTTTGTATAAGCATTTCAGTGTCCACAAAATTGAGGTACATGGACGAAGCTACATCCAGTGAGACTGGTTATTTAGGCAACATGGTATATTTTCCTATGAGTAAGGAGGAAATATTAATTGCACATATAATAGTGACTAAGTTCCACACAGATCCTGCTACAGACTTGAAACTGGAAGTCAGGTTAAATCCCATTATGAAGGATTTAGTCATCAACAGGCCAGTTGTTGACAAGAAACAAAGCAAGTGCTAGAAGAAAGAAACCATAACTGGTACGGTTGAAAGTGCTGAAGGGAATCAACCGGTATGGTTAGATACCCTAAAGGAGGAGCTCACTAAGCTGAAGTGAGTCCTCAAATAAAATCAAGTACATTTCAACAAATTTTGGACAGCTGGTAGTAGAGAAAGGGGCTCCAGGGATGATAGACATGTTCTTAAAC
>ML792906.1:240173-277864 GCA_009831015.1 Picea engelmannii | reverse complement strand
CAGTGTCTGTGATCTTTGTGAATTCACTTTGTGCACTTTATCTTCTATTGTTCTCTGTCTATTCTTTTCTCGCGACTAGACTGTTTGCTTCCACGTCTGTGTGTTGTATGGGTTTTCCATGAAGCTTGTCAAAGACACTTCCTGTATTATGGGTTTAATGAACCTTAATTATGGGTTCAATGCATCTCCAGTGGTTTCATACTTTCCAATACTCTTTCTTTCCATCTCCAGTTGATGCGTGTAATCTAGCGTCCCATTAGTCCTCGTCGTCCTTTAATTCCGCCTAGTGTTGTCATGTCATCCTACTTTTTTCGTCTTTCCTTTTCCCACTTGTTTCCCTTTGTATGTGACCGTTGTCCTTCTCCTTGTTGTGTTTCAACATTTGCGTGGCCTTTCTACCTCTAGCGTACTACGCCCTCTTTGATTCTTTCCTCTTGGTTATTTTTCAATATACTGTGTGTGTTTTCCCTTTTTTTTTTTTTTTTACTACGCAGTGGGTTGTCGACTGTCTTTGTACAACTTTAGTCTAATCCTGTTGATCATCCATCTAAGTTTTGTGCCTAATAAATCTCTTAACTATATCGCTCCTCCATATGTGACAGATTTTACTACACATGGTCCTATCCAATGCATTTTGAGCTTTCCTGGGTGCTGAAACGATTTGTTGTCATACATCAATACTAGATCTCCTTCCTTGAACATTTTCTTCTTGATGTGTCTGTCGTGCCAAGATTTATCTCTTTCTTTCTGAAATTATTGGTGGAATCTTGCTAAGATCTGATCTTCATCCATGGTCATTAACTGATTCAGTCTCTCCTGTATTGTGCCTTGTTCTATCATTTGTGTGATTGTTTCTACGTGCAAGATTGGTACTAGAAATTATAATGGTAGCACTGCTTCTTGGTCATAAACCAATTTAAATGGTGTGTGCCCTATAAAAAATTTTCACGTAGTCCTGTAGGCCCGCAATACTATTGGTACTTTGATATCCCAGTCATCCATGTTGACGTTACAGATCTTTGTCAGTGCGTTCTCCAGAATTTTGTTAAATTCTTCCACTGTGTCATTTGTCAGTGGGTGATATGGTGTGCTCTTCTGATGATGGACTTCAAACTCTTCATTCATAGAGCTGATGGTGATGTTTATGAAGTGTGTGCCTTGGTTGCTCATAAAAAATCTTTCCACCCAAATATAGTGAGAACTTTCTCAAATCAGAAGTGTGTTGTCATTTATGCGCTACAATCCTTCACTGGTGTGGCTTCTGCCCATTTTGTTAGGTATTCCGTCACGGTGATAATGTACCTAGCTCATGTTATTTTTATTGGTGGGTTAATTGGTCCCACAAAGTCTATTGCCCACTTGTCTAATACCTGTAATGTTACTTGTGGTCATAATGGCATCTCATCCCTTCTATTGGGTTTTCCTACCCTTTGACAGCATCACATGTTTGAAAGTACTCCTTCAAGTCTCTGTGAATCATTGGCCACCATAGTCCTGGTGCAATATCTTCTTCGCAATAGATTTATCTGCGTAATGTCCTCCTGCTATCCCTTCATGGACTTCTGTTAAAACTCTTGGTATTTTGTGCTCTAACATGTACCTTCGCAAGATGTTATCTATGTCCATCTTATATAGATGTCCTACAATCAGTTGATAGTCGGTTCCATGGACTACCAGGTTTTTTTTTATGTGTGGTATTATATTATTGCAGCATAGTACCTATGCTCAAGTACTGAATGATATCTGTGAAATATTCATCAGTGATCCAAACTGAGAATACTTGTGCATCTGGAATTTTGTCTTCTAAATTTGTAGGTTCTTCTTCATGTGTGACCCTTGATAGGTGGTCAGGTCCTGCATTCAATTTTCCTATCTTGACTATTACTTCAAAGTCAAATTCTTGAAATAGGAGTAGCCATTGATAGATTCTCTCCCCCAACATTGGCTTGTTGACTAGATATTTCAGGGCTGAGTGATTTGTGAACATCTTAAAGTGTTTCCCCAATAAGTAATGTCTGAAATTTTGTAGTTCATAGACCATAGCTATCCCTTCTCTTTCTGTCATGTTATAGTTCTTTTATGAATATGATAATTTTATGCTCGCAAATGCTACTAAGTGATCCAAATTTCCCGCTCCTGGCTATGCCAAGATATCTCCAAGTGTTATGGATGATGCGTCTACATGTACGTGGAGTGTCTTCTCCCAGTATGGAAATACTAATATCGACGCAGTGGCTGTATTTTCCTTCAGTGTATCTAGACCATGTTGACACTCATTATTCCACTGAAAATTTGTGTCCTTTCTTAACATCTTTTCCATCGATGCAATAATCTGTGCATACCCTTTGATAAATTTCCTATAGTATCCTATGGGTCCTAATGTCTCTATTAGCTGATGGACTATTTTTGGTGGTGGTAAGTTAACGATGACTGCAATTTTTGCGGGATCTACAAGTAACCCTTGTTTGCATACTATATGGCCCAATAGTATCCCGAACGGTGTTCCAAATATGCATTTCTTTATACTCAGTGATATCTGACACTGTCTTCATCTTTCCAACATTAGTCGTAAGACTTCTACATGGTATTTAAACAAACTGTAGATTGTCCAATCATCCAGGTATACTTTGAGAAACTAGTGGATGAATTCCTTAAACGCAACAATGAATACTCTAGAAAATATCATTGGTGCATTCTTCAGTCCAAACGACATGACTGTGTACTGATACAATCCCCATTCTATCACAAACCTAGTCTTGTATCTATCTTCTTGTTCTATCTTGATCTAATGGTAGCCTGAGAATCCATCAGTGAATGAGTAGGCTTTATGTCCTCCTACGTTCTCTAACACTTCATCCGTGAAAGGTGTAGGGAATGGGTCATGTAGGCATGTAACGTTCAAATTTTGCAAGTCAATGCATATCCTAATCCCTCCTTGTTTTTTGTCCTGTACTACCATCGGGCTTATCCATTCTGATTCCTCGACTGGTTTTATGATGTCGTCTTTGACCATCCTATCGATATAAGCTTTGAATTTCTTCTTGTATATTTTTTTTAGTCTATATGGTCGTTGTCTGATCGATCTTTCTTCTAGTCTGAGTGGTATCTTCATTTATCCTAACTCTTTGGTTATACCCTTTATCTCTGTAAATTTTGTGGGGAACAAGTCATTGTATTCGCGCAATAATTTTGTTATGCTTTCCACTGTTTGTTCATCCCAGTAATCTCCAATGCTGGCCATTTTGGGATGCTCAGTTGTCCCAATGTTGACTTTTTTTACTTTAATCGGCATGGAAATGACTTCTGATTTAATGGGTGGGCCTTCCACATCTATTTCACCTTCTGCTTCTTCAATCTGAATATCACATGAATCAACTTCATCAGGTGCTTCCTCTTGTACATGGTAACATGGGACAACAATTCCTTGACTTTATGTTTATTCTGTTGTTGTTCTTCTATGATAATCTCTATTTCTGGTTCTTGGATGAATATCACTTCCCTTATCTTTTTAAGAGCTGCATCTATGTTGGGGTTATCATGTTCGAATGAGAAAGTGACTGTAAAATTTTGTTGCAATGTTCTCCATGTTGTAGTTCCTTTGCGCAGTTCCTAGTCTGTATACCAATTCGCTGGTATGCCCTCTAGGGTGTGTATAAAATGATGAGGCCATTCCTCTGAAGGTGTCATTTTCCACAACATTCTACACTCCTCCAAGTGCTCTACTGGTGCTCTTTGTCCATCATATTTTTGTTGTTTGTTGTTATTTTGTTCTGCATTGAACCTTATGCACAGTAACTGCTTACATTGGTACCAACCTGTGATAGTCTTGTTGTGTGCACCCCACCATCTTGCAGATGTGGCCTTGAGTGCTATATCAAGTGATAACAGTCTCTATTTCTCTACGAATTCATCTTCATACTGTGATAAGAATGTTTCCAAATCGTTTACTACGTGAAAACTGGGAGGTTCTATGATTTTTGTGCCTACCCATCGTACTGCGCGGTCTATTCTTGCACATATCCTCATGGATACTTTGTGTAGCCTTTGTTGCCAGTTCTCTAAACCAGTATCTGAATCTGTTGCACAAGAAGTGATGCTCCACCAACTGAGTATCCTATCTGCAGTTGGGTTTACGTAATCCTCATTGTGCGCAATTGTTATGTACAATTGGTTGATTTCCTCTAGGTCCAAACAAGTAGGTTCTACAAACCTCTCTCCTTCTGATGGGTCTAATGGTGCGATGACCCTGTATTCTCCTAAATAAAATGTCATTTTCCTGGTCTTGAATTTGATTATGGCATAGTTTTCAAATGCCCAATCCATACCAAGAAACGTTGGGTAAGGTGTTGTGTTGTCCACTATTTCAGTGACTTCAAAATCTTCTTTAGTGTGCACTCCATCTAAGTCTACTATCACTCCTTTTAGTCTACCGATTGGTAGGACTATGTGTTGGTTTGCTAGTTTCAATTAAACAAGTGAATATCCTAATGTGGTCTCTCCCATGCATTTCCATGTCTTATTTGGTAGTACATTAACTTCATATCCTATATCTAGTATAATGTCTCCCATGTTGAAATCTCCAATGTTGGCATTCAGTCTAAATTCCCTACTTGTTCTTCTTCTTGTGTGTAGGTGATTGAATGTCTTTGGTTCTAGTTTTCCTTTAGTCTCGATGTTACATTTTTCTAGTATGTTTTGCAATATTTTCACATATGATGCATCACTTAATACATTTACACATGATTGCAAAAAGCCTTTGATTGTACTTACTTATCCCATGGAATTTATTCTACTAGTATGATCCCATAAAGGAGGCACTTAGTATTCAGGTTCTTACTTTCTTTGTTGCGTAGTTGAAGTCGTCGTAATATCTTCCTTCTAAAATTCTTGTCGGGCTTGCTTAAATATATCCTTTTCCTTCTACGCGTCGAACTGCTTCCTTGGTTCAACGTTCTTTTTCACCCATTGATTTTGTGTTGGTGCTTGTCGAACAATGTCGTCCCCTGTTTTAGCTCATCTGTGAGTAAATATATTAATGTTTTGTCCTTCATCCCTTGCTTCGGCGAAAATCCATTGAACATTCTGGTTTTTCTGGTTCCTCTTTTCCTAGATCTTTACTAATAGTGTTGGACATTCTTTTGTATTGTAGTTTGATGCGTGACAATACATACAAGTTGTTGGTGGAAGTGGACATTCCCTTGCATAATGTCCTGGTTGTTGACAATTGTGACACACCGCTGGTCTTCTACCTCGTCCAAAACCTCCTCTTGATCATCCTCCACCTCTGTATTATGTTGTATCTCCTCTCGGTGCATTATATTGAGGTGCTTGATTATACTCTGCGGTATTGTAATGAGGTTGTGTTGCATTGTAATATGGTTGTGCGTTATTGTATGGTTTTTGCACAGTATTATATTGTTGTTGCGCAGTGTTGTATGGAGCTTGAATAGAATTAAACTGTGGTGTGGATTGCCCCATCATCATTTCTACATGCACTCTATATGCATTTGATGTTTGTTCTCGCATCAACTCCATAGTTTTGCAATCTTTGTCATCATGGCCCACTGACTTGCAAAAGGTGCAGTATGAATTGTTTGGGACTGTCTATTTTTTTTGCATCATCAAGTAGTGATAGGGGTTGTCACCCAGTTTCTTATAGACTTCACACCATGGTCCCCCCCATAGATAATGAGTTTGGCATTCCTTCTTCCATATACTATGCGATTGTTGGACATTCATTCTTGTGGTGTTTCATCCTACATGTGGTACACCAAATAAATTCTTGTTTTTCTTTGTTCTTATGCTGGTTTAGTTGAAACGTTAAAATGTTCAAGTCCTCCTTCATCTCGTCAATAGTTGGGTCCATTTGCTGGCACTAGTTTTCTTCTAGTTGCAAGGCTACTAGAAGAGCCTCTAGTTGCATTTGGAACTTTTGTTGTCGCAACGGGTATTTTAAGTGTGGGTGCAGTGAATTGAAAAATAAGTGTCGATGTTGCATATCGGTCATGATATATTTTAACTTTCCCTTTAGTCACTTGAATCTCTGGTCAATATCCCATATGGATTCTACTAGTTTTTGTCGGATTTCTATCATCTCATTCATGTATTGATCCTTTGAGCTTGGCTTCTGGAACTCATTTATCAGTAAATTATTAATGTCTGTCAGTGTCATTGTCATCCCAGGTGCATTGTTTGTGTATAGACTCATGTACCAGTCTAGTGTGTGGTCTCTTAGCATAATCGCTAACTGTGCAAGTTTGGTATCTTCATCAGTGATCTGTTTTTCTTCCCAGATCTTTGCACAAATAAACAAGTGTTTCTCAGGTTCTTATGTTGCTTCTCCTCGAAATTATGGTAACCTGATGGTGGGATCGTGTCCTTTCATTCTGAATGTCAAACTACTACCTCTGCGTGGTGTAGATACCTGGCTAGTGTTATCTAAACTGGCTCTTCCAGTTGTTGTTCCCTATGTAGATGTACTTCCTGTTGTTTGACTGCTTCTGAACTTCGGTTGTCAAAATGGTGGTGTTCTCTTCAGTGTATTAGTCACACATGGGTTTATGGGTTCCACACTATCATTAATATGGGCAGGATTGATGCCTTCTCTTCCCATTCTTGGACCTCTCATCTTCCTCTCATATGTTTTGCACAGGATTTTCTCAATCTTCTCTACAACCCAGAGATCCTCTACCTCTTCCTCATCACTCGCCAAGCCTTCCCTCATGGCTACGACTCTCTTCTTGGTATTTACCTTGTATTGGTAGGGTACTCCGCTACGCTTCCTTCCAGCTATCACCATGATCTTTTTGATTTGGTCGTCATCCATCATGATAGGGTCCAAGAGTTCCTCCTTCTTTCACTTATCCTTTCCTCCTTCCATTTCTTCTCTTTCTGTCAGTGCTCCCCCCTACCCCCATGCACACATGGAAGTTTAGTTGTCTCATTCCATTGTCAGTACTCCTTTGTTATACAACAATATCTTAATAGAAGTATACAATAATCAAATGTACCCTCCTCTAGGTCCATGTAGAAACTCTTGCTCCGCTGCATTGTACAACTTCGTTGTGTCGAATGAAAACTATGTTATAAACCCTGCCACAATATTGTCAAGCCAAAAATCTACTGCACAGGTGAACTTGTTGTTCACCTACCGAAGCTACTAAATCTGTACCGGGGTCCACTCTAGCTGTTGAATCTAGCTTGTTGCATGGGTATCTTTCAACATTAGTATCCATTTCTGCAATAGATGTGGAAAATCATAGAAAAATACTTCTTGTAAATCAGTAAACACGTATTTCTCAAAATATTTGCGAGGTGTTAGTCTAGTGTTTCTATTGTCTTTCTTTGCAAACTACATCTCCTTAGTTCCTAGCCAAGTTTTGATCTCTTCTTTTGTGGGATTCCATGATCTCAACATTCCCTTCTAATGGTTCATTGGTATCTACCATAATATCTCTCGATCTTCCTTTGATAAAAAATTTACTTGTCTCCTCTACTCAATCCTCTATTGTTCCTACCAATGACAACGAAACCATTTTTTGGTTTATTTTACTCTCCTTTTGTTTTGTCTGAGTTGATTGACCTAGGGTTCATGTATATTCGTTAGTTCTTCCTCCCATCCGTGCGTGTTGTTATTCCTTCCAGTTGTTTCTTTCCTTGTGCACCTTTTCTTTCCTAAAAATGCCTTTCTTTTCCTCTTTGACCTTTGGCCCACCTCTAACATGGACTAAACTCCACTAGTTAGAGAAAGGTGGATAAAAGTTAAGGATAAGGGGATAAGCTAGGGAGCATAAACCAAAAATGAATATTATATTAATATTCCTTTAAATTATAAAATATGGATAATTATTTTATCCTGAGTTCTAAGGATGGGGACAAGTGGGCCAAAGTAGTTCTCAACATGACAAGTGTCAATTTGGAAACATGCATACACATAGTTTGGACTTAGTTCATTTTCCATCATTCCCTCATCATGCACTCACACATTCAGTTGTCCTATGTACCTTCATGTACCCATACCCATACCCATACATGTACATGTACCTATACTTGGATAGCTTAGGAGCTAGACTAAAGAAGCGGGTTGTAAGGCCCATGGGATATTGAAGAGGCGGGTTGTCAGGACCATGAGAAGTTCTCTATAGGTGAGATAATTGTTGGGAATTGATTTCTTAAAGGTTCCAAAATACATCTATAGGGATCTTAGACTTTCTATCTGACATGTTGTTGAAATCCCGGAAAGGAAGTGGGGTAGGCGAAGGACTGTTGAGCAAAGAAGGGGCACACTTCCTGGGGTGGGAAAGGCATGTGGGGAATGAGGGACTATAGGTTTTTAGTTTGAGTTGGCACCTGTGATGAAGTTTTTATTGTTGTTTAAGATACATCATCCTGGTTAGGAATCCCTTTACCTGGCTGGAGTTTAGTCCCAGCTCAGGGGTGACCCACTGATGAGAGTTTTGAGCAGTGTGGTCTAAGGCTGGGAGGAACGTGGAAGGTCTGGATGTAGTTGGTGATATTTTTACCTAGATAAGTGCCAATTATGTGTTAAATTACATGTTGCATTATTATGTATGTGTTTATTTTTATGGATTTTTCCTGTGTGTGATGCATGTGTATTTTCATTATTATTCTGTATGAATCTGTGCATTTTCAGAGTTTCTATATGTTTTAATTTGTATATAGTTCGAACATTTTATGTGGCATAGCCCAATTGGATGCTCGGAATGATACAATATGGTATAAGAGCCCAAGTTTTCAACACTGAGCCTGGATGGGCTAAGCAAGTTGAATTGAATTGAAATTTCACAGAGAATTGATTTTGATGTGACCAAATTTCAAGTTGCAGTGAGTCCATGGTAAAAATTAGAAGCAATTGCATGGAATTGGGAAAAAGCTCCAATTTTTGTTGCTAAATTCATGGGAAAATTGAGAAATTTGGACAAGTGGTTAGATATTCTTAATTTAATATATGTTATAGAAAATTCAGACCTAGAATTGGTCTAATTGTAAGTTATGGGGAAGCCATGGCAGATGGAGTGATATTAGTTAATTAAAACTCTCAATTCATGAATTGAGTTTGCGAAAAAAATTGTTCTGAGAATGTCAACTAGCAGTGACTTGTTGTTACAGAGCTTGAATTAGTGTTATCGGAGTTAAATTGAAAAAATTCCATAGTTGCAAAATGTCCATGGTGAAAATTGGGAAAATCTTGGCAAAACCCCAAATTTCTGCAACGGAATTCACAAGAAATTGATGTGCAAAAAAATGAAGGTGCACAAGTGTGCGCACTAAAATGCATGATGCACAGTGAAAATCTTGTGATGTGTGGAAAATAAGGGTGTGTGGTTGTGCACGCTAAAATTTAGTGCTACGGAGTACAATTTGGGATGCGCAGAAAAATATTGGTTCATGGGTGTGCACACTTAAATTTGGTGTTGTGCGGTGCATATTGGTAATGCGTGAAAAATAATGGTGCACGAGTGTGTGAACTTAAATTTGGCATCGCGGGATGTAGAATTGGTAATGCATGAAAAATAATGGTGCGCGGGTGTGCACACTTAAATTTGGCACTACGCGATGTAGAATTGGTAATGCGCAAAAAATAATGGTGCACAATTATGCGCACTTAAATTTGGCGTTGCGTGGAGTAGAACTAGTGAAGCGTGGAAAAATAATAATGCGTACTAAATTTATCACTATGCAGTGTGGATTGGGTGGAGCATGTGTAATATTGGCTCACATAGTGTCTACATGCATAATATTGGCGCACATGGTGTGTTCACTATTGGAAGAGCACAGAGGAATTTTTTTGGTGCACGGGAAATGTTGGTATGCAATGCATGCATGCTAAATATTCCTGTCGTGTGGCAGTTTAATTAATGGAGCCCATGGAGTAATGGTGCGTGGTGGGAAAGTACTAAAATTTGGCATGGTACGATGCGTAGAGTGCAATGCACGTGGAATATTACCATGTGGCACAAAAATTGTGCGCAACAGGTAGTAGTGCATGAACCAAAATTGTGCATGGTAAATACTGGCACGTGACACAAAAGTACTGTGCATCAAATATTGGTGTGATAGAAAAGTGATCCACATTGGTTATAGGTGTGTGGAGCATGCACTACCTTATGGTATTGTTATGCATGATAAATATGGGTGTCATTTTCAAATTTTTATGCACGAAGTCATTCGGATGGTATACAACAACAGAAAAGCAATGAATTTCCACAACATTTTATACTGTTCGAAGGTCATCTTTTTGCAACACGTTTTTGAGGTGCAAAACAATGTTTTCAACAACTAAAAAACCAAGAGAACAAAGTGTACATTAGTACACACTATATTTACATCTCAAATGAAATATCTCGAAGAGATATTTATAATGGTGTAAACCATTCGTCAAACAATTTTTTTATGAGGAAGTTACAGGACAAACAGTGGAGGGAAAATTTTAATACCCAACTAACTTTGAAGGGTCATAACTTTTTCCTCTGAAATCAAATTGAGGCATAGGAGCAGTCTATGGAAAGATATTGAACCATAGAAAACAACCCTAGAGTTGAATTAAAATTCTGGGCATGTTAAAAATGTTTAATATGACATAGAAGGTACATGTAGCATTCCATACCAAAAACACTAATTGGCCTAGAACTTCAGTGGGATATAACTAGCAACCCATAACCTAGAAAGAGGTGAAACTTGGAAAGACTGGCCAAAATATGTATTTGAAGAAACCCAATTTATATCCTACCAAAAATCTAATGGATTAGGTGCAAAAATGCATAATTATAGCGTAGATTTGCACCAAGTTGAAGTGTGAACAGAAGAATTAATGGACAAATTTCAGATAACCATAACTTTCTTCTCAAGACTCAAAACTTAGCATGGAAGTAGGCATTGGAAAGGTATTGGATAGTAGAATATAAATAATCACACAAAAAAATGATCCGGGAAGTCAAATTTTCAGTGAATTAGAGGAAATAATTTTGATGCATTATTGAACCAAAATTGTACATAATTTCGTGAATATGTTAAATTATTTTTCCCAACAAATTTTGTTGGTTGCACATTTTGCAGAGTTAACAGTGGTTAGATCAGATTAGGATCAGCACAGAGTGCAGAGGGATGGAATATACAAAGGGGGATTACAGTCAGGAATATGAGATCAGAGGGATGGATGTCCATATAGACATTGAAGGAACAAATTCAAATGGACATGGAGAAGGAAAGGAAGAAAACACGAATATGGTAGAGACCATTAAAAATATGCAAAAGGATGTCCAAAAACATAAATATGATAATGAAAGGATTATGAAAGCCAAGGAGCAGTAGGAGGACGTCAACATGAAGTTAATGCAAAGATTACAAAATAGAAAATAATCAAAAAGTCACAGGTCTCCTGATAAGAAAAGAAGAACAAGAAGTGTTAGCATACATCACTGTCACTCCTCGAGTCATTCCAATAGGAGAGAATACAAAATCTTAAGTACAACCCTTGTCATGAAGCATAATACATCTAGGGTGGATGATATAGGAGGATAAATAAACAAAATCAAACCTCCTACATTTGATAGTGAGCAAAAGAAGGATGAACATGCAGAGACATGACTGTTAGGCATGAAAAAATATTTTCAATTACATAATTACTCTTCACACGAACAAGGAAAAATGGCCATCTATCAACTCAAGGGAAAGGAATCCATGTAGGGGTATCAGCTTGTATAGATGAAACACAGTAAAGAGAAAAATGTTACTTGTAAGGAATTAAAAAAATATTTCGAAAAGAAATACTTAACTAAGAGATACTATGACAAGAAAATGAAAGAGTTCTTTGAACTCAAACTGGGGAGTATGACCATAGATGAATATGAAAGAAGGTTTTTAGAATTGTTGAAGTATGTTGCTTTCATCAAGGATGAGACAGTTAAGATTCAGAGGTATTTGAGTGGATTTCCATCATTCATCGGTGAAAAAATACAATATGATGATCCCAAAACATTGGAGGAGACCATAAGGTGAGCTAAATTCCTATATGATCAGAAAAAATCAAGGCCAACTTTCCAAAAATCTTGGGAAAATAAGAAGAAATTCAAGATGGATTAGAGAAAGAAGGGGAATAAGCCACCATTCTTCAAAAATAGTCCTCAGGGACAACAAAATTCCAGATAACCTAGAACGATTGAGACGGGGGGAAAAGGTCAAGGCAACCACTTATTCAATGTTGGGGTTTTAAAGGATATCATATGTTTAGATATTGTCCTCACATAGGTGAAAAAGTGAGAATTGTTCACAATGTACAACAAGTTGAAACAGTGGAAGACATGGGTAAAAATGTACCAAGGATCTATGCATCTCTGAACAATAAGAAAGTAGAGTTTCAGTCACATATGATTGAAGTGGAAGGTATTATATACAACCAAACCATTGCTATTTTAATTGACTCAGGATATATTCATAGTTATATAGATCCAAATATGGTGGAAAGATTTCATTTTCTAAGAAGAAATCATGGAAAATCTTGTTTGGTGCAGCTAGCTACCGGGGCCAAAAGAAAATTTAATGGTATGGTTAAATCATGTCCTATGGACATGAATGGACTAAACATCAGGGAAGATTTGAAAATCTTTCCTTTAGGTTCCTATGAATTTCTAATTGGGATGGATTGGTTGGACCAACATCATGCTATCCTAGACTGTCATAACAAAGCATTTACTTGTTTGGATGGGAAAGTGAACCTAAGCACAGTACATGGAATTCCCAGGGTAGCAATTGTCAGAGAATTTTCAGCATTGCAGCTGAATAAAAGTTACAGAAAAGGGTGTCAAATATTTGCAGAACATATGGAAGAGACACCTAAATATAAGGTGTCAAATATTGAATATTATGTAGTCCTAAAATATTTTGAAGATGTATTTAAATAAATACCAGGATTACCCCCTAAAACAGACATTGATTTCTCCATCAATATGATTCCTAGAGCAAACCTGGTATCCAAGACCCATTAGAGGATGAGTACACCAGAAATGAAGGAACTCCAAATGCAACTTGAAGAGATTCTGAAGAAGGGATATATACACCCAAGTGTGTCACCTTGGGGTGCTCCAGTATTATTTGTGAAGAAAAAGGATGGAACATTGATACTTTGCATTGAAACCAGGCAGTTGAACAAGGTAACTATTTTGGAGTATCATTTGCCAAGGATCGATGACCTCCTTGATCATTTGAAAGATGCAAAAATATTCTCCAAGATTGATCTCGAGTCAACTTATCATCGGGTAAGAATTAAAGAAGAATACATCAACAAGATTGCTTTTAGAAGAAGGTATGTTCATTATGAGTTCACAATGGTGCCATTTGGGTTATCAAATGGGCCAGCTATCTTCATGTGTTTAATGAATGGTATTTTCAGAGAATACTTAGATAAGTTTGTCATTGTATTTTTACATTACATTCTTATATATTCTAGGTCAGAGGAAGAGCATGAACACCACTTGAAGATGGTATTACATGTATTAAGGGAGCATCAATTGTATGCCAAATTGAGAAAGTGCTCATTTTATAAGAAGAAAAATCATTATTTGGGACACATCATTTTAGAGGAAGGGATAGAAATGGATCCTGAGAAGATAGAGTCCATTAAAGGATGGTCGACAACAAATAATGTGACAGAGATCAGATCATTCATGGGTCTTACTAGCTACTATAGGATATTTATTGAAGGATTCTCAAAGATTGCACACTCAATCACTTCCTTGCAAAAGAAGGGTGTGAATTTTAAGTGGACATTGGATTTTGAAAAGGGTTTCCAACACTTGAAGCATTTATTAACAAGTGCTCCAATACTAAGGATTGATGATCGAAATGAAGAATTCATTGTATGCATTGATGCATGTAAAGAAGGGCTTAGTGGAGTGCTCAATTAAAATGGGTATGTTGTATGCTATGAATCAAGGAAGTTGAAGGAGCATGAAAGGAAATATGCTACTCATGATTTGGAGTTAGCAACCATAGTGCATGCCTTGAATATGTGGAGGCTCTACCTCATGGGAAAAAGGTTCGAGTTGAGGACAGACCATAGTGGTCTGAAATATTTATTTGGACATCCAACTTTAAATGCCAAGCAAAGGAGGTGGTAATAATTTTTCATTGAATATGACTTTGATATAAAACATATCAAAGGGAAAGAGAAAAAGGTGGCCGATTCAATTAGAAGAAGGGTCCATGATTTGCCTTCTACAACCATACACATGTACCAATAAAATTTGAAATAAATAATCTTAGAGGATACAAAATCAAATTTGCAATACATGGAAATAATAACAAAATTACAACAAGGTATTTTGCAACAAAAAATTGAAGACTATAAGCTAGAAAATGATGAAATTCTCATGTATAGGGGAAAAATTTATGTACCAAATTCCCAGGAATTGAAAAATCTAATATTGAGAGAAATGCATAATGTACCTTATGTTGGACACCCAGGTTATCAAAAAACTATTGCAGATGTCAAGAGACAATATTATTGGCCAGGAATGAAGAAATAATTGTTGATTTTATTGCCAAATGTTTGGAGTGCCAAAAGGTCAAGCCTGTGCATAGACACCTAGTTGGTTTGCTATAGCCATTATCCATTCTCGAGTGGAAATGGAAAGTTGTAACAATGGATTTCATCACCAAACTTCCCAGAACAAACAAGCAGCATGATTCTATTATGGTAGTGGTGGATAAGCTTACTAAAGATGTCGATTTTATTCCAATAAAGCTCACTCACAAGGAAACCAACATTGTTGATATTTATATGAGAGAAATTGATCGATTACATGGTATACCCAAGAAATTTGTGTTTGACAGGGATCCAAAATTTACATCAAATTTTTGGAAGGGATTAATTAAGGGATTTGGAACAAAATTTAATTTTAGCACAACTTATCATCCAGAATCATATGGACAACCAAAGAGGGTGAATCAAGTGATTGAGGATATGTTGAGGATGGATCTGATGGATAAACCATAAAAACATGAATACTACCTACAATTAGTAGAGTTTGATTATAATAATGGGTACCAAGCATCTCTAAAGATGAGCCCATTTGAGGCACCTTGTGTCAGAAGGTGCAACACACCGGTAAGTTGGGACTACCCAACAGATAAAACAATGGTTGGGCCAAAATTACTTAGGGAAATGGAAGATCAAATTATGAAAATAAAACAAAATTTAAAGCTACCCAATACAAGCAGAAAATCTATGTTGATAAGGAAAAAAATCACAGAGAATTTAAAGTGGGTGACCATGTATTCTTGAAAGTTAAGGCCAACAAAAGTTCCATGAAGTTGGGAAATTGTTCAAATTTGGAAGCTTGTTATTATGGGCCGTTTGAAATCCTAGAGAGGATTGGGCCTTTAGCATACATGTTTTCCTTACCTGCATCAATGTCTATTTATAATGTATTTCATGTATCATTGCTCAAAAAGTATATACTTGATGCTAGTCATGTCATTGATTGGAATGTGATTCAGGTGGAGAAAGAAGGAACCTTTGAAGTGCATCCAGTGTGCATATTGGACCTGAAGATCAAGCAGTTTTGGAATAGAGCCATAGAGGTAGTAAAGGTCCAATGGACCTGGTACGGTCCTGAAGATGCAACTTGGGAGCATGAGGATTCTATGCGTGCATAATACCGTCATCTTTTTTAGGATTTTTGAAATTTTTGTTGTATATGTGTATATATTGCACTGAGGATAGTGCATAAATAAGGGGGAGGGGAATGTAATACCCCTAGGTCGAACCCCAACTGTAAATGTAAATACAAATGTACTTAGGTTGGTGAGTTGTTTGATATCATTTTGCATGCACCTTCCATGGTATAGTGCACACATGTACTATGCACTAAAATAATGAAGTGTTCACATTCTAGGATACCGCGTGCAAAAAACTTAAGTGCGTGTGATTTTAAGGCCATAGATCATTTGTGTATATGTTTTGTTTTGAGGCTGGTGAGACAAGATGCAGAAAGAACAATATATATGTAATGTAAATTTAATCACACGCAAATATTAATGAAAAACACCTCACTGCGGCAGACCAACCATGTAAAAGCGTATGGGGGAATAAACTGCACTAGTTAGGGAAAGGGCGATAAAAGTTAAGGATAAGGGGATAATCTAGGGATCTTAAGCCAAAAAGGAATATTATATTAATATTACTTTAAAGTATAAATTATGGATGATTATTTTATCCTAAGTTCTAAGGATGGGGACAAGTGGGCCAAAGTAGTTCTCAACATGACAAGTGTCAAGTTGGGAAAATGCATATATATAGTTTGGAATTAGTTCATTTTCCATCATTCCATCATCATGCATTCATCTATCATTTGTACCTTCCTATACCCATACCAATACATGTACTTGTACTTGGAAAGATTAGGAGCTAGATTGAAGAAGCGGGTTGTCAGGCCCATGGGATATTGAAGAGGTGGATTGCTAGGCTTGTGAGAAATTTTCTTTAGGTGAGAGAATTGTTGGAAATTGATTTTCCGAAGGTGCCAAATTGCAACTACATGGATATGAGACTTTCTGTTTGGCCTGTTGTTGAAGCCCCGGAAAGGAAGTGGGGTAGCTGAAGGATTGTTGACAAGAGAAGGGGCACACTTCCTAGGGTAGGACAAGCATGTGGGGAATGAGGGTATATAGGTTGTTATTTTGAGTTGGCACCTGTGACAGAGTTTTTCCTGTTGTAAGAGATACATCATCCTGGTTAGAAATCAATTTACCTAAGTGGAGTTTAGTCCCAACTCAGGGGTAACCCACTATTGAGAATTTTGAGCAGTGTGGTCTAAGGTTGGGAGGAACTTAGAAGGTCTTCACACATTTGGTGATATTTTTACCAAGATAAGTGTCAATTATGTGTTAAATTACACGTTGCATTATTATGTATGCGTTTATTTTTATGGGTTTTTCTTGTGTGTGATGCATGTGTAATTTTATTATTATTCTATATGAATCTGTGCATTTTCATAGTTTATATATGTTTTAATTAGTATATAGTTTGAAACTTTTATGTGGCATGAGCCAGCTGGATGCTGGGGATGCTACAATATGGTATCAAAGCCCCAGTTTTCAACATTGAGCCTAGATGGGTCAAGCAAGTTGAATTGAAGTGAAATATCATAAAGAATTGATTTCAAAGTGACCAAATTTTAAGTTACAGTGTGTCCATGGTAAAAATTAGAAGCAATTGCGTGGAATTGGGGAAAAGCCCCAATTTTTGTTCTTAAATTCATGGGAAAATTTAGAAATTTCGCCAACTAGTGAGATATTCTTAATTTAATATTTGTTCTAGAAAATTTAGACCTGGAATTGGTTGAATTTGAAGTTACAGGGAAGCCATGACATATTGAGTGATATTGGTTGATTAAAATTCTCAATTCGTGAATTGAGTTTGGAAAAAATTCATTCCAGGAATGTCAACCAACAACAATTTGTTTTTGCAGAGGTTGAATTGGTGTTATCAGAGTTAAATTGAAAAAATTTCATAGTTGTAGAATGTCCATGGTGAAAATTGGGAAACGTTTGGCAAAATACCCAAATTTCTGCAGTGGAATTCACGAGGAATTGATGCGCAAAAAATGAAGGTGCACAGGTTTGTGCACTAAAAATATCTGATGCACAGTGAAAAGCTTGTGATGTGTGGAAAATAAGGGTTTGTGGTTGTGCATGCTAAAATTTTTGTTTGGAAGTACAATTTGGGATGCATGAAAAAATATTGGTGCGCGGTTGTGCGCACTTAAATTTGGCGATGCGCGGTGCATAGTCGTAATGCGCAAAAAATGACGGTGTGCAAGTGTTCGCACTTAAATTTGGCGCTGCACAGTGTAGAATTGGTAATGAAAGAAAACTAACGGTGCATGGATGTGTGCACTTAAATTTGGCACTTCCCGGTGCAGAATTGGTAAAGCGTGAAAAATAACAGTGTGTGGGTGTGCACACTTAAATTTTGCACTACGGAGAGAGAACTAGTGAAGCATGGAAAAATAATAGTGCACAAATGTGCACACTAAATTTAGCACTGCACAGTGCGGATTGGGTGAAACATGCGTAATATTGGCATGCATAGTGTATGCATGCTTAATATTGGTGTGTGTGGTGTGCACAGTATTGGTAGAGTGTAGAGGAATTTTGTTGGTGCATGCACAATGTTGTTATGCAATGCATGCATGTTGAATACTCCTATCATGCGATGGTTTAATTAATTTTACGCGTAGAATACTGGTGAATGGTGGGAGCATACTAAAATTTTCCATGGTGCGACGTGTAGAGTGAAATGCACACAGAGTATTAGCACGCGACACAAAAAATGCATGCAACAGGTAGTAGTGTATGAACCAAAATTGTGCACAGTAGATATTAGCACGAGACACAAAAGTAGTGTGCACCAGATATTGGCATGACATAGAAGTGATCCACATTGGTTATAGGTACGTGGAGCATGTGCTACCTTATGGTGTCACTGTGCATGCTAAATTTTGGTGTACATTTTCAATTTTTTTCATGCAAAGTCGTTTAGATGGTATACAAAAACAAAAAGCAGTGAATTTCCACAACAATTTATACTGTTTCGAGATCATCTTTTTGCAACACATTTTTTAGGTCCTAAACAATGCTTTTAGCTACTCAAAAACCATGAGTACAGATTATAATAAGGTACACTATGTATTTTCATCTCAAATGAAATGGCCTGAAGAGATATTTCTAATGGTGTAAATCATTCATCAAACAGATCTTTTATGAGGAAGTTATAGGACAAACAATGGAGGGTAAATTTTAAGACCCAACTAACTTCGAAGAGCTATAACTTTCTGCTCCAGAATAATATTGAGGCACAAGAGAAGTATGTGGAAAGATTTTGAACCATAGAAAATAGTTTGAGAGATGAACTAAAATTATGTGCATGTTAAAAAAAATTAATATGGAAAAAAAGGTACCTATAGTATTCCAGACCAAAAACACTAATTGACCTAGAACTTCAGCAGGTTGTAACTAGCACCCTAGAACCAAGAAAGAGGTGAAACTTGGATAGTATGTCCAAAATATGTATTTTAAGAAACCCAATTAATATCCTAATAAAAATGTAATGGAGTAGGTGCAAAAATGTCTAATTACAACGCAAGTTTGCACCAAGTTGAAGTGTGAATAGAAGAATTAATGGAAAATTTTCAAATAGCCATAACTTTTTGCTCAAGACTCAGAATTGAGCATGCAAGTAGGCGTTGGAAAGGTCTTGGATAGTAGAATAAAAATATTCACTTAGAAAATTGATATGGGTTGTCAATTTTCTTAGAAATCAGAAGAAAGAATTCGGATTCATTATTGAACCAAAATTGTACATATTTCATGAATCTGATAAATTATTTAGCCTAACAAATTTTGTTGGCTGCAAATTTTGCATATTTAATAGTTGTTAGATCATATTATGATCAACATAGAGTGAAAAGTGATGGAATATACACAAGGGGATTATAGTCAGGAATATGAGATCAAAGGGATGGATTTCCATATAGGCATTGAAGGAACAAACTCAAATGGAAATGGAGAAGGAAAGGAAAAAAACATGAATATGGTAGAGACCATTAAAAATTTTCAAAAGTATGTACAAAACCATAAACCTGATAATGAAAGGCTTAGGAAAGACAAGGAGAAGCAAGATGAATTCAACATGAAGTTAATGAATATCTTGAACAAAATAGAAAATAAATTTGATAAGGAGAATGGCTCAAGCAAATCAGGAAGTCACGGGTCTCCTGATGAGAAAAGAAGAACAAGAAGTATTAGCAGACATCACCATCACTCCCCAAGGCATTCCAATAGGAGAGGACACAACAACTCAATTCCATCCCCTGTCAGGAAGCATAAGAGGTTTGGGGTGGATGAGCTACGAGGAGAAATGAAAAAAATCAAACCTCCTACATTTGATGTTGAGCACAAGAAGGATGAAGATGCAGAGACGTGGTTGCTAGGAATGAGAAAAAAAATTCAATTGCATAATTACTCTTCACACACAGAGGGAAGAATTTCCATCTATCAACTCAAGGAAAAGAAATCCATGTGGTGGGATCATCTTGTGTAGGTACAACACATTAAAGAGAAAAATGTTACTTGGAAGGAATTCGAAAAGTATTTCGAAAATAAATACTTGACTAACAGATACCATGACCAGGAAATGAAAGAGTTCTTTGAACTCAAACTGGGGAGTATGACCATAGATGAATATGAAAGAAGGTTTTTAGAACTGTTGAAGTATGTTTATTTAATCAAGGATGAGACAGTTCAAATTCAGAGGTATTTGAGTGGATTTCCATCATTCATCAGTGAAAAAATACAATATGATGATCCCAAAACATTCGAGGAGACCATAAGGCGAGATAAACGCCTATATGATCAGAAAAAATCAAGGCCAGCTTTCCAAAAATCTTGGTAAGACAAGAAGAAATTCAAGATGGATCAAAGGAATAAGGGGACTAAGCCACCATTCTTCAGAAATAGTCTTCGGGGAAAACCAACTTATAGACAACCCAGAACGATTGAGATGGGGGGAAAAGTTCAAGGAAGCCACCTATTCAATGTTGGGGCTGTAAAGGAGATCATATGTTTATATATTGTCCTCACGGAGTTTAAAAAGTGAGGACTGCTCACAATGTAAAGTAAGATGAAACAATGGAGGAAAAGGAAATAAATGTACCAAGGATCTATGCATCTGTGGACAACAAGAAAACAGAGTTTCATTCACATATGATTGAAGTGGAAGGTATGTTCATCAACCAAACCATTTCTATTTTAATTGATTCAGGAGCTAGTCATATTTATATATATCCTAAGATGGTGGAAAGATTCCATTTGCGAAGAAGCAAGCATTTAAAATCTTGGTTGGTGCAGCTGGATACCGGAGCCAAAAGAAAATTTAATGAGATGTTTAAGTCATATCCTATGTACATGAATGGACTAAACACCAGGGAATATTTGAACATCTTTCCTTTAGGTTCCTATGACTATCTAATTGGGATGGATTGGTTGGACCAACATCATGCTATCCTAGACTGCCATAACAAGGAATTTACTTGCCTGGATGGGAAAGGGAACCTAAGGATAGTACAAGGAATTCCTAGGGTAATAATTGTCAGAGAAATTTCAACATTGCAACTGCAGAAAAGTTACAGAAAAGGGTGTCAAAAATTTGCAGCACATACGGAAGAGACACCTAAAGATAAGGTGTCAAATATTCAATATTATACATTCCTAAAAGAGTTTGAAGATGTATTTAAATAAATACTAGGATTACCCCCTAAAAGGGACTTTGATTTCTCCATTAATCTAATACCTGGAGTGGCCCCAATATCCAAGACCCCTTAGAGGATGAGTACACCAGAATTGAAGGAACTACAAATACAACTTGAAGAAATTCTGAAGAAGGGGTATATATGCCCAAGTGTGTTACCTTGGGTTGCCCTAGTATTATTTGTGAAGAAAAATGATGGAACATTGATACTTTGCATTGACTTCAGGAAGTTGAACAAGTTAACTGTGAAGAATAAGTATCCTTTGCCAAGGATCGATGACCTCTTTGATTAGTTGAAAGATGCAAAAATATTCTCCAAGATTGATCTCAAGCTAGGTTATCATCAGGTCATTATTAATGGTCATTCTGAGTTCATAGTGGTGCCATTTGGGTTATCAAATGCACCAAATGTCTTCATGTCTTTAATGAATGTTATTTTCAAAGAATACTTAAATACGTTTATCAATGTATTTTGAGATGACATTCTTATATATTCTAAGTCAGAGGAAGACCATGAACAACACTTCAATATGGTATTACAGGTATTAAGGGAGCATCAATTGTATGCCAAATTGATCAAGTGCTCATTTTATCAGAAGCAAATTCATTATTTGGGACATATAATTTCAGAGGAAGGGATAGTAGTGGATCCTAAGAAGATAGAGGCCATTAAAGGATGGTCAGGGACAAATAATGTGACAGATATCAGATCATTCATAGGCCTTGTAGAATACTATAGGATATTTATTGAAGCATTCCCAAATATTGCACACTCAATCACTTCCTTGCAAAAGAAGGGTGTGAAGTTTCAATGGACATTGGATTGTGAAAAGAGTTTCCAACACTTGAAGAATTTATTAACAAGTGCTCCACTAAGGATTGTTTATCCAAATGAAGACTTCATTGTATGCACTAATTCATGTAAAGAAGCGCTTGGTGGAGTCCTCAGTCGAAATGGGTATGTTGTATGCTATGAATCAAGGAAGTTGAAGGAGCATGAAAGGGACTATGCTACTCATAATTTGGAGTTGGCAGTCATAGTGTTTGCCTTGAAGATGTGGAGGCACTACCTCATGGGAAAAGGGTTGAGTTGAGGACATACCATAGTGGTCTAAAATATTTATTTGGAAAACCGAATTTAAATGCCAAGCAAAGCAGGTGGTTAGAATTTCTCAGTGAATATGACTTTGATATAAAGCATATCAAAGGGAAAGAGAACAAGATGGCTCATGCACTTAGCATAAGTGTGCATGAGTTGCATGCTACAACCATAAGAATCTACCAATAATAATCGAAATACATAATCTTAGAAGATGCAAAATCAGATTTGCAATACATGATTTCCAGCAAGGTATTTTGGAGTAGAAAATTGAAGACTATAAGCTAGAAAATGATGAAATTATCCTGTACAGGGACATTATTTATGTACCAAATTCCCACGAATTGAAAAATATGATATTAAGAGAAATTCATAATTTACTTTGTGTTGGAAATCTAGGTTATCAAAAAACTATTGCAGCTGTCGAAAGACAAAATTATTGGCCAAGCATGGAGAAAAAAGTTGTTGATTTTATTGCCAAATGTTTGGAGTGCCAAAAGGTCAAGGATGAGCATAGACACCCAGATAGTTTTCTACATCCATTACCCATTCCTGAGTGGAAATGGGAAGTTTTAACAATGTATTTCATCACCAAAGTTCCCAGAACAAACAAGCAACATGATTCTATCATGGTAGTAATGGATAATCTTACTAAAGATGCACATTTTATTCTAGTTAATCTCACTCACAAGGAAACCAACATTGTTGATATTTATATAAGAGAAATTGATTGATTACATGGTATACCCAAGACAATTGTGTCTGATAGAGATCCAAAATTTACATCAAATGCTTGGAAGGGATTTGCAGAAAAATTGAATTTTAGCACAACTTATCATCTAGAATCAGATGGACAAAGAGAGAGGGTGAATCAAGTGATTGAGGATATGTTGAGGATGTATGTGATGGATAAACTATGAAAATGGGAAGACTACCAATACTTAGTAGAGTTTACTTATAATAATGGGTACCAAGCATCTCTAAAGATGAGCCCATTTGAGACACTTTATGGAAGATGGTGCAACACACTGGTAAGTTGGGACAACCCAACAGATATAGCAATGGTTGGGCCAGAATTACTCAGAGAAATGGAAGATCAAATATTGAAAATAAAACAGAATTTAAAGGCTTCCCAAGACAGGTAGAAAATCTATGGTGATAAGGGCAAACTAATTGGGAATTTAAAGTGGGTGACCATGTATTATTGAAAGTAAAGGCCAACATAAGTTCCCTGAAGTTGGGAAATTGTTCAAAGTTAGCAGCTCATTATTGTGGGCCATTTGAAATCCTAGAGAGGATTGGGCTTGTAGCATACATGTTTTGTGTGCCTACATCAATGTCTATTCATAATGTATTCCATGTATCATTGCTCAAAAATTATATACATGATTCTAATCATGTCATTTATTGGAATTTGATTTAGATGGAGCAAGAAGTCACCTTTCAAGTGCATCTAGTGTGCATATTTGATTGGAAGATCAAGATGCTTTGGAATCAATCCATAGAGCTAGTAAAGGTCCAATGGACCTGGTACGGTCTTGAAAAATGCAACTTGGGAGCACGAGGATGCTATGCGAGCAGAATACTCATATCTTTTTTAGGATTTTTGAAATTTTGGTTGTATATGTGTATATATTTCACTATTGAAAGTGCATAAATAAGGGGGAGGGGAATGTAATACCCCTAGGCCGAACCCCAATTGTAAAAGTAAATACAAATGTACTTAAGCTAGTGAGTTATTTGATATTATTTGCATGCACCTTCCATGGTATAGTACGCACATGTACTACACACTAAAATGATGAAGTGTGCACATTCCAGGATATCGCACACATCAAACTTAAGTGCATGCTATTTTGAGGCCAGAGAGCCTTTGTGTATATGTTATGTTTTGAGGTTGGTGAGACAAGATGCAAAAAGGACAGTATATTTGTAATGTAAATGTAATCACATGAAAATATTAATGAAAAACACATCACTTCGGAAGACCAACCATGTAAAAGAGTATGGGGGACTAAACTCCATTGGTTAGGGAAAGGGGGATAAAAGTTAAGAATAAGGGGTTAAGCTAGGGAGATTAAGACAAAAATGAATATTATATTAATATTCCTTTAAAGTATAAAGTATGGATAATTATTTTATCCTAAGTTATAAGGATGGGGACAAGTGGTCCAAAGTAGTTCTTAGCATGACAAGTGTCAAGTTGGGAACATGCATACATATAATTTTTCCATCATTCCATCATTATTCACTCACTCATTCAACTTTCTTCTATTCCTTCATGTACCCATACCCATACCCATACATGTACTTGTACCTGTACTTGGATATCTTAAGAGATGGACTGAAGAAGCGGGTTGTCAAGCCCATGGGATATTGAAGAGGTGGGTTGTCAGGAGCGTGAGCAATTCTCTCTTGGTGAGAAAATTGCTAGGAATTGATTTCTCGAAGGTGCCAAATTGTAGCTACAAGGCTCTCATATTTATTGTTCGGCCTGTTGTTGAAGACCCATAAAGGAAGTGGGGAAACCGAAGGACTGTTGAGAAGAGAAGGGGCACACTTCCTAGGGTGGGATATGCATGTGGGGAATGAGGGAATGTAGGTTGTTAGTTCGATTTGGAACCTGTGACAGAGTTTTTCCTATTGTCTAAGATACATCAACCTGGTTAGGAATCCATTTACTCGGGTGGAATTTAGACCCATATCATGGGTGACACATTGATGAGAGTTTTGAGTAGTGTGGTCTAAGGCTAGGAGAAATGTGGAAGGCCTGCACACAGTTGGTGATATTTTTACCAAGATAAGTGTCAATTATGTGTTAAATTACATGCTACATTATTGTGTATGCATTTATTTTTATGGGGTTTTCCTATGTGTGATGCATGTGTATTTTTATTTTTATTTTGTATGAATATGTGCATTTGCAGAGTTTCTATATGTTTTAATTTGTATATAGTTCGAAAATTTTATGTGGCATAGCCTAGTTGGATGATGGGGATGCTACAATATGGTATCAAAGCCCTAGTTTTCAACGCTGAGACTGGATGGGTCGAGCAAGTTGAATTGAAGTGAAATTTCATAGAGAATTGATTTCGAAGTGGCCAAATTTCAAGTTACAGTGCGTCCATGGTAAAAATTAGAAGAAATTGTGTAGAATTAGGGAAAATCCCCAATTTATGTTGTTAAATTCATGGGAAAATTGAGAAATTTGGCCAAGTGGTGAGACATTCTTAATTTAATATATGTTCTAGCAAATTCAAACCTAGAATTGGTCGAATTTGAAGTTACAGGGAAGCCATGACAAATGGAGTGATATTGGTTGATTAAAATTCTCAATTCATGAATTGAGTTTGGGAAAAATTTGTTCTAGGAATGTCAACCAGCAGTGATTTGTTGTTGTAGAGGTTGAATTGGTGTTATTGGAGTTAAATTGAAAAAATTTCATAGTTGCAGAATGTCTATGGTGAAAATTGGAAAACGTTTGGCAAAAGCCCGAAAGTTTTACAGCGGAATTCACGAGGAATTGATGCACAGAAAAAAGAAGGTGTGTAGGTGTGTGCACTAAAAATGCCTGATGCACAGTGAAAAGATTATGATGTGTGAAAAATAAGAGTGTGTGGTTGTACGCACTAAATTTGGTGTTGCAGAGTACATGTTGGGATGCACAGAATAATATTGGTGCTCGGATGTGTGCACTTAATTTTGGCATTGTGCAGTGTAGAGTGGTATTGCATGAAAATTGATGGTGCGCGGGTGTGTGCACTTAAATTTGGCGTTGTGCAATGTAGAATTGGTAATGCGTGAAAAATGAGGGTGTGTTTGTGTGTGTGTGCACTTAAATTTTTCACTACACGGTGCAAAATTGGTAGTGCGTGAAAAATAACGGTGTGCGGGTGTGCGCACTTAAATTTGGCATTGCGCGAAGAAGGACTAGTGAAGCATGGAAAAATGATAGTGTGTGGATGTGCTCACTAAATTTATCATTGCACAGTGCAGATTGGGTGGTGCATGCGTAATATTGGCACGGGCGTTGTGTTCAGGCATAATATTGGTGTGTTTGGTGTGTGTGGTGTGCACTGTATTGGCAGAGCGTACAGGAGTTTTGTTTGTGCGTGCACAATGTTGGTATGAAATGCATGCATGTTGAATATTCCTGTCGCATGATGGTTTAATTACTGGTGTGCATGGAGTACTAGTGCGCGGTGGGAGCGTACTAAACTTTGGTATGGTGTGACATGTAGAGTGAAATGTGTGTGGAATATTAGCATGTGACATAAAAATTACACACAACAGGTAGTAGTGCATGAACCAAAATTGTGTGCGGTAGATACTGGCACGCAACACAAAAGTAGTGGGCACCAGATATTGGTGCAACAGAGAAGTGATCCACATTGGTTATAGGTGCGCAGAGCATGCACTACCTTATGGTGTTGTTGCGCATGCTAAATATGGGTGTACATTTTCAAATTTGTGCATGCAAAGTCGTTTGGATGGTATACAATAGCAGAAAAACAGTGAATTTCCGCAACATTTTATATTGTTTGAAGGTTATCTTTTTGCAATGCGTTTTTGAGGCCCTATACAACATTTTTAGCTACTCAAAAACCACAAGAACAAAATTTATTAGCGTATCCTCTATCCCTACAACTCAAATGAAAGAGCTTGAAGAGATATTTATAATGGTGTAAACCATTCGTCAAACAAAGTTTTTATGAGGAAGTTACAAGACAAACATTGGAGGGTAAATTTTAAGACCCAACTAACTTCAAAGGGCCATAACCTTTTTCTCCATAATCAAATTGAGGCATAGGAGAAATCTATGGAAAGATATTGAACCATAGAAAAAAGTGTAGAAGCTGAATTAAAATTATGGGCATGTTAAAAATGTTTCATATGGCACAAAAGGTACCTGTAGCATTCCATACCAAAAACACTAATTGGCCTAGAAATTCAATAGGTTGTAACTAACAGCCCAGAACCAAGAAATAAGTGAAACTTGAACAAACTGTCCAAAATATGTATATGGAGAAAACCAATTGAGCTCCTACCAAAATGCTAATGGATTATGTGAAAAAATGCATAATTACAACGTAGGTTTGTACCAAGTTGAAGTGTGAACAGAAGAATTAATGGAAAATTTTCAAATAACCATAACTTTTTTCTCAAGACTCAGAATTGAGCATGGAAGTAGGCGTTGGAAAGGTATTAGATAGTAGAATATAACTATTCACCCAAAAAATTTATCTTGTTAGTCAATTTTTAAGGCAATCAAAAGAAACAATTATGATGCATTATTGAACCGGAATTATATATAATTTCATGAATATGTTAAATTATTTAGCCTAACAAATTTTGTGGTTGCACATTTTGCAGAGTTAACAGTTGTTAGATCATATTAGGATCAACACAAAGTGAAAATGGATGGAATATACATAGGGGGATTACAGTCAATAATATGAGATCATAGGGATGGGTGTCCATATGGGCATTGAAGGAACAAACTCAAATGGACATGGAGAAGGAAAGGAAGAAAACATGAATATGGTAGAGACCATTAAAGTTTTGAAAAAGGATGCCCGAATCCATAAACATGATAATGAAAGGATTATGAAATCCAAGGAGAATCAAGAGGACTTCAACATGAAGTTAATGCAGAGCTTGAACAAAATAGAAAACAAATTGGATAAGGAGAGTGGCTCAAGAAAATCAGGAAGTCACAGGTCTCCAGATGAGAAAATAAGAACAAGAATCATTAGTAGACATCCCCATCACTCCCTGAGGCATTCCAATAGGAGAGCACACAACAAATCAATTCCATCCTCTGTCAGGAAGCATAAGAGGTTTGGGGTGGATGAGCTACAAGGAGAAATGAACAAAATCAAACCTCCTACATTTGATGGTGAGCACAAGAAGAATAAAGATGTAGAGACATGGCTACTAGGCATGGGAAAATATTTTCAATTGCATAATTACTCTTCACATGCAGAAGGAAGAATTTCCATCTATCAACTCAAGGGAAAGGCATCCATGTGGTGGGATCAACTTGTGCATGTGAAAACAATTAAAGAGAAAAATGTTACTTTGAAGGAATTCAAAAAGTATTTCAAAAAGAAATACTTGACTAAGAGATACTATGAGACGAAAATAAAAAAGTCCTTTGAACTCAAACTCAAGTGTATGACCATAGATGAAAATGAAAGAAGGTTTTTAGAACTGTTGATGTAGATTTCTTTCATCAAGGATGAGAAAATTATAATTCAGAGGTATTTGAGTGGATTTCCATCATTCACCATTGAAAAAATACAATATGATGATCCCAAAACATTGGAGGAGACCATAAGGAGAGCTAAATGGTTATATGATCAGGAAAAATCAAGGCCAACTTTCCAAAAAGATTGGGAAGATAAGAAGAAATTAAATATGGATCATAGGAAGAAGGGAACTAAGCCACCATTCTTTAGAAATAGTCCTCAAGAACAACCAGCTTTTAGAAAACCCAAATGATTGATACGGGAGGGGGAAACGTCAAGGAAGCCACCTATTCAATGTTGGGGTTGTAAAGGAGATCATGTGTTTAGAGATTGTCCTCACAGACGTGAAAAATTGAGAATTGTTCACAATGTACAACAATATGAAACTTTAGAGGACAAGGGAAGAAATATACCAAGGATCTATGCAGCCCTGGACAACAAGCAAGCAGATTTTCAGTCACATATGATTGAAGTAGAAGGTATGATCAACAACCCAACCATTGTTATTTTAATTAATTATGGAGCTAGTCATGGTTATATAGATCCTAGGGTGGTGGAAAGATTGCAATTTCCAAGACGCAAGAATGCAAAATCTTGGTTGGTGCAGCTAGCTACTAGAGCCAAAAGAAAAATTGATGAGATGGTTAAGTCATGTCCTATGGACATGAATGGACTGAAAAATAGGGAAGATTTGAACATCTTGCCTTTAGGTTCCTATGACTGTCTAATTGGGATGGATTGGTTGGACCAACATCATGCTATTTTAGAATTTCATAACAAGGAATTTACTTTCCTATATGTGGAAGGGAAACTATGGACATCACATGGAATTCCCATGGCATTAATTGTCAGAGAAATTTCAGCATTGCAGCTGAATAAAAGTTACAAAAAAGGGTGTCAAATATTTGCAGCACATATGGAAGAGACACCTAAAGATAAGGTGTCAAATATTGAATATTATGCAGTTCTAGAAGAGTTTGAAGATGTATTTAAAGAAATTCCAATATTACCCCCTAAAAGAGACATTGATTTCTCCATCAATCTAATGCCTGGAACAACCCCAATATCCAAGACCCCCTACAGATGAGTACACCATAATTGAAGGAACTGCAAATGCAACTTGAAGAGATTCTGAAGAATGGGTATATATGCCCAAGTGTGTCAGCTTGGGGTGCCCAGTATTATTTGTGAAGAAAAACGATGGAGCATTGAGACTTTGCATTGACTTCAGGGAGTTGAACAAGGTACCTGTGAAGAATAAGTATCCTTTGCCAAGGATCGATGACCTCTTTGATCAATTGAAATATGCAAAAATATTCTCCAAGATTGATCTCAGGTTAGGTTATCATTAGGTAAGAATTAAAGAAGAATGCATCAACAATACTAATTTGAGAATAAGGTATGGTCATTATGAGTTCACAATGGTGCCATTTGAGTTATCAAATGCACTAGTTTTCTTCATGTGTTTAATGAATGATATTTTACAAGAATACTTAAATACGTTTATCCTTGTATTTTTAGATGAAATTTTTATATATAATAAGTCAGAGGAAGAGCATGAACAATAATTTAATATGGTATTACAGGTATTAAGGGAGCATCAATTGTGTGCCAAATTGAGTAAGTGCTCATTTTATCAGAAGAAAAATCATTATTTGGGACATACAATTTTAGAGGAAGGGATAGTAGTGGATCCTGAGAAGATAGAGGCCATTAAAGGATGGTCAGTGCCAAAGAATGTGACATAGGTTAGATAATTCATGGGCCTTGCAAGATACTATAGGATATTTATTGAAGGATTCTCAAATATTTCACACTCAATAACTTCCTTGCAAAAGAAGGGTGTGGAGTTTCAGTGGACATTGGATTGTGAAAAGAGTTTCCAACACTTGAAGAATTTATTAATAAGTGCTCCAATACTAAGGATTGTTGATCCAAATGAAGACTTCTTTGTATGCACTGATGCATGTAAAGAAGTGCTTGGTGGAGTCCTCAGTCAAAATGTGTACGTTGTATGCTATGAATCAAGGAAGTTGAAGGAGCATGAAAGGAACTATGATACTAATGATTTAGAGTTGTAATCCATAGTGTATGCCTTGAAGATGTGTGATCTGAAAATGATAAAGACTTGTATTCTTGAAAATATTTGCAAGTTCTAATTCAAGTGTTCTTATGCAAATGGATCAATTTTTCAAACAAAAATTTTATAGAAATTACATATTCAAGATGCATATAATCGGCAGCAAATAATAGTGAACAGAAAACACATAACACAGCAAATGATAAAGGAGTTCACCCCTCTCTTGGGCTACATCTCCTGGTCCAGCTTCCAATGGATATTTTGTATTATTTTCTAAAAGTTCTAAAATATGTTCCTTACAATGCTCAAAATTCCAAATAGATGGCTCCAATGGCTTCAAAACTTCTAAAAACCCCTAGCTGGGCTTTTTCGGCACCTCATTTGGCCAAAAATTGAAGAAGATAGGCTTCCTGAAAGTTCCCCTTTAAACTTGTTGTCTCTGGATCACCAAAATGCACCTCTATCTCCTCAACCTAGCCCTGACACGCATATTTGTGTTAAAACCCAACACCAGACGCAACCGCAAAACAGTGTGAACTGTAGGATGGTTAGGGCACGCCTAGCCCCTAACCGCCAAAACCTGTGGGCATACGAGTCACCATGTGACCGCGTGCTCATACAAAAAGGGGCCACATTTTAAAACATATGGTAAAAGGTTTGGAACACGCATGCGTGCCAGTGGTTACATTGCAAACATATATGATCGGGGGTCGGGGCTTAGCCCCGGCCCGGACCGTGCCCGCATATCAAAACATTGCAACTTAAATAAAATGAAAACCGTATATATAATAAGAAACACATGTGGGCGCGCTATTTGGGAGGCCCTTCCCAAAGCTCTTCCCCTTGCCCCAGAGGTCATGGGGTCGAGTCCTGTCGACAACCAAAGTTTTAAACCACTATCCAGGTGACACGTGGCGGCCATTGATTGGGCCATGCGTCGTCATCCCATTCTCCACAAACAAGCCACGTGTCAAGAAACAATTTGTTGTCCAACTGCCAACCAACACCTGCCACATGTCGTACATCCCTACCAACTCAGCACTACCATGTGTCGTACAAATCTACCATGTCAGCATCCGTACGAACTGTACGGATTGTACAGTCAGCACATTATTTTTGCATGTTTGACTATTTGAACAAAATGTGATATCTCTCTCGTCCAACATTCGTTTGAACCCAAACGAGTTGCATTGGGTTCGTGATGACAAGGCCTACGCTCTTGTTCGATTTGAAGCGATTCTGAGCACTTTGAATTTTGAGCAAAATTTGACCCCTGGATCAATGTGGATGAACTACCTCATGGGAAAAAGGTTCGAGTTTAGGAAAAACCATAGTGGTCTGAAATATTTATTTGGACAACCAACTTTAATTGCCAGGAAAAGCAGGTGTTTAGAATTTCTCAGTGATTATGACTTTGATATAAAACATATCAAAGGGAAAGAGAACAAGGTGGATAATGTACTTAACAGAAGGATGCATGAGTTGCATGCTACAACCATAAGAATGTACCAATAAGATTTGAAAGGAAAAAACTTAGAAGCTACAAAATCAGATTTTCAATACATGGAAATAATAACAAAATTACAACAAGATATTTTGCAGCAGAAAATTGAAGACTATAAGCTAGAAAATGATGAAATTATAATGTACAGGGGAAGAATTTATGTACCAAATTCCCAGGAATTGAAAAACAATATATTGAGAGAAATGCATAATGTACTTTATGTTGGACACCTAGGTTATTAGAAAACTATTGCAGTTGTCAAGAGACAATATTATTGGCTAGGCATGAAGAAAGAAGTTGTTGATTTTATTGACAAATGTTTAGAGTGCCAAAAGGTCAAGGTTGATATTAGACACCCAACTGGTTTTCTACAACCATTACCCATTCTTGAGTGGAAATGGGAAGTTGTAACAATGTATTTTATCACCAAACTTCCCAGAAAAAACAAACAACATGATTCTATCATGGTTGATCCAAAAATGGAAGGAATTAATTAACAAATTAACATTAATAAGATTCTCATGAATGATTAAAGATTTCATCCATCAATAACCATGTTGAAAATAAGAGAAGTTAACAGCAATAATAAAGAGACAAAGACAACAAGAACTTGATAACGGAGTTCACCAATATGTGGCTACGTCTCTGGGCCCGCTTCCAAGTGTAGGACCTCTTTATTGATCTTCAAATGCTCAAGTTCTCTTTACAATGGTTCCTTTCTATTAAAAACATGATTTTTATATGTTGTATAAGACCTCCTTGTGCAGATTCACACATGCCTCAACAAAATCCTCTCAAAACATGACAAAATGCTCCTCAAAACATGAGAAATGGGCCAAAAACTCCAGCTCTTCTTTACATTCCCTGCATACAAAGTACCCTATCAAGATTGATAAGCATAGTTTATATAGTTTTTAGGATCCATTGGGGAAGCCCAACTTCCCACAAAGATCTGGCCTCTTTTTGGGATCAAATCCCCCTCCAAATGGCTAAGAAATCTCCAAAAACCCCCAATCTGGGCCAAAACTATAGGTAAATAACCCACCCGTGTAAAAAAAATCAAATTTATCCCAAAGGGCCTGGGTGCGTGGTCCAAAATAGGGTCATATGGCTATAAAGGGCCAAGCGCTAGCCCCTAAGGGATGCGCGCTGGCCCTTAGCCCGCACATAATGGTCATATAGAGAAATATCATAGGACTGCGGGTCCACAAGTCGCTCCCAGCAGGTGGTTACCACCCCCGAATACATGGCGTAGCCCCGAGTCCAAAATAAAATTCCCATCGGTGGTTGAAATATGGTGCCTACACCCTTTAAGTTGTAGTTATATGTATATAACAGTAAGTCCGCAGGTTGGGGCTAGGCCCTAGTCCCCTTCCGCCTCTACTTTGCATTTAAAACACTTTATGTATTATAAAGTGGGATTGTATAAACAAGTCTAAATGAAGTGCATTGGGATCCGACCTATCCATAAGACTTTTCCCTGCCAAGAGGTCATGCGTTTGAATCCCATGAGCTCCAAAATTTTTATTCAACCATCGAATGATAGGGTGCCACGTGGTAGCCCATGTCTCGACCACATGGCACCTTTTCATTTTCCCACAAAAATGTGCCACTTTTCAAAACGAGATTGGACCACTGTCATATTCCCAAACACCCTATTGTTGTGCTTCCATGTGTCTTAATTCTACATCATCATGATGACGTCAGCATTGACTTTTTACCTGTTGACCTATTGACCTTTTACCTGTTTGGGAAAATAATTAGAGTGTGATAACTCTCGCATACTGTGTCCATTTGAGGAAGTAAATATATGGCCAAAATCAGCACGACGAGTCGGTCGCAATGGAATTGGTTTAATCGGATTCCGAGAACTTTAATTTTTGAGCATTTTTTGGACCTGGGAGCCTCCTAGATCATTCCTCCCCACTTGGAATATTTTGGACCACCAAAAGTCTGGTATCAGTTGGTAAATAAGTGAGGATATTGTGTCCTCACTTTTCCGGTCTCCATCCACTTGGCCTGACTTGGATTTTTTCCATTCAATCCCACTCGAAGATACTCCACATCGCCCCTACGAGAAGTACAAACTCTTTTGTCCAAAATGGTGTCTTCCTACAACTCATTCATATATTCAGGAGAAAAATATTCTATGGTAGGAATCTAAACATTCTCTCTGTGATCCTCGATCATAGGAGGCTCATACAATCTCAAGTTTTCCACATTTACAACTGAATAAATTTGCATATATGGAGGTAATTCTAACTGGAAAACATTAGTACCAATCTATCTAAAATTTTGAAAGGACCATAACGAATTGGTTTAATCTTTTTACCTTCTCCTTGCATCCTTTCCTTACTGATGTATAATCAGACTTGATCTCCTTCTTTGAATTGATTATCAACTCGATGCATATCATGGCTCGCCTTGTACTTGGCTTGGATTTTCTCCAACTGTTCTTATACTGCCTGATGAATCAACTAAATCCGTTCAATGAACTTTGTAGCCCTGTCCACATCACTGTGTCCTTCTGTTGCAATGTCTTTCCCAAAGAAAAAATCCAAAGGAGACTTTGGCAAATACCCCAAACATGTTTCAAATGGATATCTCTAAGTAGAAGAATGCTTGGCTCAATTATACGTATGTTGTACATAACACAAATGTTCATCCCAAAGCTTAGGATGTTTGTTGCAATATGCCCGAAGTAAATGCACTACTGTCTTGTTCACCACCTTTGTCTACCCGTCCGTCTGTGGATGAAATGTTGTGCTCTTATTTAACCTGGTGTCCATAATTTCCCACAAGATTGACCAAAATTTCCCCATGAATGTGGATTCTCAATCAGATACAATAGAAGTAGGTAACCCAAAGTTAACCCATACATTTTCAAAGAACATTTGAGATATTTGTTCAGCTGTGAATTGCTTTTTACAAGGAATTAGAACACACATGTTGTTGAACCTATCCACAACTACATACATGTAATCATGACCTTTTCTAGACATAGGTAATCCCCCCACAAAATCCATAGAAACACTTTCTCATGGTCTAGAAGGAATATAAAGTGGAGTGTACAATCCTAGCTTTCTATTACCTGGTTTTCTTATTGCACACATAGTACATCCCTTTACATACTTAGACACATTTTCATGCATTTGAGGCCAATAACAAAATATTTGTAACTAAGAAACTATTTTGTCTACACCAAAATGTCCTACTATAAGAGAAGTATGTGTTGGCAAATGCTTAACAGATAGCGTATGCTTGTCATTGATGGCAAGTACAACAATGATGATGGCAGGATCAGAGTGTGCATCGATAGACAAACAAGAACAACGTAGGCTCAGGAGGAATTAACACAGAGTCGAAATTCTTCCCAGTAAGAAGGATGTGTAAGCTTGGAGGAGAAGCATCGCTGATCATTGGATCCCATCCAAAATTCCTAACAATATGAGGGCTGTCAAATCTGAATAAAGACAAAGAAGTGTGCGCAATAAAGAGGAGGATAGATCTTAGGCGTTAGATCTGAGCGCAGGATCCGACCACCGTAGGATCGAGGAAAAACTGCACGGTGTTTAAAGTACAAGGAGAAAAGGGGCTCACAAAATATTTAAATCAGAAGGACCGCCCATCTCAAGGGGTTATGTGGATCATTGATCCGACTCCACTTTGGAGTTTCGCAACTTGCGACATGGAAAGGCCAAAAATATAACTATCAAAATCGCAATTTAATCACAGCTGTCAGCTCAAAGTTTTTTTCTGGACCGTTGATCCAGCTTCATCTTGGAGTTTTGCGACTCGCGACATGGAGAGGCAAGAAACATAACTATCAAAATCGCGATATGTGAAATCACGATTTGATCGCAGCCTTCAAATCAAAGTTTTGTTCTGGACCGTTGATCCATCTTCATCTCAGAGTTTCACGACTTGCGACATGGAGAGGCAAGAAACATAACTATCAAAATCACGATATGTGAAATCGCGATTTAATCGTAGCCATCAAATCAAAGTTTGTTCTAGACCATTGATCTAGCTTCATCTCATAGTTTCGTGACTCGTGACATGGAGAGGCAAGAAACATAACTATCGAACTCGCAAGATGTGAAATCATGATTTAATCACAACCATCAGATCAAGGTGTGATCTGAACCGTTGATCCGGCTTCATCTCGGAGCTTCGCCTATCGCGACTTGGAAAGACAAGAAACATAACCACCATACTCGCGAGATGCGAGATCACGATAAGATTTGGATCGTCGGATCTATGGAGATTTCAACCGTCGATCAGACTCAATGAAGTTTATAAACTTACGAAATATAAAGTGCCTTTTTGGCACAGCCTATGGTCACCACCGGTGGTCACGAGAATGAAGTCAGTTCAGATAAGCTCCATTTCAGGGTTTCGGGGATCGCGATTTGGAGAGTCGAGATGCCTCATCTCTAGACTCACGAAATGCGAATTCGTGAAAATAACTTTTTGCATAAGCGCTTGGTCATGGAAATGGTCATATACAGGAAGGAGCAAGCGTAGAAAAGCTCTGTTTCAGAGTTTCAGAACTCGTGACATAGAGACTCAAGATGTCTCATCGCAGAATCTATGAATTGCGAAAGTGAAAAATGGGTAAATAACACAAGAACCCATGAGAGCTAATCCAATGATGCAGTTGAATCTAAGTATAATCGGAGGGCTACCGTTGCACGTCACAATGTAACTGCCAGAAACCATTGATGACATCTATTAGAGAAGTCGAAGAGTCCGCTGTGTGATCGCCATAGGAGATGAAGAGTCTTCGAGCTTCGTCTGGTGAAGGAATACTTTTCTTAGAAGGGATTGACAGATGGATGGGTATTGAGGAATGTAACTGAAATAGAGAAAGTGAGTTCAATTGTCATAGAGAATACGAAGAGTCTCAAACTGCCAGAGAGGCTAAGGAATCTCAAGATAACATACAATGATGCTGGACACGCAAGGAAAACCACCAGAGAAGATGAAGAGTCACGATGATGATCAGATAGAGCACTCAAGAGGTGGAGGATAATGGCATGGAGTCATCATGCAGAGGTATTACGAAAATTGCATGCACAAGGTGCACAGAACATATAAATACACGGTACAAAGAAGAGAAGTGGTTGCGGTTGGAGTTGGAGGTTGCTGTGATTGTTGTTGGTGGAGGTGATTCATGTGTGAAGATGGAGGAGAGTGCAGTAGCTGAAGAGCACAAAAGAGGAACTGTATAGTGAATAGACATGGTGCACAGAGCATAAAAGGCGGAAGAATAGACAGCGCAAGTGATGTTTGCAGAAAGGAAATGAGGCAGACATAGCAACGAAATACAGCAGAACAATGATGAGTCTGGTAAGCCATTGTTGAACATCATATCACTGTAATAAGTTTCAGTAGAAAATATTTATATTTCAGGGTGGTTGGGAGGA
>ML792906.1:195260-220657 GCA_009831015.1 Picea engelmannii | reverse complement strand
TTTTCTATCATACAAATATGGACTCCCAAGTACAATACCACATATATCTAGTGGAACCACATCCAACTCAACCTCATCTATAAACTGTGAATTGATAGAAAACTTTAGGACACATTGTCTATTCACTTGCAATTGAATAGACAACTTTTTAACAATTGTCTCTAATATCAAATTTACTTGTGAGCCATTGTCAAATAGAGTATCAATTTTTGTATGTTTGGAAATTACTCTTATATGAAAAAGTTTTGTTCATTTGACCTCATCAACTTCATTATCGACTTTTAAAGACTGAACTAAAGAACTTGTACTAGCTTCAAAATTTTTACCTTTGATTCCCATGACTGTGACCTTGGTCTCATCTCTCGAATCCGACCCCAAATATGTTTGAGCTATTGCAATCGTCTTTTTCTTACCTTTATTTCCGAACTTTGTTGGTTTCAATTATGGGTGAAGGATCCAACAACGATCCTCACTATGGCCTTCTTTCTTACAATGAGCGCATGTAGGTTTTTCTTTCTTCACTTTATTAGTTTTCTTCCCTTTGAACTTCTCTTTACCCTTGCCTTTGAATTTTCCTTTAGTAGGTTTAAATGGTTTTACAAAATGAACATTTACATTCTTGCCTCTAGATTCAAGATGAGTCACTTGCACACACACCTCATCTAAACTAGGTAGATTAAACATAAGAATGGTATGTCGCAAATAACTATGGAAATGACCTATATACTTAAGAAATGTCTCTTGAGTATCCAATGGGATTCCCAACAATAAATCTCTTTTTCAAAACTCCTGTGTATAACTTTGAACAGTTTGTCCTTTTAACTGTCTAAAGTTCTTCCATGACACAATAGCTTGTTGCATGTAATCTAGAGGATAAAATTGCTTTCATAAAGTGGATGTAAAATCAAGCCATGAAGAGATAGTCTTACCAAACTTTTTAAGATAATGTTTTTTCCTGCTTTCCCACCACACAAGGGCGGTTCCTCCCATCTTGAGACTAGCAAGTTGGATCATAGTCTTCTCATCTATGATTTTATGTATCATGAAATACACTTCAATTTGTCTTATCCAATTATCTAACTTTTCTGCCTTTAGTTCTCCATCATACAAAGGCAATTCAAACTTAACATCAAGTTTTAACAAAGGCATATGAGACTTATGCTTATGTGTTTGTTTTTGTATGGTAGATGTTGTAGAATGAGAACTAACATTTGAAGTAGAACTTGAAGAAGAAGGAGAAGATGGTGGTGAAGGTGGTGTAGGAGGAGGCTTTGAAGATTCTCATTTCCCTTCACTTTTTCCCTTCATTAAAATTTCTCCCAAAACTGGTTTCTTTCTCTTCAAGAAATCATCATATAACACTTTGACCATTTCTGACATGGAGAAAAATGCATCTTCGAGCTTCTTGGTTCGTGGAGAAGTTTCTCCATTTGAAGACATTCTTTTCTTCCTAAAAAATTGTTCTATTTCAGGAATGCATTCAACCAATGATCCTTCTCTTCTCTGAGATTTGGATCTTGTGAGCATCCAATCCTACACTTGTTAAACCTTCCAAAACAACCAAAATCTCTGATACCAAAATACTTGATCCAAAAATGGAAGGAATTAATTAAAAAAATGACATTAACAAGATGCTCATCAATGATTAAAGAGTGTATCCATCAATAACCATGATGAAAATAAGATAATTTAACAACAATAATAAAGAGACAAAGACAACAAGAACTTGATAACGGAGTTCACGAATAGGTGGCTACGTCTTCAAGCTCGCTTCAAGTGGAGGACCTCTTTATTGATCTTCAAATGCTCAAGTTCTCTTTACAATGGATCCTTATTGTTATAAATAGGCTTTTGATCTATTGTAAAATACCTCCTTGTGCAGATGCACACATGCCTCAAAAAACTCCTCTCAAAACATGACAAAATTCCCCTCAAAACATGAGAAATGGGCCAAAAATTCCAACTCTTATTTGCATTCCCTTCATACAAAGTACCCTATCAAGCTCAATAAGCCTAGTTTATATATATTTTATTCTCATTTGGGGAATACAAACTTCCCACAAAGATATGACCTCTTTTTGGGATCAAATCCCCCTCCAAATGGCCAAGAAATCTCCAAAATGCCCAATCTGGGCCAAAACTATAGGCAAATAACCCACTTGTGTAACAAAAATCAAATTTATCCCAAAGAGCCTAAGCACATGGATAGGTGCCAACCCCTAAGGGTTTTGCATTGGCCCTTAGCCTGCACATAATGGTCATATGGAAAAATATCATACGACTGTGGGTCCGCAAGTCATGCCCAACAGGTGGTTACTGCCCCCGAATACACAGCGTAGCCCCAATTCCAAAGAATAAATCCCACTGGTGGTTGAAATATGGTGCCCGCACCCTTTAAGCTGTGGTTATATGTATAGAATGGTAAGTCCACGGGCCGGGGCTAGGCCCTAGCCCCCTTCCACCTCCACTTTGCATTTAAAACACTATATATATTATAATGTGGGATTGTATAAACAAGTCCCAATGTAGCACATTGGCATCCAACCTCTCCATAAGACTTTCCCCTGCCAAGAGGTCATGCGGTCGAATCCCATGAGCTCCAAAAATTTTATTCAACCATCAAATGATAGGGTGCCACGTGGCAGCCCACATTTGGGCCACGTGGTACCTTTTCATTTTCCCACAAAAATGTGCCACTTGTCGAAATGAGATTGGACCACTGTCATCTACCCAGTAACCCTGCTATTGTGTTGCCACGTGTCTCAATGATACGTCAGCATGATGACATCATCATTGACTTTTTGCCTGTTGACATGTTGACTTTTTACCTCTTTGGGAAAATGATCAAAGTGTGGTAACTCTCACATACGGAGTCCATTTGAGGAAGTGAATATATGGCCAGAATCAAGGCAATGATTCGGTCGCAATGGAATTGGTTTCATCTGATTCCAAGAACTTTAATTTTTGAGCATCTTCTGGACTTGGGGAGCCTTCTGGATCAATGGTAGTGGTGGATAAGCTTACTAAAGCTGCCCATTTTATTCCAGTAAATCTCTCTCACAAGAAAGACAACATTGTTGATATTTATATGAGATAAATTGCTTGATTACATGGTATACCCAAGACAATTGTGTCTAACAGAGATCCAAAATTTACATCAAATTTTTGGAACGGATTATTTAAGGGATTTGGAATAAAATTGAATTTTAGCACAACTTATCATCCAGAATCAGATGGACAACCAGAGAGGGTGAATCAAGTGATTGAGGATATGTTGAGGATGTATGTGATGGATAAACCATCAAAATGGTAAGACTACCTACACTTATTAGATTTTTCTTATGATAATGGGTACCAAGCATCTCTAAATATGAGCCCATTTGAGGCACTTTATGGCAGAAGGTGCAACATACTGGTAATCTAGGACAACCCAGCAGATGGAGCAAGTGTTGGGCCATAATTACTCAGGGAAATGGAAGATCAAATATTAAAAATAAAACAGAATTTAAAGACTTCCCAAGATAGGCGTAAAAACTATGTTGATAAGGGAATAACTCACAAGGAATTTAAAGTGGGTGACCATGTATTATTGAAAGATAAGGAAAAACAAAAGTTCCCTGAAGTTGGGAAAATTTTCAAAGTTGGCAGCTCGTTATTGTGGGCCATTTGAAATCCTAGAGAGGATTGGGCTTGTAGAATACATTCTTTCCTTATCTTCATCAATGTATATTGATAATGTTTTCCATATATCATTGCTCAAAAAGTATATACCTGATGCTAATCATGTCATTGATTTGAATTTGATTCAGGTGCAACAAGAAGATGCCTTTCAAGTGCATTTGGTGTGCATATTGGATTGGAAGATCTAGTAGCTCTGAAATTGAGCCATAGAGATAGTAAAGGTTCAATGAACCTAGTACGATCCTGAAGATGCAACTTGGGAGCACAAGGATGCTATGCGGGAAGAATACTCGCATTTTTTAAGGATTTTTTATTTTTTGGTTGTATATGTGTATATATTGCACTGAGGATAGTGCATAAATAATGGGGAGGGGAATGTAATACCATTAGGTCAAACCCCAATTGTAAATGTAAATACAAATGTACTTAAGTTGGTGATTTGTTTGATATCATTTTGCATGCACCTTCCATGGTATAGTGTGCACATGTACTACACACTAAAATGATGAAGTGTGCACGTTCTAGGATACCATGCGCAACAAACTTAAGTGCGCGTGATTTTTAGGCCAGAGAGACTGTGTATATGTTGTATTTTGAGGCTTGTGAGCCAGGATGTAGAAAGGACAATATATCTATAATTTAAATGTAATCACGCACAAATATTAATGAAAAACACATCATTATGGTAGACCAACCATGTAAAAGAGTATTGGGGACTAAACTCCACTAGTTAGGGAAAGGGGTATAAAAGTTAAGGATAAGGGGCTAAGCTAGGGAGATTAAGCCAAAAATGAATATTATATTAATATTCCTTTAAAGTATACAGTATGGATAATTATTTTATCCTAAGTTCTAAGGATGCGGACAAGTTGGCCAAAGTAGTTATGTTGGCATAGGGGTAGACCCAGGGTTCAACTATAACAACGTACCAACAAACCCTAACTACTGGCCCTTACGGAAACATCTGCGAAGTAGATGAAGTCTCACCCGAAGTAGCAATAGGGGGGCTGCAGGACATAGGTGTCTACAACCAGAGGAAATGCAAGATGATTCCAAAACAACAACGCAAAATAGCCCAAAGATTATTAATAGTATTATGCTCAACTTCGTGAAGTAAGTTATATCTTCTTATCTTCAACATGAAAAATAACAGTATAAAAGGTAGTAAATAACAAAGCATCAACCACATGGAACACCAATATTTTACGTGGTTCACCCTCTCCCTAGGGCTACATCCATAGAACTATGTTTATTTATATAATAGATGAAGATATACAGTTCTATCTACTCACTCAGTTATAGATCCTTCTCTCTCTTTCTATTTATTTCCTATCCCTATGCACCTAGCTGTAGAGTCAATCTTCGCTTCTAGCCGAAGACCCAAAATACAAGAATACCCTAAAACATAGCACTTCTACATCTCAACACCACTATCACTTCTCCTCTCAACTCTTATAGACCTCTATTTATACATTCCATGACTCTTAGAAAACCATGGACCGAAGCCCAAGTGTCAAAACCCTAGGTCCACATAACCCTCATTGTAAGGACTTCGTCGACCTATTCTTCCTTCTTCTCCACGAGCTTCTCCAAAGAACCCATCAGTGTCTTGTTTCTCTTGCTTACTTGTCCAATATCTATATTCTTTACTACTTTGTCTTCTTTGATCTTCTCTTTAAACGACTTGCTTTCCTTTACTTCGCTCCTTTTTTTATGCTTCTTTAACCACTTCGATACTTCCTCGTTTTGTGTGCCTTTCACACACTTCATAGATTGTATTTCTTCTTGCTTAATTTTTTCTTTCTTATTTAATACATGAACAAGGACCAACATGTCCCCAAAATGCACATGTGACTCATCTTGAGTCACTACAGGGTTGAGCCTTCTGTATTACTTTGACTGCAGACTACGCGGAGCAGCCTATTCTTTCTACTTTGTCCCTCCCTATCATGTGCATACTGTTTTTTTTGTTTCTGGTACCCAATTTCAACTGCACCTGGTACTTAGACCCTTCTTCCTTTTCTTTTTACTGAGAGCTATGAGGAAGCTGGTTGTCACAATACAACTTCAACCAACTCCCATTTACTAAACCATCCTTCCATTCTCCATTAACAGTTTTCAACTGCACAACTCCACCTTATGTAACATAGACAACCTTGAATGGCCCAAGCCAATGTGTCCTAAACTTTCCTAGATGCTTCATGAAATTGTTGTCATATAAAAGTACCAAATCTCCTTGTTTAAATTCTTTCTTCTTGATATGTCTGTCATGGTAAGCCTTTTCTCATTATTTTTGTACATCCTGATGAAATCTTGCAATGAACCTGTCTTCCTCTAGTTCTATCAACTGCACGAGCCTATCTTGAACAACATCGATGTCATCCATACCTGTAAATGTTTCAATTCTTAAACTAGGAACCAAATATTCCATAGGTACCACTGCTTCCAGGACATAAACTAACTTGAAGGGAGTCTATGTTGTTAACTTTTTGCAAGTAGTTTGATAAGCCCATAACACTGTTGGAATTCTCAAATCCCAACCATCTTTGTTAACACTACAAATCATAGTCAGCTTTGTCTCCAAAATCTTATTGAAAGCTTCGATTGTACCATCCATGTGTGGGTGATATGGTGTGCTCTTATGATGGTGAACTTCAAACTCCTAATTCAAGGCTTCAATAGTTTTGTTAATGAAGTGTGTGCCTTGATCACTCATAAGGATCTTCGGGCATCCGAATCTGGTTATGATATCATCAAAGATGAATCATTCAACTATAGCTTCACTACAGTCTTTAACTACTCTTTCTTTTGCCCATATAATCAGATACTCTGTCCCGACAATGGAACCATTTGTTGGCACATGGGCAGACCCAGGGTTCAACTCTAACAGTGCACCAACAAACCCTAACTACTGGCCCTTACAGAAACACCTACGAAGCATATGAAGTCTCACCCAAAGTAGCAATACGGGGGTTACAGGACACAGGTGTCTACAACCAAAGGAAATGCAAGATGATTCCAAAACAACAACGCAAAATAGCCGAAATATTCTTAATAGTATTATGCTTAACTTCACGAAGTAAGTTATATATTCTTATCTTCAACATGAAAAATAACAGTGCAATAACAATAATAAAAGGTAGTAAATAACAAAGCATCAACCAGATGGAACAACAAGATTTTACATGGTCCACCCTCTCCCTAGGGCTACGTCCACATAGTTGTGTTTATTGATATAATAGATGAAGATATATAGTTCTATCTGTGCACTCAGTTGCAAATCCTTCTCTCTCTTTCTCTTTATTTCCTATCCATGTGCACCCAGCTATAGATTCGATCTTCGCACCCAATTGAAGACCCAAAATACAAGAATACCCTAAAACATAACACTTCTACATCTCAACACCACTATCACTTCTCCTCTCAACTATTCTAGACCTCTATTTATACATTCCATGACTCTTATAAAACCATGGACCGAAGCCCAAGTGCCAAAACCCTAGGTCCACATAACCCTTATTTTAAGGACTTCGTCGACCTATTCTTCCTTCTTCTCCATGAGGTGCTCCAAAGCACCCATTATTGTCTTCTTCCACTTGCTGAATTGTCCACGATCTATCTTCTTTTCTACTTTGTCTTCCTTGATATTCTCTTTCAATGACTTGCTTTCCTTTACTTTGTTCCTTCTTTTATGCTTCTTTAACCACTTCGACCCTTCCTTGATTTGTGTGCCTTCTGCGCACTTCATACATTGTCTTTATTCTTCCTTAATATTCTCTTTCTTCCTTATTGAATGACCAAGGGCCAACAAGTTCTCAACATGACAAGTGTCAAGTTGGGAATATACATACATATAGTTTGGACTTAGTTCCCTTTCCATCATCATGCACTCACACATTCAGCTATCCTTCGTACCTTCCTATACCCATACCCATACCCATACATGTACCTGTACCTATACATGTATATCTTAGGAGTTCGACTGAAGAAGCGAGTTGTTAGGCCCGTGGGATATTGAAGAGGCGGGTTGTCAGGCTCTTGAGAAATTCTCTCTAGGTGAGAGAATTGTTGCGAATTGATTTCTCGAAGGTGCCAAACTACAGCTATAGGGCTCTTAGACTTCATTTTAGGCATGTTGTTGAAGCCCCATAAAGGAAGTGGGGCAGCTGAAGGACTTTTGAGAAGAGATGAGGTGCACTTCTTGGGGTGGGAAAGGCATGTGGACAATGAGGGACTGTAGGATGTTAGTTCGAGCAGGTATCTGTGTTGTAGTTTTTCATGTTGTCTGAGATACATCAGCTTGGTTAGGAATCCCTTTACCCGGGTGGAGTTTAGTCCCATCTCGTGGGTGACCCACTGCTGAGAGTTTTGAGTAGTGTGGTCTAAGACTGGGAGGAATGTGGAAGGTCTGAATGCAGTTGGTGATAGTCTTATCAAGATAAGTGTCAATTATGTGTTAAATTACATGTTGCATTATTATGTATGTGTTTATTTTTATGGGTTTTTCCCGTGTGTGATGCATGTGTATTTTTATTATTATTCTGTATGAATCTGTGCATTTGCAGAGTTTCTATTTGTTTTAATTTGTATATGGTTAGAAACTTTTATGTGGCATAGCCTAGTTGGATGTTGGGGATGCTACAATATGGTATCAGAGCCCTAGTTTTCAACACTGAGCCTGGATGGGCCGAGCAAGTTGAATTGATGTGAAATTTGATAGAGAATTTATTTAGAAGTGGCAAAATTTCAAGTTATAGTGCATCCATGGTAAAAATTAGAAGAAATTGCGTGGAATTGGACAAAATCCGCAATTTCTATTGTTAAATTCATGGGAAAATTGAGAAATTTGGCCAAGTGGTGAGATATTCTTAATTTAATATATGTTCTAGCAAATTCATACCTATAATTGGTCAAGTTTGAAGTTACAGGAAAGCCATGACAGATGGAGTGATATTAGTTGATTAAAATTCTCAATTCGTGAAATGAGTTTGGGAAAAATTCATTTCAGGAATGTCAACCAGTAGTGATTTGTTGTTGCAGAGGTTGAATTGGTGTTATCATAGTTAAATTGAACAAATTTCATATTTGCAGAATGTCCATGGTGAAAATTGGGAAAAGTTTGGAAAAAACCCTAAATTTCTGCAACGGAATTCACGAGGAATTGATGCGCAGAAAAACGAAGGTGCATAGGTGTGTGCACTAAAAATGCGTGATGTGTAGTGAAAATATTGTGATGTGTGCAAAATAAGGGTCTGTGGTTGTGCACACTAAAATTTGGTGTTGAGCAGTACAAGTTGGGATGTGTGGAAAAACATTGGTGCGTGAGTGTGCGCACTTAAATTTGGCATTGTCCGGTGTAAAGTGGTAATGCGTGAAAAATGACGGTGCGCGGGTGTGTGCACTAAATTTAGTTCTGCGCAGTGTGGATTGTCTGGCACATGCATAATATTATCATGAACAGTTTGCGCACACATAATATTGGCATGTGTGGTGTGTGCAGTATTGGCAGAGCACAGAGGAATTTTGTTCATGCACGTGCAATGTTGGTATGCAATGCATGCATGTTGAATATCCTGTCAGATGACAATTTAATTAATGGTGCGCACGGAGTACTGGTGCATGGTGGGAGCATACTAAACTTTAGCATGGTGTGAAACGTATATCACAATGCATGTGGAATATTAGCATGTGAAACAAAAATTGTGCGCAACAAGTAGTAGTGCATGAACCAAAATTATGCGTGGTAGATATTTGTGCATGACCCAAAAGTAATGCACACCAGTTATTGGCACAACAGAGAAGTGATCCACATTGGTTATAGGTGTGTGGAGAATGCACTATCTTATGGTGTCGCTATGCATGGTAAATATAGGTGTACATTTTCAAATTTGTGCATGTGAAGTCGTTTGGATGGTATACAACATTAGAAAAGCAGTGAATTTCTGTGACATTTTTTTGTGTTTGAAGGTCATCTTTTTGCAGCGCGTTTTTGATGTCCTAAACAATGTTTTTAGCTATTGATAAACCACTAGAGTATGTGCACCTTACCAAGGTAAACTCTATCTCTACAGCTGAAATGAAAGATCCCTAAGAGAGCGTTCTAATGGTGTAAACCATTCTTTAAACAAAGCTTTTATGAGGAAGTTATAGGACAAACAATGGAGGGTAAATTTTAAGACCCAACTAACTTCGAAGGGCCATAACTTTCTTCTCCAGAATCAGATTGAGGCACAGGAGAAGTATATGGAAAGATATTGAACCATAGAAAACATTCCTTGATTTGGATTAAAATTATGGGCATGTTAAAAATGTTTAATATGGCACAGAAGGTACCTGTAGCATTCCAGACCAAAAACACTAATTGGCCTAGAACTTCAGCAGGTTGTAACTAGCAGCCCAAAACCCAGAAAGAGGTGACACTTCGACATACTATCCAAAATATGTATATGAATAAACCCAACTGATCTCCTACCAAAAATCTAATGAAGTAGGTGCAAAAATGAATAATTACAGCGTAGATTTGCACCAAGTTGAAGTGTGAACAAAAGAATTAATGGACAATTTTCAAATAAATATAACTTTCTGCTCAAGACTCAGAATTGAGCATGGAATCAAGTGTTGGAAAGGTCTTGGACATTAGAATAGAACTATTCACCTAAAAATTTGATCTGGGAAGTCAATTTTTCAGGAAATCAGAAGAAAGAATTTCGATGCATTATTGAACCAGAATTGTACATAATTTCATGAATCTCTTAAATTATTTAGCCTAAAAAATTTTGTTGGTTGCACATTTTGCAGAGTTAACAATTGTTAGATCAGATTAGGAACAACACAGAGTGTAGAGTGATGGAGGAACACAAGGGTCTGACAGTTAGGAAGATGAGATCAGGGGGATGGATGTCCATATGGGCATTGAAGGAACAAACTAAAATGGACATGGAGAAGGAAAGGAAGAAAACATAAATATGGTAGAGACCATTAAAAATTTGCAAAAGGATGTCCAAATCCATAATGATGATAATGAAAGGATTATGAAATACAAGGAGCAGCAAGAGGACTTCAACATGAAGTTAATGCAGAGCTTGAACATAATAGAAAATAAATTGGATAAGGAGAGTGGTTCAAGCAAATCAGGAAGTCACAGGTCTCCCGATGAGAAAAGAAGAACAAGAAGTGTTAGCATACATGACCATCACTCCCCAAGACATTCCAATAGGAGAGAATGTGACAAATCAAGTCCATCCCCTGTCAGGAATCATAATAGGTCTGGCGTGGATGAGCTATTAGGAGAAATGAACAAAATCAAACCTCATACATTTGATTGTGAGCACAAGAAATATGAAAATAAAGAGACATGGCTACTAGGCATGCAAAAATATTTTCATTTGTATAATTACTCTTCACATGCATAACGAATAATTTCCATATAGAAACTCAAGGGAAATGCATCCATGTGGTGGGATCAACTTGTGTAGGTGAAACACATTAAAGAGAAAAATGTTTCTTGGAAGGAATTCAAATTTTTTTTTGAAAAGGAATACTTGACTAAGAGATACTATGACAAGAAAATAAAAGAGTTCTTTGAACTCAAACTGGGGAGTATGACCATAGATGAATATGAAAGAAGGTTTTTAGAACTACTAAAGTATGTTTCTTTCATCAAGGATGAGACAGATAAGATTCAAAGATATTTGATTGGATTTCCATTATTCATCAGTGACAAAATACAATATGATGATCCCAAAACATTCGAGGAGACCATAAGGTGAGCCAAAAATGTTGGTTGGTGCAACTGGATACCAGAGCCAAAATAATAGTTAAGGAGATAGTTAATTCATATCCTATGGACATGAATGGACTGAACACCAAGGCAGATTTAAACATCTTGCCTTTAGGTTCTTATGACTGCCTAAATGGGATTGATTGGTTGGACCAACATCATGCTATCCTAGACTGTAATAATAGGGAATTTACTTGCATGGATGGGGAAAGGAACCTAAGGATATTACAAGGAATTCCGAAGGTAACAATCGTCCAAGAAATTCTAGCATTGCAGCTGAAGAAAATTTACAGAAAAGGGTGTCAAATATTTGCAGCACATATGCAAGAGACACATAAGGATAAGGTGTAAAATATTGAGGATTATGTAGTCCTAAAAGAGTTTGAATATGTATTTAAAGAAATACCAGGATTACCCCCTAAAAGAGACATTGATTTTTCCATCAATATGATGCCTGGAGTAGCCCCAATATCCAAGACTCATTACAGGATGAGTACACCAAAATTGAAGGAACTAAAAATGCAACTTGAAGAGCTTCTGAAGAAGGGTTATATACACCCAAGTGTGTCACCTTGGGGTGCCCCAATATTATTTATGAATAAAAAATATGGAACATTTAGATGTTGCATTGACTTCAGGAATTTGAACAAGGTAACTATGAAGAATAAGTATCCTTTGCCAAGGATCGATGACCTCTTTGATCAGATGAAAGATACAAAAAAAATCTCCAAGATTGATCTTAGTTTAGGTTATCATTAGGTAAGAATTAAAGAAGAAGACATCAACAAGACTTCTTTCAGAACAAGGTATGGTCATTATGAGTTCACAGTGGTGCCATTTGGGTTATCAAATGCACCAGTTGTCTTCATTTATTTAATGAATGGTATTTTCAGAGAATACTTAGATATGTTTGTCATTGTATTTTTAGGTGGCATTCTTATATATTCTAAGTCAAGGGAAGAGCATGAAAAACACTTGAAGATGGTATTACAGGCATTAAGGGAACATCAATTGTATGCCAAATTGAGAAAGTGCTCATTTTATTAGAAGCAAATTGATTATTTGGGACATATCATTTCATAGGAAGGGATAGCAGTGGATCCTGAGAAGATAGAGGAAATTAAAGGATGGTTGGTGCCAAAGAATGTGACATAGGTCATATCATTCATGGGCCTTGCAGGCTACTATAGGATATTTATTGAAGGATTCTAAAATATTGCACACTCAATCACTTCCTTGCAAAAGAAGGGTGTGAAGTTTTAGTGGACATTGGATTGTGAAAAGAGTTTCAAACACTTGAATCGCTTATTAACATGTGCTCCAATACTAAGGATTGTATCCAAATGAAGACTTCATTGTATGCATAGATGCATGTAAAGAAGGCTTGGTGGAGTCCTCAGTAAAAATGGGTATGTTGTATGCTATGAATCAAGGAAGTTGAAGGAGCATGAAAGGAACTATGCTACTCATGATTTGGAGTTGGAAGCCATAGTGCATGACTTGAATATGTGGGGGCACTAACTCATAGGAAAAAGGTTTGAGTCGAGGAAAAAACATAGTGGTCTGAAATATTTATTTGGAAAACCAACTTTAAGTTCTAGGAAAAGCAGGTGGTTAGAGTTTCTTGGTGAATGTGACTTTGATATAAAGAATATCAAAGGGAAAGAATACAAGGTGGTTGATGCACTTAACAGAAGGGTGCATGAGTTGCATGCTATAGTCATAAGCATGTACCAATCATATTTGAAACATAGAATCTCAGAGGCTGCAAAATCAGATTTGTAATACATGGAAATAATAACAAAATTACAACAAGGTATTTTGCAGTAGAAAATTGAAGACTATAAGCTAGAAAATGATGAAATTCTCATGTACAGGGGCATAATTTATGTACCAAATTCCCAAGAATTGAAAATTTTGATATTGAGAGAAATGCGTTATGTACCTTATGTTGGACACACAGGTTGTCAGAAAACTATTGCAACTATCAAGAGACAATATTATTGGCTAGGCATGAAGAAAGAAGTTGTTGATTTTATTGCCAAATGTTTCGAGTGCCAAAAGGTCAAGGCTAAGCATAGACACCCAACCAATTTTATACAACCATTACCGATTCATGAGTGTAAATGGGAAGTTGTAACAATGGATTTCATCACCAAATTGCCCAGAACAAGCAAGCGGCATGACTATATCATGGTAGTGGTGGATAAGCTTACTAAAGATGCTCATTTTATTCTAGTAAAGCTCACTCACAAGGCAACCAACATTGTTGATATTTATATGAGAGAAATTGCTCGATTACATGGTATACCCAAGACAATTGTGTCTGACAGAGATCCAAAATTTACATCAAATATTTGGAAGGGATTTGCAACAAAATTGAATCTTATCACAACTTATCATCCAAAATCATATGGACAAACAGAGAGGGTGAATCAAGTGATAGGGGATATGTTGAGGATGTATGTGATGGATAAACCTTCAAAATGGGAAGACTACCTACACTTAGTAGATTTTTCTTATAATAATGGGTACCAAGCATCTCTAAAGATGATCCCATTTGAGGCACTTTATGGCAGAAGGTGCAACACACAGGTAAGTTGGGACAACCCAATGGATAGAGTAGTGGTTGGGCCAGAATTACTTACGGAAATGGAAGATCAAATGTTGAAAATAAAACATAATTTAAAGGTTGCCCAAGACAGGAAAAAAAACTATGATGATAAGGGAACAACTCACAGGGAATTTTAAGTGGGTGACTATGTATTCTTGAAAGAAAAGGCCAATAGAAGTTCCCTGAATTTGGGAAATTGTTCAAAGTTGGTAGCTCGTTATTGTGGGTTGTTTGAAATCCTAGAGAAGATTGGGCCTATAGCATACATGATTTCCTTACCTGCATCAATGTCTATTAATAATGTATTCCATGTATCATTGCTCAAAAAGTATATACCTGATGTTAATGATGTCATTGATTGGAATGTGATTCAGGTGGAGCAAGAAGGCACCTTTCAAGTGCATCCAATGTGCATATTCGATTAGAAGATCAAGTAGCTCAAGAATCGAGCCATAGAGATAGTAAAGGTCCAATGGACCTGATACAGTCTTGAAGATGCAACTTATGAGGATGCTATGCGAGCATAATACCCGCATCATTTTGATTATTTTTTAAATTTTGGTTGTATATATGTATATATTGCACTAAGGATAGTGCATAAATAAGGGAGAGGGGAATGTAATACCCCTAGACCAAACCCCAACTGTAAATGTAAATACAAATGTACTTAAGTTGGTGAGTTGTTTGATGTCATTTTACATGCACCTTCCATGGTATTATGTGCACATGCATTGCACACTAAAAGGATGAAGTGTGCACATTCTAGGATACCGCGTGCAACAAACATAAGTGCACACTATTTTGAGGCCAGAGAGCCTTTGTGTATATGTTTTGTTTTGAGGCTGGTGAGCCAATATGCATAAAGGACAATATATCTATGATGTAAATGTAATAACACACAAATATTAATGAAAAACACATCATTGTGACAGAGCAACCATGTAAAAGAGTATGGGGGACTAAACTCCACAAGTTAGGGAAAGGGGGATAAAAGTTAAGGATAAGGGGCTAAGATAGGGAGCTTAAGCCAAAAAGGAATATTATATTAATATTCCTTTAAATTCTAAAGTATGGATAATTATTTTATCCTAATTTCTAAGGATGGGGACAAGTGGGACAAAGTAATTCTCAACATGACAAGTGTCAAGTTGGGAACATGCATAAATATAGTTTGGACTTAGTTAATTTTCCATCATTCCATCATCATGCAATGACGCATTTAGTTGTCCTTCATACCTCCCTGTACCTATACTCATACCCATACATATGCATGTACATGTACCTGGATAACTTAGGATTTGGACTGAAGAAGCGGGTTGTCATGCCCATGGGATATTTAAGAGGCGGGTTGTCAAGCCCGTGAGCAATTATCTCTAGGTGAGAGAATTATTGGGAATTGATTTCCCAAAGGTGCCAAACTACAATTACAGAGCTCTAAGACTTCTTGTATGTCCTCTTGTTGAAGCCCCAGAAAGGAAGTGGGGTAATCAAAGGACTATTGAGCAGAGAAGGGGCACACTTCCTCGGGTGCGACATGCATGTGTGGAATGAGGGAATGTAGGTTGTTTTTTCGAGTTGGCACTTGTGACATAGATTTTACTCTTGACTGAGATACATCAACCTGGTTAGGAATCCCTTTACCCAGGTGGAGTTTAGTCCTAGCTCGAGTGTGACCCAATGCTGAGAGTTTTGAGTAGTGTGATCTAAGGTTGGGAGGAATTTCGAAGGTCTGTACACAGTTTATGATATTTTTACCAAGATAAGTTTCAATTATGTGTTAAATTACATGTTTCATTATTATGTATGCTATAATTTTTATGGGTTTTTCATGTGTGTGATGAATGTATATTTTTATTATTATTTTATATGAATCTGTGCATTTGCAGAGTTTATATATGTTTTAATTTGTATATAGTTAAAAACATTTATGTGGCATAGCCCAGTTGGATGATGGAGATGCCACAATATTGGTCACCTACAAGCCATCTTTCTTTGATGCAGGTTTTACAACATATGTTTGAACCCCCATAAATTCATTTTTGTTGTTGAATCAGGGAGACTCATCGGCTTCGTAGTTTCCAAAGATGGGATTAGGTTGGATCCCTTAAAATTCAAAGCCATTATTGCTTTACCCCCTCCCAACAACCTTACCAAACTGAAAAGTTTGCAAGGGAAGGCAAACTTTCTCTTTTGTTTTATTTCCAATTATGCTAGAATCACTAAAGGATTCATGAGATTTCTATAGAAAGATGCCCCTTTCATTTGGGATGAAACTGCTCAACTCTCTTTTGATGCTCTTAAGCATGCTTTAACAAATGCATCGCTTTTACATCCACCCAATTATGCGAAAGATTACATCCTTTATTTGGCTGCCTCTGCTTCCACTATTTCTATGGTGTTAGTACAAGAAGATGATGACGGCACCGAAAATGTGATATACTATTTGAGAAATATTCTACCAGGTCTCAAACTCCCATATTCACATTTCGAAAAGTTGGCTTTGACAACAGTTATTGTCATCCAAAGATTTTGCCACTATATTCTGTTAAGAACTACCATGGTCATTGCAGACTCAAAACCCATGTACCATGTTGTTACTGAGATTGATTCTAAGGGTCAAAGAATAATGTCAGACATCAAAGGTTTTAAATGAAATGTTTCTATGAGTTCTTTTTTCTACCTTCATCTTTCTGAGAAATAATCTTTAAATGAAATTATTGATAAGACAGTACAAAGGTTGTATCTCATTATCTGAGTCGCAATTATAATGTCAAATGATGTATAAATGATTTACAAAATTGTTAAAACAAATTCAGGTATCAATTATAGATAAGTCGCACCTTGTTTGCAATAGAAGAAAAGTAGAATATCCGCCCTTGAAAATGAGATAAAAATGTAGTAATTCACACAAATCACACTTCTTGTTTTACTCACAGTCATAACAGAGGACAAGTTGTTACTGAATGAAATTCTGATATATTATGATCACAGTAGATGTAGTACTAAATTGTAATCATTCACTCTTCAAGAATTACAAAAAGAAATTCAGAGAAATGGAAACATAGAGGGAACACATAACTCAAATTTAACGAAACTTAGAATCTTTGTTTGCATTTGTATTGATATTCAAAAACGTTTTCTCTTTTACATTCGACCAGAATCCATCTTGAAAAGATCTAAAATCTATCTATTTATACAAAAATTGTCACAACTGAAAATCATTGGACTTCCCACAATATCTTCCTAAAAATAGAATACAATCCGATGAAATAACAACATGCAAATGTTGTTGAGTTTTGATTTGATGTGCTGGTGCTTCATATGTCCCTTCATTTGCTCGCAGATGCACTTGTTTTCCTTTATTCTTTGAACTGAGTACACATGTCCAATAAGTCCAACACAATCATTGGCTTATTGTCTTTGCCATCGGATTTTGTTGCCATATGTCCTTTTGAATGCGTTTACTGGGATAAAGAATTGCAGTTGAAGATATGGGGGTGGTAATTGGACAGGTAGATCATAGTTGGCTCGTTATGGAATGGGTAACAATTATGGAGAAGAGTAATTGTTCATGAATAGGATGATGTGGGGACAAGTGTCCAATAATGAGGTGGGATGAGTGTATGCGAGAATGTAGGCGGTAGGGATAAACAGGATAAGTGATCTATGGAGGGTGTGACAGGCTAGAGGGTGAAAGGTAGAGTGGGTGGAGGACAGGTGTTGAGTCAGGATTCTAACGGTCCAGCGTCAAATAATAATCAAATAAAATAAATTACCTAAAGTCCCTTTATACTTTTTTGTTTTGCGGGGGCGCGAGGAAGTGGTTTTGAGGTAACCCGCCTTTCATCCCTCAATGCACCTAGTGATTCCATGTACCCCTGAGAGAAAACCACATTTTAGATTGCAGGACCGCCTTTTGAAATTAAACCCCACACAACTTTTTCCCCCGCAATCACTCTCAGCCACTAATCTCGAGAACTCACGATCCACGATATTTCAGACCCGACCAGCTTGGCGCTCCTACCAATTTTTTTAGCCGTTAGATCTAGGTGAGAGAAAGATAAGTTGTCAAATCAAGAAAATATTAATTCACAGCTGTCAGATATCATTGAAGGGAGATCGATGGTGGGGAGTCATTGTGGAAATCAAAAGGGAAATTAAAGCGCGAGCAAGTTGATTTTCCATAATCACTCATGGTCATTGACCTTCACGGTCCATTAAAACACGACTTTCGATATTGTAAAGTGAGATAAGTGCCCAAAGTTTAATCCTAGGTCACATCTCTCGGTCACATGTAGAGAAGATAAAGAAAACTTCATGCAATTCTTGTCTGTTGATCCAAGCATGAGATACGTGTCAGAATATCCCTGTATTCGGCGATCTCGTACTCCGTGAGGAATAAAGAAGTGATGAGTAAAGAACTCTCAAAGGCTCGGAGTCCCAGACAGGATCCATACCATTGATAGAAGTGGAAACATGGTTGGATATCCTATACTCCGGTGGATAACCACTTCGAAAGAAAGACGGATGCATGAAGCGAGAACTCCCGAAGGATCGAAGCTCGAAGTTCATCTGGACCATTGATCAAAGTGGACATGTGGCATAAGATATTTCACTTCAGAGGATAAACACTTCAGAAGAAAGACATATGGGTGAGGTGAGAACTCATAAACGCCTAAATCCCAAACTTCATCTGGACCGTTGATCAAAGTGAACACGTGGCGCTAGATCTCTCCCTTCGGAGGATAACCACTTCAGAAGAAATATGAATGCATGAGGTGAGAACTCTTGAAGGCCCAAAGCCCAGAGTTCATCTGGACCATTGATCGAAGTGGACACGTGGTGCCAGATATCTCACTTTAGAGAATTAGCACTCCGAAAGGTTTTTGGTGTTGTGCATCTTTGAACGCTCGAAGCCTGGTATTCCGAAGTAAATATCAGTTGTCCAAATAAAAAGGAAACATGGTGCCAGATCTCTCACTTCAGAGACTTCGCACTCTAAAATTTTTGTGTTGTTGTGCATCTCAGAACACCCGAAGCCCGTTTTTCCAAAGTAAATCTCAATTGTCCAAATCAAAAGGACACACAGAGCCAAATCTCTCACTTTAGAGACTTAGCACTCCAAAAGGTTTTGTGAAGCGAAGAACTAGACCAAGAACTAGCTGAAGCTCGAAGTAAATATGAACCATTGAGGGATGAGGATGTGTGTCGAAAGATCTGACACTCTGGAAAGTTAACACTTCAGAGGTTTGTGGGATTGTGCATCCCGGAACACCCGAAGCCTAGTATTTTGAAGTGAATCTCATCCATCCAAATCAAAAGGACACACAGTGCCAGATCTCTCACTTTGAAGACTTAGCCCTACGAAAAGTTTTGCGAAGCGAAGCACTAGAGCGAGAATTGGTCGAAGATTGAAGTAAATATGAACCATTGAAAGCTGATGACATGTGTTAGTAGATATGACACTCCATAAAGTTAACACTTTGGAGGTTTGTGGTGTTGTGCATCTCGGAACACCCACAACCTAGTATTCTGAAGTAAATCTCAATCGTCCAAATCAAAAGGACAAGCAGCGCCATATCTCTCACTTCGAAGACTTAGCACTTTGGAAGTTTTTGTGAAGAGAAGCACTAGAGAAACAACTAGTCGAATCCCAAATTAAATATGAACCATCGAAAGCTGAGGACACATGTCGGCAGATCTAACACTTCAGAGATTCATCACTCCAGAGGATTGCGCTCTACACATTCTTGTTCCCATTTCTGTCTTCTCTATATTATCTTCTTTGCTTCTCATTTTGTCAAATTATCCCTTCCCTACCATATTTTGTCCCTTTCCTAGTTTATCGGGCTTCCAAACCGGTATAGTGTTCTACTAGATTCTGAATATGATCCATCAAGATTCCTTGCAACTTTTTCGTGGCACCATAATCCTTAAGGAAATAAAATTAGCCTGCCTGTAACAATAGAAGTATGTAAGCTCTTCACTGAATGAAAAACTGTTAATTGTAAATGGTAAAGTGTTTTTAAAATTCCAAGAGCTTTATTCATAAAGTCTATCAGTCTTCGTATAGATCTACTAACGAAGAAAAACTTAATGGAATTTATTACCTGGTGATTTGCAATCTTTATTGAAATCATTAACCTTAGTCAATCATAAACGTCATTAACAATTCGATGGTTCAGTGTTCATAGGTTTTGAATGTAAGAGGGAAAAAATATCCTAAAGGACAGATTCACGAAGACATTAATCTCTTATTAATCTCTTTTATGTTTCAATTAATCATGTTTTATACATTGAGTTAGCCTTAAGTACTTCGGCAGTTTGTGAACTCGATCTTTGTTAAAACTCCTGAAGGGCAATCTCCTGGAGTGATGTGGCAGAGATGATGTCATTATTGATGATGTGTCAAAAAAAGAAAGGTGACACATGTCACTTGAAAACGTATGAATCATCTGATGGAAGTGTTTCAGGGATTTTGTTGTTTAGAATTCTTGGAATACCCGAAGCACGAAGCTCCAAAATGACCATTAAAGATTTCCTTTTAAAACTCGGGCAGCTTCTACACTTCAGAGATCATTAGAACCGTTCGATCAACTTAGAGTAACTCATCGAAAAAGGATATTATAAGAACCTTATTGAAGAACAACAACCCTTGGATTTATTTTAAAAAAGGTAATTCTCTAAGTTTTTTTTCTTTTTCTGGGTAAAATTTTTATTTCTAAGAGGAAAAATCTAAAGTTCAAAAGCTCAAAATTATACGTGTTCCAACATACCACATCTTGACTCGTCAAGTAATCGGGGGGAAATATTTGAAATGGATCGTCATTCTCCAAGAATTCAATCTCGAGTTTGCCAAATCCAAAGCTAAGAAATCATTGGTTTTTGCAGAATTAATTTGTGATCTTCCCTATACTGATGAGAATATTGAGCCCAACGATTCTTTTCCCGATGAATCCATGTTCCTCATTAGTACATCTGATCCATGGTATGTAGATATTCTTCTATATCTCCAGACCCAACGCTTTCATCCTAGCATTTCACATGATGAACGAAGTCGCATTAGAAACCATTCAATGTGCTACCTTATCATTGGTGACACCTTGTACCGACGTGGCATTAATATTGTTTTACGACGTTGCTTAACCCATGAAGAGGCTAAACAAGTTTTAAATCATTGTCACCTTGGATATTGTGGTGGTCATCTTTCCGGGATGGCTAGAGCCTAAAAAAATTATGTGACAGTTATTTTCGGCCTTCCATATTCAAAGATTGCATTAAGGCTATAAAACAATTCCCACCCTGTCAGATATTTCAGAAGAAAGAACATACCCACCTAGCTCCACTTCATCCCATTATTTTCGTCAGCCCCATTGCAAAATGGGGCATCGATTTTATGCAATGTTAGCCTAGCTCAGTCGAGGGGCATGGTTATATTATCATTTTCGTCAATTATTTCACTAAATGGGATGAGGGTATGCCTACATTCCTTAATAATGGATGAACTGCAACACTTTTTGTGTTCAATCACATCATCGCTCGATTTGGTGTCCCTCAAGCTATTGTAATTGATCATGGATCCCATTTCCAAAACTATATGATGGGTGAATTGCACACCAAGTTAGATTTTCTCCATGAAAATTCATCCTCTTACTATCCTCAGGAAAATGGACAAGTTGAATCCATTAACAAAGTCCTGAAAATCATGCTTCAACGCATGGTGGGAGTGAACAAAACCTCTTGGAATTTGCATCTCTTTTTTGCACTCTGGTCTTACTGAACTACAGTTAAAACCACCACTAGATTTACACCCTTCCAGTTGGTATATGAGATAGAAGCGGTATTATTGATTGAATGTGAGATTCCCTCTTTGAAACTTATCGTAGAACTCCTACCCCATACTTTTGTTGAAGAGGAACGATTTTTATATCTAACCAATATGGATGAAACTCGTCGCGATGTTTCTCTCATCAACGAGACATGTCAAAAACGCATAAAAAATCAATATGATAAGTCCATCCAACCTCATGCTTTTGCAGAAGGAGATCTAGTCCTATTCTATGATCAAGATCATGACAAACTTGGGCCAGGAAAGTTAGAACCCATGTGGCATGGGTCATACATCGCAAAACGTGTGTTACATGGATGAACCTACGAGTTAGTGGATTACAATGGGTTATCTCTCAGTGAGCCCTGAAATGGGATTTACCTAAAGAAGTAATATGCATATAATATATCGCATGTGTGCTTTGCACATTATTGTACTATATGGATTTGACATGGTGTGTCTTTTCTTTTATGTGCATAAGTTTTTCCCCAACTTCTTATACTTTTCTTTGTGACTGAATGCACATATGAAATCATCATTTCCCATCTATTTCAGTTTTGCGGATGACGCTAGTCAACATACCTAGAATATCACTTCTGTAGCTTGGGTTATTTACCACTCTAGCGAGTTAGTGAGTTCAGGAGCAATTTGCCTTGGATCTGTGACCAATAATGTTTCAGAATATCATGCCATCATTGGAATTTTAACCGAAGCCTCTTCTCTAGGTATATATCAATTGATTATCAACCTTGATTCTCAACTCGTGGTCTGTCAACTAAACCGTGAGTATGTCATTTGTAACCCAGTTTTACTATGTCTCCATCTAAGGGTTCGTCGTCTCGAAATATATTTTGAATTTCTAGAATATAGACATATATCAAGAGAACTCAATATGATTACAGATTCATTAGAAAATTATATGTTAGATTGGTACATCGCACACAGATAAATTTTTGGGACATAAAGCATATGAGTAAAAACATCACATAAAAAAAATACAATATACGTATCCACTACAAAACTCATTTATATATAATCTTGATAGAATTGTTTTTGTCAAAATACATCGTCCAAAAGTAAACAACATGGAAAAACATGGGCATTTATTCCCACAGAATCATCATAAAAGACTAAAATTGTCTGGAGACTCTACTTGTCCATGTGCACCACATTGTGCTCGACATAGCACACAATTGCTCTCACCACTCGTTGTAGAAAATGACTAACACCTTTAGGGACCCCAATTGTATTTCTCTGAAGGTGTAGGGGTACATCTCGCATCCTAATGGAAGGAACGCCCATGGTCAACCCACAAAGGTTCCTCTCCACCTCTCAGAGTCCTCCTACTTCGATGTCATGCTTTGCCACTTCCTAAGCATCTCTGCGACATCCTAGTGTTGGCATCTCTGTCGGATGTGATGCAACTCTGTATGCATGATAAAAACAAAATGACTTATACCCCTCATCGTACAACCAAAAAAATATAAAAAAATAAGAAAAATATTGTTACAAGGTTATGATCTTTCGTACCTGATACATCCCATTGTGTACCCTCGAGAAGCACTAAATATGCATTTCCCCTGAAGTCCACCCTAACATACGAAAAATCCTTGATCACCACCAGCTACCTCCTCCATCATGAAAATAAGTCAGCAGTAAATCGAAAGGTCGAGGGTTCATCTTCCAACCTAGGGTAAATACTAGTCAACCGTTCCATATGGGGCTCAGTTGTAGGGTGTGATATCAATGCAACATGTGGTTGCATATGCAAAACTCATTCCAGGAAAAATTAAACTAAGAAGGATCCATACCCAAAATGTTTCTTCCTACTTGTTCAACATTTGGAGATCTTCTCCTTAATATTCTTTAAAAACCCTGCACTCTAGTTGAATAGCCTAATCTCCAAGCACTGAATGACATAAGATATATGGGACTTTCAAGCAATACGGGAACTAGTACTTCCTACCAATTTTGTGATAGAAAAAAGGATGGATCAAACATATAAATCCATCACTTGTTTTATGACAATCCTCCCTCCTACTAAGCATGGCCCTGGTATGCAATATTGGGAAACATATGCCTCTGTCAGTTGTGGAGTGGACCAATATCCCGACAAAAGAATAGGTTCTCCCCTCCTTGAGATCCCTGTTAGGAAGTATACATCATCCATGTCAATCTAAAGCATGTGTGGTCCTATTCGGAATGCGTGCTCATCATTATCCCACAACCCAACCAAATATTTGAGTAAAAGAACTTTTTTCCTCATATTTTTGAGCTTGAAGTACTTTAACAAGCCACAATTTCATAAGGCCGCCCTCGCTTGAGGGTATTACAAGGAATCGATGTCATTGAATTCATGTTTGCATTCTTTCCATTTAGTCATGATTAGTTAAGTGAAAACCTGCAAATTCATGAATTAATCATCATTAGCTAAGTTTTCAACGAAAAATAATTATCTTTTCTTAGCCTAAAAATAAATAAAAAATTATTCTTTGCACCCAACTCTCCTTAGAATACAATAACAAAGCACTAGCGCTCCCCAAATGCACATACTAGGGCATTGAAATCTTGATCGTCGCTTCCCTCGATTATTTGAGGGAGCGCCAATCCAGTTCAATGCTCTAGGGATTACCAAGGAGCCTAAGATCTTAAATCAAAAGATGAAATAAGATAATAAAAAAAATAACATGTAAATGAATGAGAAAGGTTAGAGAACCAACTTGATCCAGATGAATTCGCAAACGGTCACCCACATCTCTCACAATCAACGCCCGAAAATCACTCCAAAAGAGGAAAAAACTAAAAGGGAAAAGGAGAATAGTAAAACAAAAGGTGAAAATGACTTTTTTCCCTAATTTGATTTTTAATATTTCCAAATTTGGTCATTTTTTCCTTCTTTTCACATTTTATAAAGTTTATTTTTTGAGTTTTTGTCATTTTTAAAAGAAACTGCTAATATCTTTTTCCCAGAATAACTTGATTATAAAAGAATTTAAGTAGATATTCTTTGATGACCTTGTAACACCAATGAGCTTAGTCTTTGTTCTTTCTCGTGCTCGTAAATACATGAGAATGTGACCAAGTATACTTTTATCACTTTTTCGAACTCGTAAAGGTTATACGAAAAAGGAACCCCCTGGAGTTTCATTTAAGCTCTTTTCAGACTCTCTAAACATGAAACGATTGTCGAGTGATCTTGCCTCCTTTCAAACTCATTAAAAGGTTTGAAAGGGTGTCTTTCGAGTGATAGTTTATCTCTTTTTTGGCCTCGCGATACTAATTACAAAAAAAGGAACACTCTAATCAAGCATGCTTAGAAGATTTCTCCATCGTAGCATTTTATAATTTTTCAGACCTCAGAGACTAAAATTCACGAAAAAGGACAACCCCAAAGTTTTCTTTAAGTTATTTTCAAACTCCGTAAACATGAAAAACAACCGATTTTTCCTTCTATGGACTCACAAAATTACACACTGAAGGGCCCATGTGGGGAC
>ML792906.1:157709-176637 GCA_009831015.1 Picea engelmannii | reverse complement strand
GGATAAAATCCACCTACCCACATGTATGCTTATTTACATTTTATTTATGTATGATGTTCATTTGATTACATGAAATTGTGAGTAATATTATCTTGTGAAGGTCCAAATTATACAACTATCTTGTTCATTTATTGCTCTCATCACCATTTTCACACATTCACTTTGCTAGTAAGACATCATAGGGGACGTAGAGAATACCCATTGTTCCAGACGCTTAAAGAATATCCCTCCTATTCTAGGAGGAGTTCCTAGTCTTGTTGGCTCACTAGCTCAACCATATCACACCCCCGTGAGTGCCACTATTTTGGGATCAAATTTACCTAGTTCCACTTTTCTTGGATCCAAATCCCAAGGACATCCATCCACTAGCTCTCCTTCATAAGGAGGCGGAGGTAAAATTCTTCTCAATGAAGAAGTAAAACCCCACCAAATCTCTCCCAAGGGTTAGGTCCACTACTTACTCACACAATGGTTGGAACTAATCCTCCACTAAATCCCCCTATGCCATACTTTGCATCTCTCAACATTCTTGATTTGACTAAACTCATGAATGATCCCAATTTACATGACCCCACTTGGCCCAATATGCCTACCAAACTACCTTCAGATATTCCAAAATTTGAAGGAAAACCAGGGGAAGATCCTGCCAACCATGTTATGAACTTCCACTTATGGTGCTCTTCAAAAAACATCATGGATGACTCCATCCTCTTAAGTTCATTTCAAAGAACACTCACTGATCCATCAACCAAATGGTATGTGGACGAAAAATCAAGGTCCCATGTGACTTTTGAATCCTTGGTTAAGTCCTTTCTGGTTTGTTTCCAACTACCAATTCGTCATGACACTGGTTTCGAACTTCTCTCTGAGTGAAAACAAACCTCAGCTATGCATATTTTCGACCACATCCACGAATGGCATCGACGACGTAGTTTATGTAAAGCATAAACCACCAAAGAACAATGTCTCGATTGGTTTCTAAAATCACTTGTCTCTATACTTGCCAAAGATGTAGCATCCACCTTCCCCTAATCCAAAGAGGAATCCATCAGCAAGGTCCAATAGTTTGACCCCATTTATGCTCAGTCGGGTTACTTATACATAGTATTACCTGATGCACCCAGACCCGTACCATTTTTCCAAGACAAACTTGGAATGTCTCACGTTGCGGATGGGTTGATTGGTACCACGACACACCACAACCCGTACAATGAACCACCACCTATATATGTTTCACCTCAATACCTACAACCATATGGAGGACCATCTTATTATCCTCCTTCCCCTTACCAACAACCATATTCTATTTCTCCCCCCCCCACCCATGAGTGGTCCCTTGCCGACACCCATGATGCGCCCGGCCTCTCAACCAAGTTTCGGTTCCCATTCTACCTCAACATATAACCTGGAAACTAGTGAAAGTTCTTCACCTTCCTATGCACCCTATGGATTGTTGCCAAAAAAAAATCAATATTTTCCATTTTCTGGTCCTCCACAGTCGGTTGCTCCTCCACATGGACAACCACATGTTGACACTAACTTTGTTCAACCCTCTCCCATTCATCAGCTTCATACTTTTGAGGAGTTAAATTCGGAAAATCTGACCCATCAGTTTAATAATTCCAAGAATAAAGGAAAAAACTGAAATAATAATAACCCAAGACCAGGTGGAAATAACCCCCCAAAAAACCAACCTCCACGGGGAAACCAAAATCAAGGTAACCAGAACCCCCAAGGGGACAATAAAAACAAACGACAAGGGAAGAAAAACAATAAAAACCTCTGGATGAAATTTCGTTGCGCTCTTTGGGGTGAATATGGATATTATAGTCACCATTGTCCCCAAATTTATGACTTCAAATGGATGAAAGAATCCATGAACGCGCCACGTCCTCTAGCATCGCCTACCGCTCAACAGGCCCCAAAACAGTACTTGCAATAGCCACCCCTGGTCATATTGAAAAACCCTATTCCACACCAAGGTGTTATGAATACCCAATAGGAGGTACATCCTTCCCCACCACAAATGGGGTCATATCAAAACCCAAGGCCCATGCACCCTGGAAATCTGGTGGATCATAATATCCTCCTCACTAGTGAAAAAGAAATTCTTCTACAAACGCACAGTTGTCAATACATTGCACCCTCTTAATCTACTCCAACCACCTTGGAAGAAGCTCTAGCTATAGTCGGACAACCCTTGATGATTCCACACACTAATAATAAACCTACCATTTGTATCCCTCACATCCCATTACAACGGAACGTCAATAACCCTCAGGCTAGGGCAACACACAATTACAGTCTGGTCGATGAATTGGCACAGTCTCCTACAACCATGTATGTATTAGAGGTCCTCCAAACCTGTCCATCTCAGCAAAAATACTTAATATTTTCCTTGGGGGAAGTCAACCCACTTGATACTAGACTCATCACATTTGATCTAGCGAGCGAAGTACCATGTCTCCCCGCTCTGGTAGATTTCCACATACCATTCAAGATTCGAAACATCACGGTTCATCGATGTATCATCGTTGAAAGTGCATCCACATGCATCATTTCTAAAACTTTATGGAAGAAAATCGGATCCCTTGAGCTAGTACCATCTGCCATCACCTTGAGAGCATATGATGGTCGACCACCTACCCCTGAAGGGCTCTTCCAAAATGTCCCCGTTGAACTTGGGGGAAAAAACATCCTCATAGACATCAAAGTTATAGATGCCCCACTCGATTAAAATATCTTGTTTGAATGTAGCTACATGTACGCTATGAAGGTCATAGCCTCTTCTGTGTTTCAAACAATGATGTTCCCCCACAACGGGAAAATCGTCACCATCAACAAAATTACACATTATGAGCCTAACCACTCCCCCAACATTGATAATGTATTTCCTCTTGTTCGCACTATCTCATATGCTTATTCACTCATTGGAATGGGCTGCAGATTTTTAGAGGACCCATACTTGTTGGGGGCATACCATGGAGCACATCCCCTCATACACCCTTCATCACAAGTGTGTGTCGTATATTCTAATGGGACCAACACCGAAGACACCACCCCTCCCATTGAGGCCTCTCCACACCTCAACATCCCACAAGTTGAATAAATATCACCTCATGAATTCCTTGAGAACCCTACTACACCACTTATACCTAATTTCCCCCTCCCCCGGGGGAAAATCCTAGTTTGGGAGACAATCCCTCAAGCCATTACTCAAATTCCCTTCTTCTACCCCCCACCTGGAGTTCAATATTTTAAGGTATCTGCAACGCTTACCCTTCCCAACATGGTACTTTCCATCCCTATATGGTATCTACACCCACCCATAATGTTTCCTCAACCATATCTCCCTCATCATTCAAAGGGAACCCCGATGCAGATTCTAGTACAATCTCTGTCCACACCACCCTCTCCCCCAATTGCCAACACCACTGCCACTTTCGAGGGAAGACGAAAGAATAAAGATCCAACAACTCCACTTCCTCCCCGAGTTCAACCTCCTTTCACACTATGTTAAAGAGAGGGACACACCACTAATAGATTTCCTTTTCTTCCTGAGTTACACAATATGATCCAAATCCCTCAAGCAATCACATCGCTCACCACTTCACCAAGCACATCTATTACTACTACAACATCCTCCACTACATGAAGTAAAGGGCTGCGGACGAAATTCACTTGTGAAATATAATTTGAATATGGAAACTACACTCATCATTTCCTATCTCTACTTCAGTTTCTCTAGACGCTAACGACAATACGCTAAACCTTTCAGCAAGAGCCCTCTCCACCACCACTTTCTGGTACTCACGTCACTGACATTCGTTATGTCTCTTCCTCAATCCCTAAATGGATGAGATTCCCTTGCACTCTCTGTGACTCACTTTCTCACTTCACATATCGGCGTCCTTTGATTGTGGCATACCGAGGTCATCATTCAACCCCTATTAAACTAGATCTGACCACCTCACCACTGGTCCTGCTCTCTATAGATATTGTCAACATCACCTCCCCTGAACTTGATTCACTTCCCACCCCTCCATGGTTCATAGATGTTACACATTATTTTTGTCATCCCTATGATCGTTAATGATGTAAACCTATCTGTTACCTTCATAGGGGTCAGTAGCCTAAGTTCCTGAAGAAAGAAGGGAGAAGAATTTTTCCTGAGAAAATAAGTTGCATTTCCCTTTGTAAAAACTCTATTAAAGAGTATTTTCGCATGCTACACTATAGCTAGGGTGCAAAAATGCCTAATTTTCACAGGCTGCACCATATCTAGGTCACGAAGTGTTCGCATGTTGTTATATAGGCAGGGTGAGAAAATGCTCATACGTGGGAAAAACAAGCATCTTCTCGATGCTTCTAGAAGGAGAAACTTCCACGGTGAGGTGGCATCCGAATGGTTTGGATCTTACTCACTTTCATGATTTAGTGGGATCATCCTAACCTCCTCACCTTATCCTCCTCAACTTATAAAAGGAGAGGAGCTCTCATGGAGAAAGTTAGCTTTTATTTTTGGATCTTGGATTGGATTGAGCTTTGGAGATTGTTAGCTTGGCTAGATGAGCCATTTTGTCAAGATAGATTGTGAATATTATTAGATCTATGCTCTCATAATTCTTGGAGTGGAAGTGTGTGGAGAACGAAGGACAATTGGAAGGGACCTTACGACATCAAGGCCATGATTGTAATCTCTCTTTCACATTTAATATGATACATTAATATGATTCTTTCCTATAAATCTTGTTGTGTTTTATTGTATGATTCATTGATCACATACATAGGTTTATATTGAGTTATGCTATTACTATCAATTTGGTTGGTTGATTTTGCAGGTTCATCATTGTATGGCGAGAGGAAGCGATGTTTAAATGCTATGTCACCTATCCCTCTTTAGTTAGTAAATTCAATATCTAAAACTTAAGGAGAGCATCATGTTCTGGTGTGTTTTGTTCTAGATCTAGGTGGATCTAGGGAGATCAGCTAGTGTTCGCACCTACTGATTTATCCAATAACTAAATTGGTGACTCCACTGGGGAATAGATTGTTTCCTAGTTCGTCTAGTTTCCCTTGCATTGATTGCTTGTTTTCTGGTCTCTAATTCTATGGGAGATCCATCCAGACTCTCTGGATATGAAAGTTCACTTAGAATCTTTGTCCTTTTTCCAAATTCCTTTTGATTATAGACATTCCCGCACTTCACCTATATACAGCCTATGAAAACCCTTGATTTTCGCACCCTATTTTTCAGTCCAGTGCAACCTTCTCACACCCTACCTATGTCTAGACTGCGAAAATGCCTAATTTTCACACTACACCTCACTACTAGGCTGCAAACTTGTTTGTAAAAAAAAATTGGATTGGGCCTTGTTATCTTTTGATGCCCACTTTTTCTTTGATCAGCTGGATTGAACTTTTGGAGCCTATATTGATCTGTTTACAGTCTGCTTGACATTCTTTGAGTTGATTTTAGCCATCTTTTCTTTGTTTGGTTTTGAAGGATTAGTCTCTTGCTTTTAGTGTCTTTCAATTACAAAGCCTGTGTTTTCTTTAGGATTGTTTAGGGAAAGATTAGATTTCTTATGAATAGTTTGCTTTATAAGAAAACTTTTAGTTTGGGTTTCTTTGTTTTAAGAAAGTTCATTATTGATTTTAGTGAAATTTTTGAAACAAAGAGATTTAATTTCTTGATTTATATTAGATTGGGGGCATCCTTGCATTTGAAGTAGCAAAATTGCATGATTCTTGGCATTTTTTGGTCTTAAATTCTGAATTTGTTTCCCCCTCATGGCCGGGGGGGGGCATGAATCGTGTATTGGTGTACATTCTATTTTGCTCATTTCTTAAAGATATTGATATTGATGAGTTTTTTAAAAAATGTTGGGACATTGTGCATCCGGGAATGATAAATGTTTTCTCATTCTCGTAGCATAGCTCTCATCGAAATGAAAAGATTGCATCTTCATCTCTTTGCATAACTTTTGAGTCAGTCAAAACACCATATTGTCCACGCCATCTTACTTTTGAGTAACAACAACCTTAAAAATAAAGCGCTTATTTTAATTGATTAGACATTTTTCTATTTTCTGGTAGAAAACCTACATTATATTAGTTGTAGGGCTTTGGAATAGGTGTGAAAGATAACTTTCCAAAGCTGCAAACAAACATAGTATCTTGTGATAGGGAGAGTTAAATCCACTTACTAAATTTTGTCCTGGGAAGCCCTTCTCACACAAGGGTCAATCACGAGGTCGCATTAAGACTGACAGAGTTACTCACCCTATTTTTTTGGTCTTGGTGTAGATATTGCACGTATTATGGGGGTCACTTGAAGGTATACCCACAATTATGAGTGGAAGCCTTTCGAGTTGATTTCGGGCTAGATACCCTACCTTTTACGTGGATCAGACTATCGATTGTTTCCCCAGGAATCACTGTAGTAATTGGTAACCTTAGTGGCCTATCCCTCTAGGTTATTTACATGAGGTGACTATGGAGGGGCAAGTCTTCACGATACCTGGAATCAACGTTGGCCAAACTCACTCGGGCTCCTTGGAGGGTATATGATCCGGATTATTTTCGGCACGAAATGAGAAAAGAGATATAATAAAGAAATGCACAAAGATATCGCAGATACTCAATAATATAATAGAAATGTATCAGAGATGCAACCATAAACACATACATACAGTAATACATGATTTCTATTAATTAAAGAAATGTACAGAGACTGTAAAAATACATAGTGAAAGACTCGCTAGAATGGTGGTAGTTTATCTCTGAGAAGAGATGTGATGGCTACTCACATTAGAAAGAATATGATTATTAAAATGAGGCTCTAAGGTATTTTTTAACATAAGTAAAATCTAAAACCCTAACCCTGGAATATGAAAAGAAAAAGGTTTGTGGGCCCCGATGGGGGTAGTTGATACATCAACTTCCCAGGGGCGTAACTTTTGCATACGATCTCCGTTTGGGGCGCTCGATAGCTCGTTGGAAAGATCTATCTGAGAAATACAACTTTTGGGTGAGAAACATCGATCTGCAATCCATGTTTCTCCCCATTTTCTCAAAAACATCGTTTAGGGCCTCAAAATGGCCCCAAAAATTAAAAACTGCTAAAAATAGTAAATTACCAAAATTGCCAAAAACATGTTTTGAGCCAATTGGAGAAGGTGGGTGGCCACCAATATCCACCTGGATCAATCCTGCCTCCTTGGGAAGAAATGGTCTCCATTGTGTTGATTTCCCAGGGGAGAGGGGAAAGCAATTACTGAATCTGAATCTTGGTGATCTGCTTGCCTTGCTGGAGAAGTGGTGTTGCTTAGCTTGTTGAAGGCTATCACGAACCTTTGGATGGAAGGTTTGGACCTTTTTAACTAGTCTGGCTATTTTAAATGACTATGTGCAGAAGGAATCTTTGTTCTTTGTTGCAACCTTATCGACCTGCTTCTGTTGGATAGAAGGTGCTTGGGCCAAAGCTGTGGTGGTTGCAGTATCCTTCTGTTCACCTTTTGAACAGATTGTGAAGAAGCTGAATTTTGTAGTATGAGATACTACCTTGTGGCACTATTTAGGTGGGGCAGTAGTTGGAACTACCTCTAGTATTCTGTAGATATGACCCCCCAAAGTAAAAATGGCACTACAGGGTCGAAACTCATAAATAGCATGGCGCTTCCACATATATGGTTGGCCCAAGAGAACATCGCAAACATCCATTGGGGCAACATCACATAATACCTCATCCTTGAAGGGATGGATGCCATATGACAATCGACACTACTAGCTAACACGAAGATCTCGTCCTTGGGGAAGCCACCCGATGTTGTATGGTTGCGGGTGTGGTGTTGTCAACAATCCCAACTGTTTGATGACCTTTGTTGAGATGAGGTTCTTCTAGCTTCCGCTATCAACAATAAAATGCAATGTGGTCCCCTTCACCCACATATGTGAATGAAAAAGGTGCTCCCCCTCTTTAGGATCTATTGGTTATTCTGTTTGAATTGTTGCGGTCATGACAATAGCAGTGGGGTCTGTGTCAATGATCTGTCTTTTACCATTATTTTCAGAATCAGATTCTGAATCAGGGTTCAGCTCCTTGTCTTTGATCTCAGCCACCAATGATTGTTTTGAGTGACATTCATCGATGTTGTGCCAGGGGATTTTGTAAAAATCGCACCATTTTTCGGTGTCCTTCTTTGTCTTCCCATGACCCTTATTTTCCTGTGGCTTGGACTAGTTTTCGGGAGACTGTTTGTTACGGTTTCCTTTTTCATACTTTGGTTGTTGCGGATTTGTATACCCAAACTCTCATTTGTTCTGGTGCTTAAATTTATTCTCGATTTTAACAGTATATCGATAAGAAACAACGAGTGATAAGATGTCCAGAAAATCCATTTCAGTTTAGATGTATCTGTGTAGAGCCCCACAGTATTTCAGAACCAAATGTCGTTCAGATTCTTTGATACCCAGCTTGGTGCACAAGGTATGGAAGGTATTTTTGAACTCCATAACTTCTTGGCCCCTCTCTTGCCGCAGTGTGGTCCATCTCATGCATTGGTCCTCATAGTTGCCAACAGGGTAGTACTGTTCCTTTACCGCATCCACAAAAAAATCCCAAGTGGGCTCGACCCCACATATTCCAAACTCCTCTATGGAACTCTGCTGCCAGTAAGTTTCCCACCAATGTTTGACACGGGGGAGAGACTTAAGGAGTGTGAAAGTGATATTTTCCTTGTCAGAAAAATTATGAACAGAGAAATAACCTTCTAGCAAATTTAACCATTTATCTAGGGCATCTGCATCTATTTGACCTTCAAATATGAGAATATCAAAATGAACCTGTACCTTGAAAAGCGAGGTGCCTCCAAATTGGTCGCTTGATGAATATGCACCTGATGCTATCGGGAGGCGTTGAAGGATGTGGGAAAAATTCTCCATCATTTCTTCCCTCTGTCACGTGAGAGCTTGCTCAAACAATAGATTGATAGGATCATCTGCTCCGTCGTTTTTATTTTCTTCCACCATTGAGGGTTTCTTGGGTGTGTGAGATAGATTCTCCTCAAGAGAGACAAGATCAAGACCCAACTTTCTATACTCAGACCTCGTCGGGGTCATGCACTAAAAACAATCAAGAGCAACCTGCTCTGATACCACTGATACGGATTATTTTCGGCACAAAATGAGAATGGAGATATAATAAAGAAATCCACAGAGATATTGTAGATATTCAATAATATAATAGAAATTTATCAGAGATGCAACCATAAACATAGGTATACAGTAATACACGATTTCTATTAATCAAAGAAATGTACAGAGACTGTAAAAATACAGAGTGAAAGACTCGCTAGAATGGTGGCATCTTATCTCTAAGAAGAGATGTGACGACTACTTGCATTTGCAAGAAGATGATTATTACAATGAGGCTCTAGGGGCATTTTTAACATAAGTAAAATCCAAAACCCTAGCCCCGGAATATGAAAATCCAAAAGGTTTGTGGGCCCCAATGGGGGCAGTTGATACATCAACTTCCCAGGGGCGTAACTTTTGCATACAATCTCCATTTGGTGCTCTCGATAGCTCGTTGGAAATATCTATCCGAGAAATACAACTTTTGGGTGAGAAACATCAATCTACAATCCATGATTTTCCCATTTTTCTCAAAAACATCGTTTAGGGCCTCAAAATGGCCCCGAAAGTTAAAAACTGCTAAAAATAGTAAATTACCAAAATTGCCAAAAACATGTTTTGGGCCAGTTGGAGAAGGTGGGTGGCCACCAATATCCACCTGGATCAGTATACCCATGATTATATGTGGGAGTTTGCACCAGGGTGTAAGTTCGTTAAGCAGGTCGTCAACGTAACTTTTCCACCTGCTCTATCTCATCCCCTTCTCACTTTTTTCCCATGATGTTGGATTTCATCACCAACTAGTGTTCTCATTGTGAGAAGGTTTTGTTTTCTTTCTTGCTTACTAGATTTTTAGCGTGTGTTGTTTGTTTTCCCTAGTGGAATCCAGGTTGGATTTTTATTTTTAATGGTGTCAGTTCTCGAAATGACCAATGAAGGAACCCCTTTTCCCGGGGAACCTTTTGTTTTTCCTTCTTATGGAAACATTGGTCCTCCTCACATCCCTACTTTGAGCCTTCCAGGTCTCATAATTAGATTGCCAGTGTGGCTATTTTCCACTCAGGTAATCCTAAATGCAGTAAGTGCTTCTGTCGTAAACACTTTCCCCCAAGAACATCAACCTCATGTTGATCATTCGCCTTCTTCACCAGAAAGACCTTCTTCACCTTCTTCACTTGCAAGGTCTTCTTCCATTTCATCTTCTTCACCGATTGAAAACTCTCAAGCTAGTAACTCGGTGAATAAGAAGAAGAAGAAAAGGAAGAATAAGAAGAAGAAAAATAAGCAAGGATCCACACTTCCAACCACTGCCAGATGTGTTGGAAAGAAACCAGTTACTGTTGATCGTGCTGGGAGTGTTGATGGTGTAAAGATCACCCAAACAACCCGTAAGCCCAAGTACCCTTGCAGGATTTGTAAGGGTATCCATCTTCTTAAGGATTTCCCAGGTCTATCCAAGGTTATATAAGCATGGTCTACACACCCTCGCCAACCCATGTCGTTAGCCTCTGAACAACATGTTGATGACCTCCTGTCAACTAGTCACGACATAGTTGGGAAGAAGAAAAGTCGAGCCAAGTTCTCGTGTATGTTATGAAAAGGGAGTCATCTAACTCATCTTTTCCCTCATATGGAAGAAGCCTCGAAATTCCTGGAAGACATGCCTGTTTCATAGCCTCAACTTCCAGCTGCTTATCGCAAGCTTACTCTTGACCCCCCTATAGTTGATGGAATGATCACTCTGGTCCCTTCACCGGTCAATCCGGTTGATCATGTCGTCAATCTGGTCAAGTCCTTAGTTGAACCAGTTGACAAAGTGGTTGATCCAATACCATCCTTGGTCAATCTCGCTCTCCCCTCATAGAGTGAAACTAAAGCAGTCAATCTGATCCCATCCTCGGTCGATCCCACTCTCCCGTTAGAGAGTGAAACCCAAGTGGTCGATCCATTTCCACCTGTCAACCCCATTCTCCCCTTGGAGAATGAAACCCAAGTGGTTGATTTGATCTCTCCATTGGTCAATCCTACTCTCCTACTAGAGAGTAAACCCGATACTGCCCATGTTTTTCTTGTTGATACAGAATCTACCATGTCGGTGGGTATTCCTCCTTCTCCTGTGGAACCCCCTCCAAGTAATGAGGCCATCCATTTTGATTGGGGTGTGATAACTAGACCTCATCTTCCCTTTTACATTCCCTTCCAGATTACAGTATAGGTTTGTGGTCGAGACATTCCTCGGACACTGATAGATGAAGGTGCATCCGTTAGTATTTTGTCCTCTTTTGCTTGGAAAGCTTTGGGTTTTCCTTAGCTTGTGTCGGTTACGCAGAATCTATTAGCTTTTAACAGAAGAACTAGTCAACCTTTAGGGACCCTTCCTCAGTTTCCTGTAACTTTGGGAGGGAAAATTGTCTTCATTAACGTCGCGATAGTCCAAGACCCCTTGGATTTCACTTTACTCATTGGGTGAGATTATGTCTATGCCATGAAAGCTATTGTGTCTACTCTTTTTCGTGTGATATATTTCCATCATGATGGACGAGTTGTGGCTGATGATCAACTTTCATTCATTGACCCCGACTGGATTGCCTCCCTAAATGGTTCTTATATGCAGACAGTATCGCCCCCACCATAGGTCAATTATGTGGCATTGTCACCCATGGCTTCAACTTCTAATGACTTAGATCCAGTAGTTGACATGGTGATCTCTTTGATAGGGTCTTTAGAGCCTGATCTCCTTACCCCTATCACAACCCTCGACATGTGTTCCTTCCGTCTAATGAAGATCTCTTGGAATCCATGACCGAGTTTTGTCCCTTGACATGGTATCCTTCCAGAGCATTGTTCTCTTGGAATCCATGATCAGGAAGAGAGCCGAGGACAGTTTTTGTGTCTCTAAGGAAACCTCGTTAAAAAATGAAATAGAGGTCTTTGAGCATGATTTTTTTATTTCAAGCTCGTTAAAAAATGAAACCACTTACGAGGATAGTTTTTTCGTCTCTATGACAACCTCATTAAAAAATGAAAAAAAGGTCTGGGGATTGAACCTGGATTCATGAGCATAGTTCTTATTCATGTGTCAAGCTCGTTTAAAAATGAAACAGATTGTTCCCCCTATCTGTTTGAGTCAAGTCCCTCGTCTAGTATTTGAAGCTTCATTTCATTCGCCTTTGTAGTTGGATGAAACGAAGCTTGGGGGGCATTTGGCTACGGCCTCTAGAATTCATGATGAAGCTAAGCTATTAGTTTCTTAAGTTGGGGGCTAAGTACCAACCATCCCTGTGTTATGTGTTGGGAAGTCGCAAGAATAGTTTTCTATGGTTCAAGCTTGTGTAAAAATGAAACCACTTAACTCAAGCATAGTTTCCTCTGGTTCAAGTTTGCGTAAAAATGAAACCAAGTCCAAGCATAGTTTTGTTTTGTTTTAAAGCTTGCGTAAAAATTAAAACAATCATGAGCTTAGTCTTTGTTATTTCTCATGCTTGTGAATACATGAGAATAAGTTACCGAGCTTAGTTTTTGTTCTTACTCGTTCTCTTAAATCAATGAGAATGTAACCGAGTATACTTTTATCACTTTTTCAGACTCGTAAAGGTTATACAAAAAAGGAACCCCCTGGAGTTTCCTTTAATCTCTTTTCAGACTCTCTAAACATGAAAAGATTGTTGAGTGACCTTGTTCTCTTCACGCTCATTAAAGTATTTGAAGAAAATGTATGTTGAGCGATAGTTTATCTCTTTATCGGTCTCATCAGACTACTTTATGAAAAAGGAACAGAGAGAGTTCTCTTTAAGTGTTTTTCAGACTCTCTAAACATGAAAAATCCATGAGTTTTATTTCTTTGGACTCGTTAAACAAACATCAAAAGGCCCATATGGAACTGAACCACTCCTTCTTAGGGTTCGTTAAACATGCTCTGAGGGACTTGTCCGAAGGATGAGCTTAAATTGACAAGCATATGTTATCCTCCTCAAACTTGCGTAAAAATAAAGAGGTACTCACCAGAAATGGTGGGGGAAAAATTGGGAAAGAAATGTGTCTAAACCTATATTCCATGGAAGAGTCACCTTTGAACATGACACCCTTTCAATCTCTTTGTTTCTAGGTTGGAAAACCCGCTCGTCTCTCGTTCATACTCCTTTATAAGATTACAAATTGGTCTGTGATCCCTTTTGTTGAGTTAGTATTTTCCAAGACCATTGTCGTGTCATCAATATGTTCAAAGAGAAGTTCAACCCAGAAAGACTTCTATTGCATCAACCATGTATGCAGTCTTTAATCTTTCTATTGCACCGACCATCCCTAAGTCAGTCCTGAATCACTTTTTACTCTGATCTACATCAAATCTTGTTACTTGTTTTGTGTCATTGATGTGGGATACATTAAGGCCCTCCTGTGATGAGTCTTTCCCCGTCAACTTCAACTCATTATCCAGGAATTAGACTTAGAAACCAATTGGTACCTTGGAACTTGCATGCCTCAATGACAGGTTTCCTCGCTTTCGACAATGGGTTTTAATTATTGACCCCTGATCGGGAGATTCCACCAAGTGTTCAACTTTAGCTCATCAAATCACATTTGTTGGATTGTACTAGAGTACCTTGGGAGTCATTGACATTAATGGTTATTTCCCTCGCACTTGTTAACAGTTCTCATCATTGACCGATAATCAAGTGGTTTCTACCATGTTCGACTTCAACACATGTATTCACATGGTTAGATTCGTACATAGAGTGGTGGAGATGAAGACCCTGGATATTTTCTAACAGATCCAGGTTGCGATGGAGTATATTCAGTGTACTTTTACATAGATCCACATTGTATGTTTGGTGGCTATGTTCAAATTGGTGACTCCCTAGTAGATTTGCCAATCTAGTTATTGGATAAATCGGTAGGTGCGAACACTAACTAATCTCCCTAGATCCACCTAGATCTAGAATAAAACACACCAGAACATGATGCTTTCCTTAATTTTTAGATATTGAATTTACTAACTAAAGAGGGATAGGTGACATACCGTTTAAACACCGCTTCCACTCGCCATCACCATCCTAGCTCCATTCCAACACTCATACAATGATGAACCTGCAAAAGAACGCAACCAACCAAAGTCATAGTAATAGCATAAACTCAATATAAACCTATGTATGTGATCAAGGAATCATACAATAAAACACAAAAAGATTTATAGGAAAGAATCATATTACTGTATCATATTAAATGTGAAAGAGAGATTACAACCATGGCCTTGATGTCGTAAGGTCCCTTTCATCTATCCTTCGTTCCCCACACACTTCCACTCCAAGAATTATGAGAGCATAGATATGATAATATTCACAATCTATCTTGACAAAATGGCTCATCTAGCCAAGCTAACAATCTCCAAAGCTCAATCCAATCCAAGATCCAAAAATAAAAGCTAACTTTCTCCATGAGAGCCCCTCTCCTTTTATAAGTTGAAGAGGATAAGGTGATGGGGTTAGGATGATCCCACTAAATCATGAAAGCGACTAAGATCCAAACCATTTGGATTCCACCTCACCATGGAAATTTCTCCTTCTAGAAGCATCGAGAAGATGCTTGTTTTTCCCACGTATGAGCATTTTCGCACCCTGCCTATATAGCAACCTGCGAACACTTCACGACCTAGCTATGGTGCAACCTACGAAAATCAGGCATTTTCGCACCCTAGCTATAGTGCAGCATGCGAAAATCCTCTTTAATAGGGTTTTTACAAAGGGAAATGCAACTTCTTTTTTCAGGAAAAATTCTTCTCCCTTCTTTCTTCAGGAACTCAGGCTACTGACCCCTCTGAAGGTAACAGATAGGTTTACATCATTAACGGTCATAGGGATGATGAAAATAATGTGTAACAATAGATAGACTGTCTGAAAATATTCCCTCAAATCCTCCCAATTCTCCAATTCATTTCCCACAGAAAATATTACCTCCTACCACAGTTTATCACCCACAATGTATGAACATTTGGTTTATGTCAAGAAATCCATCACGCCTTGTATGCAATATCTCCTCTACGTCTTCGCCACTTGGGGACAATCACACTTTGACAGCCGCCTGTGTCACCTCCCTGGATCCCCTGTATTCTCTCATTTTCCATTGCGACGAAGATATCCTGGAGGAAAACACTACCCTTGATTGCCCATGGAATGCACTCCATCACCAAGCACTTTTTCTCTCACAAGAATCCTTTGACCCTCCTAGCCAAGCCTCCATATGTGCAATCTAAACCAAGGATTTTATTCCTTCGGGGCATATAGACTGGTTCAAAAACCCTATTCCTACCCGAGATTCTTTTGATGAAGGAAACATGGCCAATATCTCCCCCACCGTCAAAATCGACATTTCCATCAAACCAGGAATTGTAGAAGAAATCACCATTGGCATCACATGCTCCCATGAGGAACTCACAACTTACAAATCTCTCTTTCAGGAATACCAAGATATTTTTTCCTAGTCATATACATAGATGTCCAACCTCGATCCTTCTATAGTCAAACATCGCATCGACACATGGCCATATGTCGCCCCAGTCTGTCAAAAGAAGAACCCACTTCACCCATCCAAAGATGCAGCTATAAAATCCAAAATCGACAAGTTACGTGTTGTTGGGTTCATTTACCCCATTGTGTATACCTCATGGGTTTCCAACACCATCATCATTAACAAAAAATAGGGCATTTTTCGCGTCTACATCGACTTTCACGATCTCAACCATGCTTGTCCTAAAGACAACTTTCCAACCCCTTTCATAGATAAAATTATCGATGATTGTGTCGAACACGAGGAATTTTCCTTCATGGATGGGTTCTCGGGCTACAATAAAATCCAAATCCATCTAGCACATCAGTATAAAACCTCTTTTACTACCCCATGGGGTAGTTTTTCTTATCGTGTCATGCCTTTTGGACTAAAAAATGCAAGTGCTATGTTTCAATGGGCCATGAATTATGTTTTCCATGATCTTTCTTGCATCATCCTCGCTTATTTGGACGAACTCATTGCTTGATCCAAGAAACAAACTCAACATTTAGATGATTTACGCATCGTTTTTCAACGATGTCGCCAATACAATATCCTTTTGAACCCCCTCAAGTGTGTATTTTGTGTCACCGTTGGATGCCTTCTTGGGTTCATTGTCTCCCAACATGGCATCACGGTGGACCCCCTTAAGGTCCAAGCTATCACAAAAATTCCACCACCTATGAATTTATGCCAATGGCAGAGCCTACAAGGAAAAGATAACTTTTTATGTCACTTTGTCCTATATTACGCCACCTGCGCACATGGTTTCCTCCACCTATTGCGTCATGATATCCCATTTCGATGGAATGAACATACTCAAACCACTTTTGATGATTTAAAGGTGGCCCTATCCAATTCCCCTTTGATTAGTCCCCAAGACTATGATCATGATTACATCCTCTACTTGTCAGCCTCAACCATCTCAGTAGTAGGAGTCCTCATCCAACTAGGGGATGATGGGAGGGAACATGTCATTTACTACATCAGTAAAATTATTTTAGGACCACCCCTGAAATACAATCATTATGAGAAAATGGCCCTCATAGTTGTCTTTGTAGTTCAGAAACTGCATCACTATATCCTGCTTCACACTACCAAAGTCATAGCAGATTCTAACCCCATGCAGTACTTTCTTAGTAGACGACATATTAATGGAAAATTTTGTCGATGGATCATCATCCTTCAGGAACATGACCTAGATTTCTCAACTACCAAAAGAAAGAAATCACTTGTCCTTTCCGAACTCATTATGGTGTTTCCCTCAAACACTAAAGATTCACCCATCAATACAGATTTTCCCGACGATCACCTCTTCTTCATCCCCTCTGATGACCCCTGGTATGGAGACCTTCTCATATACCTTCGGACACAAAAAATTTGGTCTCATCTCTCTTGAGACGATCATCAACGCATTCTCCATCAAGCCCCTCGATACCTCATCATCGGTGATGTCTTGTACCGATGTGGGGTCGACACCATCCTCCGTCGATATCTGACCATCGACGAAGCCGAAAAAGTCTTGAATGATTTCCATAGCAACGTTTGTGGTGGCCACCTCTCAGGTATTTCCACCGCCCAAAAAATCATTCAAGAAGGATACTTCTGGCCCACGTTGTTTCATGATTGCATCCATGTTTTCAAGCGATGCGAAAAAATCTAGCTCTATTAAAACAAAGCACGAGCGCCACCTGCTCTTCCAAATCCAATCATCACTACTAGCCCCTTCTGCAAATGGGGCATAGACTTCATGACTTGCAATCCTTCATCCATTAATGGACACAAGTACATTGTCGTGGCAGTCGATTACTTTAACAAATGGGCCGAATCCATGCCTACCTTCAACAATACCACTAACACAACAAAATGTTTTTTCTTCAACCATGTCATTACCCATTTTGGAGTCCCACTAAAATTAGTATCCGATCACGATAAAAACTTTGAGAATGATATCTTTGCAGAACTCTCCTCAAAATTAGGCTTCTCCCATGAGTTTGTCTCCCCATACTACCCTTATTCCAATGGATAGGTAAAGGTTTTCAACAAAGTCCTCAAAACCATGCTACAATGTATCGTCAACAAACATAAGACCAACTAGCATCATATGTTGTTTTCATCATTATGGGCTTATCGTACGGAAATCAAAACTTCCATCGGTTTTACATCGTTCCACCTCGTCTATGGGATCGAATCCACCCTCCCTATCAAGTGAAAAATCCCCATGTTACGCACTGCCATCGAGCTTTTACATGACACTTCTCCAATGGAGTAGCGCTTTCTGACCTTAGAGTCACTGGATGAATATCGTCGATCTTCATTACAAAACAACGAGGCAGCTAAAAAATTGTCCAAAGCCACCTTTGACCTCCATGTCAGCCTTCATTCATTAAACAAAGGAGATCTCTTCCTAGCCTACGATATCTCCCACGATACTCTCGACCATGGGAAATTCAAGTCATTATGGCATGGAACCTGCATTGTCCAGCACTGCCTCACTAAAGGCGCATACATCATGGCCTCTCCAGAAGGCTATCCTCTCAAAGCACCCATCAACGGCTTATACTTAAAGAATTTTTAAGCCTGAACATAGCCATTCTACCTTAGGCTTTTTCTTTATACACATTTGTAGATTTTTTAGTCTTATTTCTCACCACCACTCCTCATGTCTTATCTATCATCCATGTTATTGACATTTTCATCCTCCATCACCCTACCACATCGGTTATGTTCATGGTGCTAGCCGTTGGACACAGAATCTCGCTTCGACCACTTGGGCCCACTATACCCCCTCACATGAACTTCCCCACTCCAGCGACATATGTTTGGGCTCAACCACCAACAACCAAGCAAAATATGCCATTGTCATTAGTCTCCTCGCCGAGGCTAGTCACCGACACATTCATCACCTTAGAATTTTATTAGATTCCCAGCTTGTCCTCCTGCAACTCAAAAATGTATATCGTGTCTATGATCCTTTCCTCTTTCGCAAATACCTGCAAGTTATACTCTTATCTCAAAAATTTGATTCAATTATATTTACACATATTCCACGACAATTTAATCAAATAGTAGATAATATGGCTAGCCTAGTGTTAGATTGGAATTTATCGCATCAGGACATCATCACATATACATAAGCATCATACATTAGTCACAATATATTAATTAGACATCATCAACCATAAAAAACATAAACACATATAGACATAAAAAGAGCCAATGATATGTATATATATATATATATATATAT
>ML792906.1:99458-127309 GCA_009831015.1 Picea engelmannii | reverse complement strand
CATCTACATATAATATAAATATGAGACAATCGTTAATTGTGTTCAACTTTCAGATTAAAATTCTCTTGGTTAAGCTGACTGAACCCAATTCTAAACACTATGTGTCACTTAAATAAAAAACTTCTCTACCTCTGCTAGTTTTGTTTAAATACTACGTCAGTATTGAGATACTTGATTTCAATGATATAAATAATACAGCTGTAAAGTGTTCGAATTATTTTATTTGTGAACGTAAGATCACTTCGCAAGTTTTTTGTTTTTTAAGAAAATTTCACATTATATTAAGCATAATATAATTTTTTACATGTGTCTTTTCCACACTGGTATTGGCAAAAAAAACCAATACTGTCCAGGCAGGGTAACATAGAGAAATAGTTTAATACAGAGACAAAAGAGGCAAAAGTGTCAAGGCTGGCAAACTTATAATCAACAACGAAGAAACCGGAGGACTTATATGCACCAGTTCCAGTCCAAAAGAGTCCAAAGACAGAGATAAGCAAAAAGACCATCAGAATAGTAGCTAAAGAGATATGAACTGAGGTGGGCGCTCATGTCCATCCATCCATAAGGTATATGCTATTCTCTCCAGGCAGCAGTGAAGGGCCTTTTTTGATTGACTATCCGCTTCATTGTTCACCTATCTGTAAATATGCGTAAAAGTAATAGTTCTGAAAAGAGGATAGAAATCTACTATTCTTTCCTTCCACGTATCTAGATTTGCCACCCTAAGGTTACCTTTCCTGTTGAGCCAATCAACCACGATCTTGGAGTTTCCCATAACAAGTAAATCAGAAGCTGAAAATCTAACAACAAGCACTAAAGTAGCCCATGCGCCCATGAGCTCAGCTCTGGTGTTGGTTCCTTTCCCACAATTCAAAATCCACCTGTATTCTATGTGAACATCCAGTTTTAAGATACCCCCTACTCCACTTAAGTAACCTTGTTGTTGAGACGCACTGTCAAACCAAGCCGATGTTTTGTCTGATGGGTAGATAGGTACAAGAGACCGAGAGATATTTCCTTTATGAAGCTTCGAAGAGATACCCAAAGCGCTCCTAGATAAGTAAACAATTCTTTTCACTGAGGGCATCAAATCTTCAAAAGTTGCCTTGTTCCTATCAATCCAGATAAACCAACAGACATATTGGAAGAGTTCTCAAGTTTGTATTCTGGATAGTCCAGTTTCTAAATGACTCCAACACTATAATACCATTCCATCCGTAGACAAGATTTAATGCCTTTTGGAGCTCCTCCCACACAGATCGCGTAAAGGAACAGTTTAAGAAAAGATGTTTGGTGGATTCTCTAGCTTTTGTACACAAAATACAAATACCTGGGGCCTTCCATCCTCGCTTTTGAAGATTTTTCCAAGATAAGATCTTGTTTTCTGCTAGGAGCCATACAAATAACTTAATCTTCAGGGGACACTCCCACTTCCATAAGTTTCTCCGCCATCATCCGAGCTTTGTTTTCCACAGAGAATTTGAAAGTGCTTCATAGAAATTTTTTACAGAGATGTTACTTGAGTTGTCTCCACCAACTCAAATCAGCTCATCCTGATTTTCACCTAAAGCAATTCCGGACTCGATCAGTGATTGTCTGTAACAGTCCCACTCCACCGCAAGCAAATCAACCAACTCCAACTATATGCGCTAGTGATCCAACTAGTACCTGTTGTTGCTCCAATATATTGTCGGCTCGCTTCAAATAAGTAGTGAATTCCTTTTTTATTGAGGCAACACAATAGTTCCTGTGATAAAAGAGCTTCCTGACCCATACCTAAGATCACGTCCCTCCCCACGATAATCGAGAGACCAGAACCTAGTTTCCATGCCAACCAATGGAGAATAATTGGCAAAGTGTTACATAAATTTTTCCATGTCTGAGAGCCAAAAGGAGGTGTCGGGTCCGCCAATCTGAGCCAAGTCCAAACTAGAACGTGTGGGAAATATTTGTCCTTTATAACACTTTACCAGATCCCTTGCTTCATTAAAGCTCTCCACAGAGAATTAGTTACAAGTGATCTGTAGAAAAGAAGGATATTAAGCAGCGCCCAACCACCAAAATTTTTTGGTCTAACAATTGTCAACCAACTAGTGAGGTGGTACTTCCTTTTGTGATTATTGTCAAACCACAGAAACTCAAAACACAGCTTACAGATGCTATGGAGAACAGAGATCTAGACATGTGTAAGAGCCAACCAGTAAACCGGTTGTCCCTCCGGGACAACCTTTATCAGCACTAAGCAACCACCAAGAGACAACCACTTATTACTCCAATGAGAAATCCTTGACTCATATTTATCTATTAGCCATTGTCGATCCGTTGCTTTATAGCTGTCGGGTTTTAACCAGTAACCCAGATATTTCAAGCCGAATGCCAGATCCTTACAGTGGAAGAGAAGAGTATCCTTAATAGAATTGAGAACTTCCATATGGACCCCTAAATGGAGAATGATTGATTTTTGTGCATTAATAATCAGACCCAACGCACATAATTTTTTTTTAAGAATGTCCTGTATTACCTCCCATTCAGAGAGATTCACTCTAGTCATGATCAAGATATCATTGACGAAGAGTAGATGGAGAATTATAATCATCCTGGATACCTTAATTCCATATATAAAGCCCTCTTGTTTTGATTTTTTGAGTGCCAGACTATGACCTTCCATAACCATTATAAAAAGGAGGGAAGACATAAAGCATCCCTCTCTGAGCCCCCTGTTGTTTTTAAAAAACTTTGTTGGTTCTCCATTTATCAAGATGGCATAATTAGTTGATGTAACACAGGCCATAATCCAATTGGTCGTTGGAAAGCCAAAACCACTTTGAAGCAGGAGTAGCCTCAAAAAGTCTCAATCTGTGCAATCATATGTCGTTTTTAGATCAATTTTTAGAATTATAGCTTGTAATTTTTTACTTTTGATGCTATGTAAACATTGTTGAGTTGTCTCGATCGCATTGAGGATTTGCCTACCTTTCAGGAATCCCAACTGCTCAGCTGATAAGGATCGAGATAAAATAGGTTTGATTCTCTTCGCTATCACTTTGGCTATAATCTTGTAGCATAGATTACAGAGGGCGATCAGCCCAAAATCATTGAACACTGTAGGATTGTTACCTTTGGGGATCAATGTAATAAAAGTGGAGTTTATCGAAATACTGACCTTTCCTTCAATTCTAGACTCCTCCACCATGTCTACTAGGTCCTGGCCAACAAGCTCAAAGAAGGAGAGGAAAAACTCCACGGTCCATCCATCGGGTCTGAGGCTTTTATCCTTTGTAAATCCCTTTAGAATACTTAGAATTTCGTCCTTTGTGATAGCCTGCTCTAAGAGACTTTGTTACTCTCAAACAATGGTCGGGTACAATCTAACTGTATTGACTAACAATAGAATTTGGACCAGTGTCGTTGAAAAAATATTTGAAAAACTTGGTAGCTTCTGAATTGATGGCTTCCTGCCCTGTATGTGGAACCCCTACGTCATCATTGATCTCCCATATGATTTTTTTATTACGCATGTAGCTCGCAAAACGGTGAAAGAACTTCGTGTTCTTGTCACCATCTTTGATCCATATAGCTCTACTTTTCTAGCACCAAAGCTCTTCCTCTTCCAACAAGAGTCTCTTCCTCTCTCTTTCTAGGTTATAGACCGATTGATCAATCAACTCCTTTGCTTTTTCTTTAAACATTTGTTCATATTTTAACACAAGAGTCTCTTCAATCAATTTAAGGTTCCTCCCATCCCAGATAAATTTTTCCTTGGCCCAAGTTTTTACATGACCTTTTAGAGCTATGAGCTTTGCCACCAATCTCCTTTGAGCACCTGGAGTGAAAGCGAAACCCGGATCCAGCCAAACCTCCTTTACCATCAGTCCAAAAGAATCCTCTCCGGTTCAAACAAGGTTGATTTTAAAAGGATGTGCCACCCTCAGAAACCCTAGACCGAGCTCGAAAAACATCAGAGCATGATCTAAAAGAAAGGGATAATGAACCCAAGACCTAAACCTCTGATAATAAGTCAAGTCTTTTTGAAATATTGTCAATCCTTTCCTGACCGTTCCTCCAAGTCGGCACGATTTATGAAGGATGAACATCAACTATAATGATCCCAAGCCATTATGCAAGGATCATCACTGTTTTGGTGTCTTTTCTAAAACTTTTTTTGAGTGAGGTATTTCGTCAAACAGTTTGCTAATCCATTTGTTTAGATGTGTTTATATGTGTGTATGCAGCAAATAACAGAAAGAGATAACCATGGAACATACCTCAACCATATGAAATAAGATAGACAAGCCAAAACATCTCAAATCTTCTTTATTCATAAAATAGAAGAACCTGTTACAATGGAGATGCCAATCTGGAATGCTCAACAGATGGCCAAGAAGATAAACAATAGATAACAAGTATGAGCTGCTACAAATGCTCTCGACAATCAAAAATAAGCCTCCAAAGGCTGGATAAGAAATGAAGACCAATGCCAAGTACCAAACCCCTCACTGCTAGAACATGCCACGCTCTACTGGATAACTGAAGCTCACCAACAATTCAGCCCTGGTGCCAAAGATGTCCAATCACCTCCAGAAAGATGCCAAACAATAGAGTGGTTGATGGTAAGAACAACCAAGGTGCCCGAATCTCCAAATCCACTCTCAAACCCTGTAGATCTGAACTCCTCCATTGAATGGTACGCCCCACTGGATGACTGAAGCCCTAGATAATTCGGCCCTGATGAAGGAGGCCTCTGAATGCTCTGAAACTCTCCACAATGATAGATCAGGATGCTGGAATGAGAACCCAAGTGCTCAAATCCTCAAAATACCTGCTAGATCCTTAGATCTAGCTACCCTCCAAATGATGGTGCGCCCTCCTCTTGGGAAAACATCCCACTCTCAATACAAATAAATCCTCCACTGAAAGACTCCAGAAAACCACCAAGAATTATGCCAAGACACCTGCAAAGGAAACCCAATACCTAGAATTCTCAGAATCCCTTCTCCTCGACTAGGACAAATCCTTCCTCAATGAATGGTGCGCCCCCCTTGCTGGAAACCCCCAACTGGTGCGCCCTCTCTCTATCTGCATAAGCAACTGATGTGGAATCCTCCTACAACTGAGTAGATCTGGAACTAGAATGGTGTGGGAGAGTATTGCCTCTCTGAGACCAAGTTTGGTACAGGCTAGGTGGAATCTTTCACCACCGAATCATCCTCTAGGGTTTGTTAAGTCAAAACCCTCAAAACCCCCAAGAGATGGGCTCACTAGCTAAAGCCGGATAACAAAATAAGATCATACATGAATCCATGAGAAGCGGCCCTTGCCTTTCCTTTATACTTTTGGCTCACCTTGTCCCTCCAAAGTGACTTTCATTTTATTAATATTTAATTAATTAATTAAATCACTTTAATTAATTAATTAACCTTTTTACCTTTGAAAAGCTCCTTATCTCTCCTTGTGACTTCCCCGGCCACTGAAAGTCACTTCTGGCCATCCCATCCTATAGTGTTGCTTCTCCTGATTCCAATGAGCTATTACATTGAGAGGTTCCTCCAAGTAATGTGCCCAAAATGACCTCTTCAGTGAATTCCATTGACTTGTAGCTCAAAATAGTCAAAATCATGGAAATCGTCGGAATGCAATGAAACCAAAGCCAACCTGTGCAGAATGGCTCATAATGATGGAATATGATCATCAATGCAAGATGGACCCCACAATGCCTCTCAAATACCCCTGTACTCACTATAACATTCATCTGGCTACTATGGTCATCATAAATCTATGCACTGTGATGATGTCCCAAAGTGGGGACATTACAGTTCTCCCTGCTAGAAAATTGCTTGTCCTCAAGCAATACCCAAATCCCTCCAAGTAAAATACCAGGATCCCATGTCCACCTGTGGGGTACATAGTAGAACCCATCGAAAGACGAACAATAGTATACTCCACCCCCTGGATCCCATATCAGGAAGTGAACTACAATACTCTGCGAAGCATAGTCCTGAAAGATATCAGCCCTGTGAACCTCCTGCACATGACACATGGCCTCATCTCGGAATGATTCCATCCTCCAAATCTCTACCAAGATCCACACAGTCTCCATCAACTGCACATGATGATGCCAGAATGAGGTACTACAAGATCTCCATGAGGCACCCTCAAGCGCTATTCTCCCCTAAACACTGAAGCTAAATGGAAAGTTAGAATAACTTTCCCCTGCAATGGTCCACTCTCCCTTGTCGGTCAATGAACTGCTCAATCCTGCAATCCTTGGGTCCCATGCTAACCTATGTCGACGATCCTCCTACTGACATTGCACTACTCTGTCCACAACTATCTGGCCCTTGCCTACATCCTGAATCCTCCTCTCCTGGATCCTCAAGCTGAAACACCTATGACCACCGGACCTGCTATCCAAAAACTGTATCTGTAATTTAAGGCATCTATGTAGAAGAAGTACCTATCCAAACATCTCCATGCCCTATCATGATGATCAAGTGGAAGGAAAGGTCTCACCCCATAGGACAAGTACCTGTAGACCCACTCCAAACCAAACCAAGGTGGAGTGTGTGGCTCTATGGTGCAACCTGGGTCAACATGAACATCATGCTAACAAAACGGACTCCTGGGTCCCATGGAAAACTTGGAAGTTTATCACTTCCAATCTCCTCTAACTGCTCCTGTGTGAGACTAATCACTGTTAGAAGCCCTATGTACTCATCTGCTATCCTCCTCATCCTGTTGTCAATGATAAACATGTCGGAAAAGGATAACAGACATATCTGCAGCTGATTGTAGGACTGGAAGGCATCACATGCTTTGGTCAATCCCAAGGATTTGACCAGAAGCTTGTCCATCGGTATCCATGATAACTGCTCGCCTGTAGTCATCACTAAACCCCAATCATCAGGTACAATCGGAAGCAAATCCTCCAACTGCTAGTAAACCACTCTCCATCTCCCATCACCCAGGCAACTGCTGAAATGGTGAAGGTGAGATCTCATAACCATATGTTGCTGCAAAGGAGTGGCACCTGCATGCTCCCCTAAGTGTGTCTCCTCCCTGCCAGGAAGTACACCCCTCTGAATCCCACCATACATCTCAGCATGTCTCTGTGAGCTATCACTCATCACTGTATGCTCTGGCATACTCTTGTCATCTCCTGCAAACTCATGCTGCATCAAAGATCCTGGGCTCCGGCATACTCCTGTCATCTCAGCATGTCTCTGTGAGCTATCTCAATCTCTATATGGAGATCAACCACTCCTAAGACACAAATGGAAGTGTCCCCCATCAACTGGTGCTCCTCTGCTAGATCATCAACACTCTCTGTCAACGTGACTAAATGATAAATCTGAGTGTCGACTAAGACAGATGAAGTGGATCTCTGATGGATCTCCTCAAGAGACTCATCTGTCCTAGACTCTGATTCTTGAAGGGCAGTCTATGTGCCTCTCAAGAATCCTCGAGTTCTCTCCAACTCTTGAGTGAGTCAGTCCATCTCCAACTCCTGCTCCCTCAGAGCCTCATGATACATCTCACCAACCCTCAGTAGGTATTCCCTATCTGTTAACAACTGTTGGTAGTTAGTCCTCATCATAGACACTCTCTTCCTGAGAGTGTGAANATCATCCATGGAAAATCCTCCATCTGAGCTACCTTGTGCCACTGATGGTCTCCAACAGTAATCTGCCATCACTGCATGCATGTCATCAACACGTCTAGTGGTTGCCATGCTCATAGCCTCACTAACTCTCAATTGTGCTGCTAAGTGGTGTGACTCCTGATCATGGTCATGTTGAGGTGCCATCTCAGACCCCTCACTGCTAGTGTTAGTCCTGCTAGTGTCAACTCTGGAATCCTCAAAAACACCCTCTGCATAAGATGACATGATGAATTGTCCACTGCCTGTTGTGTTGCTGGGTACTCCTGTATGCCACTGCATCCCATCACTAGATGATATCTCCCCCTGAATCACACTGTATCCTGTATGAGCAACCATATCCTCTTGTGCACTCAACCTGCTACTATCATCTGCACCTGGATCCCATACAGTTGTATCCAGACACATGCTATGGTCATCCTGATTGCTAAAATGTGCATCCTCATCAATGAAGACCGATCCTGGAAGTAAGTGCTCCATCAACCTATCAGCCTCTCCAATCTGCTCAACTAATGGAGTCTCCAATAGCTATGACTCAATCTCCTCAGGTTGATCTGTATGCGTAAGGTCCCCTGTCTGTACTCCCTATACCTCCTCTTGGATCTGTGGGTCTACCTGTCCATGGTGTGCATCCCTCACACTAAGTTCATCCATCATACATGATGTGCCCCTGATCTCCTCATATGACGTGGCTATCATGGGTGTCTGAATAGGTGACAGATGTGTCACGGCCCCCATCGGAGGCTGGTCATCTGTAGGTGAAAACATGTGTGGCTCCTCACTAGTCTCACTACTCTCCTGAAACGTAAAGACATCAAGGGTATGTGATATGTCTATTGAGACAGTGGTGTTATCGTCCTATTCCTCCAACTGCCTACCCACTACACAAGGGTCATCCTCCTCCTCAAGAGTGCAAGCATCACTAGTCTCTGTGCAAGAGTCATCATCACTATCCTCTAAGGTAGAGTCACTATCACTAGCCTCTGTGCAAGAGTCACTATCATCATCGGACTGCTCCAAATCCTCATCATCACTACCATAGTGTACCTCAATGATATGCTTCTTACCCTTACCCCTACACCTATGATCTGGTTCCCAAGGCACCTTGCAACTGTAGCAACGTTGCGTGCTTCTAATGGGTGTGGGTTTCTCTGTGCTTCCCTCCATCTAGCTGCTTTGGCTCTGCCTCCATCTACTATGCTGGTCCAATATGTTACCTCACCTTCGCTCCAACTGGGGTTTTTCATGGATATAAACTTTTGGAGCGTTATTAGAGGCCCAAGTCTCTCACAAAGTGCATGGTATTCTCTTTCACAACTCACATCTATTCCAACAAAATCTGTAGACCCCATCTTTCCTTATGGAAGATCCCTTAGGCTGGCAGGAGTCTAAGCTCTAATACCACTGTAATGATCCCAAGCCATTATGCAAGTATCATCACTGTTTTGCTGTCTTTTCTCAAACTTTTTCTAAGTGAGGTATTTCGTCAAACAGTTTGTTGATCCATCTATTTAGATGTGTTTATATGTGTGTATGCAGCAAATAACAGAAAGAGATAACCATGGAACATACCTCAACCATATGCAATAATATAGACAAGCCAAAACATCTTAAATCTTCTTTATTTATAGAATAGAAGAACCTGCTACAATGGAGATGCCGATCTGGAATGCTCAACAGATGGCCAAGAAGATAGACAATAGATAACAAGTATGAGCTACTACAAATTCTCTCGACAATACAAAATAATCCTCCAAAGGCTGGATAAGAGATGAATACCAATGCCAAGTGCCAAACCCCTCACTGCTAGAAGATGCCACGCTCAAACCCTGTAGATCCGAACTCCTCCACTGAATGGTACGCCCCACTGGATGACTGAAGCCCTAGATAATTCGGCCCTGATGAAGGAGGCCTCTGAATGCTCTGAAACTCTCCACAATGATAGATCAGGATGTTGCAATGAGAACCCAAGTGCTCAAATCCTCAAAATACCTGCTAGATCCTTAGATCTAGCTACCCTCCAAATGATGGTGCACCCTCCTCTTGGGAAAACGTCCCACTCTCAATACAAATAGATCCTCCACTGAAAGACTCTGAAAAACCACCAAGAATGATGCCAAGGCACCTGCAAAGGAAACCCAATACCTAGAATTCATGGAATCCCTTCTCCTCAGCTAGGACAAATCCTTCCTCAATGAATGGTGCGCCCCCCTTGCTGGAAACCCCCAACTGGTGCACCCTCTCTCTATCTGCACAAACAACTGATGTGGAATCCTCCTACAACTAAGTATATATGGAACTAGAATGGTGTGGGAGATTATTGCCTCTCCGAGACAAGCTTGGAACAAGCTAGGTGGAATCTTTCACCACCGAATCATCCTCTAGGGTTTGTTAAGTCAAAACCCTCAAAACCCCCAAGAGATGGGCTCACTAGCTAAAGCTAGATAACAAAATAAGATCATACATGAATCCATGAGAAGAGGCCCTTGCCTTTCCTTTATACTTTTGGCTCACCTTGTCCCTCCAAAGTGACTTTCATTTTATTAATATTTACTTAATTAAATAAATCACTTTAATTAATTAATTAACCTTTTTACCTTTGAAAAGCTCATTATCTCTCCTTGTGGCTTCCATGGCCACTGAAAGTCACTTCTGGCCATCCCATCCTGTAGTGTTGCTCCTCCTGATTCCAATGAGCTATTACACTGAGAGGTTCCTCCAAGTAATGTGCCCAAAATGACCTCTTAAGTGAATTCCATTGACTTATAGCTCAAAATAGTCAAAATCATGGAGATCGTCGGAATGCAATGAAACCAAAGCCAAACTGTGCGGAAAGTCTCATAATGATAGAATATGATCATCAATGCAAGCTGGACCCCACAATGCCTCTCAAATACCCCTGTACTCGCTATAACATCCATCTAGCTACTCTGGTCATCATAAATCTCTGCACTGTGATGATGTCCCAAAGTGGGGACATTACATCAACAAGCGAGTTTTTCATGATAAGTGATTTGAAAAATCCCACCAAAGGATCTTGTAATGCACTCTATCCCCAAATCTCCTCCGGAGAAGTAGTAAAATTTAAATCACCCACAATGATGATATCCTTTTGAGAAAGGATTCATGTTGCTTCCACAGATGTCCATAAACCTTTCCTGTCCTGACAAGGGCCATAGACATTCAAGAGAGATAACTTTCTTTTGTCTGCTAACGAAATACCTGACATTAGAATTCCACCAGAACTTAGAAATGGGTCAAAAGAAAATAAATTCGGATCCTAAGACACAAGTAAACCACCTGAATTCCCCACAAAACTCACAACACAAGTCATCCAATCAAGTCTTAATTTATACATAAAACTTCTTTCCTTTTCCGCTGACACCAAGGTCTCCTGTAAGAAAATTATACTTGGATAAGAATTATTCAAGAGTCTACACAGAGAGGTTTGTTTCAGGGGTCCTCCAACCCCTCTAATGTTGAGAGTTACTAAGATCATATCTTATCCCTTGCTAGGGATTTTAATCCTCTAAGTGCCCCGAGATCAGTATTAGTAGCAGTAGGGAAAGGTTTGGAATAAGATCCTGCCTTCCTATGAGCACTTCGAGTTTTAAATGGAGAGGCTTCGTACCCCAAACCTATAGACCACGCAGGGTCACTACTAGAGCTGCAACCCTTCTCAACATAGTCCAAAGTAGTACTAGCATGAGTCAACCTCTCAACAGGAGCAGTACCTATGAAAGTAGGTAACAAAATAGGTTAAGTGGGTCTATTCCCATCAGGTATAAGATCAGTTAAAAGACTATCCAATCCACTATCACTTAGATCAGGTTTTGTATAACCAGGGACAAAGGTAATCTCAACAGTGGGCCCAGGTTGACTAGAAGAAGGATCAGTGGCCTATAATGGAGGGGAAGTCAGTGGATTGATACGAGGGGTATCCCCAGTGCCTAGATCTGAGTCAGGAAGAGGATTAAGACAAACATAAATTGTATCTGTCCCTTTAGAATGGTCAGGAAACAAAATATTATTCAGATAGTCCCTTTCCCATACTGATAATGAAGAGTAATTCTTGGGACATAAGTGCTTTAACTTACCTATAAAATTTGCTTCCATAAGAGTAGGACTGTCCACTGTGCAGAGGCTTAGGAACTCCAAATGTACTTCATCATTCTACAACGTCGTGACACTATCACCAGGCGAGTGACCATCTAATTCTTCCTCGGGTGGAGAGTCAATAACCTTAGTACATTCCTTTCGTAGATGACCTGTTCTTCTACAAAGGGTGTAGCGGAAAGGCAACCCCGGGTAGTCCAAACGATGTGTGAATAGAAGGTCCCTCCATTCTATTTCCAGTACTTCCAGAAGTCCGCCATGAATCTCTATTTCAACTAGGATTTTTTCCATACGCTTATCCGTTGATGAAAGGTCATTTTCTTCTAGTTTTAAAAATCAACCAATGGAGTTCCCGACTGCTTCCAATGCTTTTCTATTCCAAATTTTTAATGGGAGACTCAGCAGAAGCACCCAAATGTGCCTGAAACTAAAGTATTCAGTGACCGGGTTAAAACTCAAACGCCAACGTTTTAACATTAGTCTACCCCCATCAAAAATCCAGAAGGAATTTAAAACTAGTTCAAAGTCTTCCGGACTTTTGAACACAAAACCTGACCACCCTCTAGGCAAAGATAGAAACTCCGACGAGTAACCCAACAACGGAAGCTAATTTCGTTTCACCCATTCCTCCATGGGAGTGTTGCACCTAGAACGATAGGCCATTCTACCTACTAATTCACAGAGCAACAAGGTGCACGATTCCTCAAGTCCAATATCCATACCCAACACTAACTTTCTCTTAGTACACTTCAGCTTCCATGCCTTGACAGGGTGGGTAGAATGATTCCTATAAACTTTCTAACCAGTTATACTACCTTCTAGCTTTGCGTCGGACTGGGAAAAGCACGCATGATCTTTTAGTCGGCCTCCTATAACTTGGGCTTTTATAGGTGGGCATGAAGCATCAACGAGACCTTTATCAGTAACCGCAGAACCATACACAGAGCTCTTTCGTAAGTTTGTAGTGTTGTGGACGAGGTCGAGGTCGAGGGGAAGAGGGGAGACAGAACCTCCAGTATTCATAGTAGCAATAAACTTCTCATCAAGGTGATGGCCTGGAGTATTTACTGCATGGAACGCATCCAACGATGCAAATAAGCCCGCCTCCTCCCAATGTACCTCGTTAGCTGCACTCATGAGTGCGTTGACATCACGTTCCATTGAGAAAGGCACTTGTAAGATTCTGAAACTTCGCACAATAAAAATAGTTAAGACGACATGGTCAGAGACCAGTCCTGTCAAATGGAATGTAGTCCTCGGGCTCCAGCGAATAAGTAGGATAAGATAGGGTCCAAACTTCTGTACTAAAAGTAATAACTCCTCCTCACTCTTCTAATTGGAGAGCTTGGATGAGTGGAAAAAAACTACTAAACCTACCAAGAAAAAGTCCCGAAAGGAGAATCTAACAGATAACCAAGCCCCCCACCCAAAACCAAAGTTAAAAAACAACAATACAAATGCATTCTGCGGTAGAGATCACACCTAAACTCCATTGATGACCATGGTAAAATCTGCTACTTAGGATTTTGAAAAAAATCGCCTTCCCGCCCAGTATCTCCAGTTGCCTTCAATGGGACACTTGCACACCCAAAACTCACCTGAATTATTACAACTTCGCAAGTTGCATTCAATTGGAGTGTTTTTCCCAATAAATATTAATGGAATATTGAAAGGTTTGTTGCATTCAATTGCAGTGCTTTTCCCAATAAATATTAATGGAATATTAAAAGGTTTGTTGTTATTATAAGAATTATTGGTGCTGTAGTATATATTATAATCAGTGGATCCATTTTCAGTTTGTTGAAAGGAATGATGTGTAAATTTTTGTAAGTTTTTTCAAAATCCATAATTAAATAGATCTACACTTGTTTCACGTGTCAACTCCATACTAATTTCGCATCTCCATACTAAGCACCACACTATCCAGAATTTAGCATCCCCATACTAAGCAACATACTATTAAAATGTTTTAACCATAGTTACATGTTTTTGTTTTTTCAATTACTTAAAAGTTTATATATGGTTAATATTGTAATATTTTACTTATAGTTAATGTAGAAAGCATTTATGAATGGAAAAGGAAATTATATATATATATATATATATATATTGGTAGGCTAAAGATTCTACGAAATGAAGATTTATTTAGGGGATATTTGACCGAAATATCCTGAGAAATTGTTGGATTCTTATATTCAAGTGATTATTTCTGTGCATTATTTCTGGATTCTTGGGAGTTTTCCATCATGCTGAATCCATTTCTGCATTCAAAAATAAATTATGAACAACAAAAAAGAGCGATTCTAGTAAATTTATATCGCCCAATTCCAACAAAAAAAAATCATTTTGTAGAACAACTAACCAACACATATATATAAAAATAGACATTGAAATATATTATTTATGATTAACATTAAAATAGTTTTTTTATTACTAATATTTTTAAAATGTAAATATCAATTCCATATTGGACATGGAATGAATTCTTCTTAACATAATAGTAAAATTTAACTATAACATTCATTAATATTCGAAATTCATTGACCAAATTATCTACCATTACAAATTTTAATTGATTAAATATCTTACAAAATCCTCACAAGACCATCAAATTAACAGGTAGTTGAAACTGTTTAAATTTTTAACTCTAGATTGTTTCCAAAATCCAACCTTGATTGATATCTCTCCCAAGATGATATAATAATATATTGAATTATTGAATATTTTTAATATAATCATTCTATGCTTTATATTTGATTCTTAAAGATTATTGAATGTGGTGTTGCACTCTTAGTCCTTGCTCCACAAGGATTATAGTGATCATCTAGGTGGTTAAACATAGATGATTCATTTTTAATTAATCTCAAGAATTATAGTCATCACTTAGGTGGTCAAATATAGTTGAGTCATTTTAATTAATCTCAAAGATTATAGTAATCACCTAGGTGGTCAAACATAGTTGATTCATTTTAACTAATTTTTTCTTTAAGTTCCATAAGTTTAGTTTATTTTTATTGAATTATTAATTTTTTTTAATTTAAATTTGTTTTTGCTTATTTTGTTATTGGTTGTAGAGTTTTATTTGGCTCAATAATATTACTTGATGTGTGAGATATATTTAAAAAATAATAATAAAATCAAATAAAAATTAAAAATAAAATAAAATTATTACATAACCATTTACATTAAACATTTATTTAATTATTATATAATTTATATATTTTGTGATAGGTATGGAAGTATGGATAGTGCAATGAATACATAGTTTGTAGATGCATGATGTTATCATCGAAAACTTCACTAGTAGCTCTAAAGGCCAATAATGATCAATGGGTAGTGCACTTCTTAAATGCATACATTCGTGTAGGAGATTTCCACAAATCCATAATAAATACATACATCTATGTAGGATATTTCCATAAATTGAAATTGGTGCATCTATTAATTTCTAGAATTTTAAACAATAAGATTTTGTTCCAAATAAAACCAACACTTTTTTAAAATGAAATGAGAAGACAACCAGCCTATATGTAAAAATTATTATGATTGCAATATTTTTAAGTTTTTCTACCATTTTATATAAAAAAAAAAAGTATTTTCTATTCACTTTCACGTTTCCCTAAATCATAGACAATGTACACTAGTATTAAAAATGCATAGTTTGTAGATGCATGATGTTATCATCTAAAACTTCACTAGTAGCTCTAAAGGCCAACAATGACCAATGGGTAGTGCACTTTTTAAATGCGTACATTTGTGTAGGAGATTTTCACAAATCCATAATAAATACATACATCTATGTAGGATATTTCCATAAATTGAAATTGGTGCATGTATTAATTCCTATAATTTTAAACAATAAGATTTTGTTCCAAATAAAACCAACACTTTTTTTTAGAATGAAATGAGAAGACAACTAGCCTATTTGTAAAAATTATTATGATTGCAATATTTTTAAGTTTTTCTACCATTTTATATAAATAAAAAGTATTTTTTATTCACTTTCACGTTTCCCTAAATCATAGACAATGTACACTAGTATAAAAAATACATAGTTTGTAGATGCATGATGTTATCATCGAAAACTTCACTAGTAGCTCTAAAGGCCAACAATGATCAATGGGTAGTGCACTTTTTAAATGTATACATTTGTGTAGGAGATTTTCACAAATCCATAATAAATACATACATCTATGTAGGATATATTTCCATAAATTGAAATTGGTACATGTATTAATTCTTATAATTTTAAACAATAAGATTTTGTTCCAAATAAAACCAACACTTTTTTAGAATGAAATGAGAAGACAATCAGCTTATATGTAAAAATTATTATGATTTCAATAGTTTTAAGTTTTTCTACCATTTTATATAAATAAAAAGTATTTTCTATTCACTTTCACGTTTCCCTAAATCATAGACAATGTACACTTATATAAAAAATAGTAGAGGTAACCATATCTACTAATTATGTCTTTCATAGAACAAAAGTTTACATGATAATTTTACTTTTACAATATATCACATTTAAAATAATTTTTACAGTTAGTGTCACAACAAAATTCACTTTACTCATTACATCAAATCTCATTAAATTTTTTATTTCCACAATTTCTCTTTTATCACATCATACAAAATTTTCTTTCTTGCCACACATACACTTTCTCAAACTTCCCACTCATGTGACATGTTGCACCAAATTTCCTTTTACATAAAAATAACTGTTTTTATGGTATGCATCATCCCAAAATTTTAAAGGTATGTTGAGAAAAACTTTAAGGAGTAGCACATAAGACAAAAAGTTTTTAAAAGAAGTGCAATACGCATAACATGTCACAGCCAAAACTAAATGAATTGCAATACATAAAATCTGAAACGCATATTGCACTAAAAACTAGAATGTGATACATGTTGTTTCACATCAAAAGTATTTTTAGGTGCAATACATAAGGTTTAAAAGAATGACGTACTCTAAATATTTTGTAGTGCAGTAAAAAGTTGCACTACTATACTCGCTAAACCATAACCTAACCACTAAGAGCTAGTGCATTGTTATAATTATTATGCTACAACAATAGGAAATGGTGTAGAAAATAGTCTTAAAATCACTTTAAATGAGCATCACACCTAAAGATGTGATTCGATGTTATAAAATATTGTGCATTGCTTGAAATGTAGAGACTATATTAGTTATCCACATGTTTTTCATTTATTTAAACCAATTATTAAATTTGGGTTTTATACAAGCATTAGGATGACTAGCCAACATTTTAAGTCTTTTGGTTTGTTGAAAATAACAAGAAACTAAAATGGTGATTTTCAATGAAAATCAATTAAACTCTTTTTTTCTGCAACACAACACATATCACACTTAATATACCTTCAACTGCAATATATTGCATAATGGAAATTTTTCTATCAATGTGAAATATTGCATCATAACAAAGTTTATATCTTTTTGACATATCGCATCACAACAAAGTTTCTTTCTCTATGATACACCATGTCACAACACAATTTACTTTCATGCAATATGGAAAACTTTCTTAAATTTTCGATTTCCAAGATTTCTCTTTGATCACATTTCATAAAATTTTCCTTTTGTGCAACGCATCACTCTTTCTCAAACTCCATGCTTGTGTGACATGTTGCACCGAATCTAGTTTTAGGTGTGATACACTCCAAGCAAAGTTTTTTTTGGTATGTATTATCCCAAAGTTTTAAAGGTGTGCATGAAACAAAATTTAAGGAGGAGCGCATAAGACAAAAGGGGTTATTAAAATAAGTATGATACACATAATATGTCTCACCCAAAACTATACGAAGTGTGATACATAATGTCTAAAATGAATATCTCACTTTAACAATATTTCTACACCACAACATATTTGACTTAAAAAACTTTTATGTGATGGAACATATTACACACAAAAAAATTAGTGCGATACAAGGAAAATAAACTTCATCTCCTAGTTTTGTTATACACAAGGATGCCCATTTTCTTTGTCACAAAAGAACATGGATTTTATGTGATGGCATATTCTTGAGATGTGTTGATGAAAAGAAAGCTCAAGAATTGATGAAAGAATTTCATGAAGGTATATGTGGTGGAAATCTTGGGCCTACCTCCACCGCCCATAAAATACTAAGAGATGGGTTTTATTGGCCATCATTTTTTAAAGACTCATATGCTACCATAAGGAAGTGTGTATCTTGTCAACAAATTTCAGGGAAAATGAAAAAATTTGCAATGCCATTACATCTTATATTTGTAGAAAAAACATTTTCCCAATGGGGACTCAGGGTTATTGGACCAATAAATCCAAAATCAAGCAAAGGACATACATATATCCTCACCGCTACAAATTATTTTACAAAGTGGCTGGAAGAAGTAGCATTAAAAATGGTTGATTATGAAGATTTGATTAAGTTTTTCAAAGATAATATTTTGTCAAGGTTTAGTGTGCCAAAAAAATTCATCACTGACAATGGCTCGATTTTCATTGGCTCAAAATTTACAGAATTTTGTGGAGAATATGGGATTGTTATGGGGCAGTCATCAAATTATTATCCACTAGGGAATGGTCTTGCAAAATCCACTAATAAAACACTCATTCAGATATTGAAGAAAACTATTGAACCAAAGGAATTGGCATTTAAAGTTGAATGATGCTTTGTGGGCGAGCAGAATGACTCCAAAAGATAGCACTAGGATGTCTTTGTCCACATTGGTTTATGGGAAATACACAAAAAATTCAATTATCCTTGAGCTAAATGCCTTGACTTTTGTAGTTAATACAGAAGATGCAGAAGATATTTCACCTATGCAAAATAGAGTGAACCAGTTATTGAAATTGGAGGAAGAACGAAGTAAATACTCGAATAGAACTTCTCAGAGACAACAAAGTATCAAAAAATATTTTGATGAGAATGTAACTGTAAAGAATTTTCAAAAGGGAGAATTGGTGTTTCTATGGAACAAATCTAAGGAAAAACCATCGATGCACACAAACTTCAAATCACTTTGGGTGGGACCATATATCATTGAAAAGATCATGGTTTTTAATGCTTATATGCTCAAAGATATGAAGGGTAAAATGTTAATGCTGCATGTTAATGGGAAACATATGAAAGGTTTATTCGCCTGAAATTTTCTCATTTCCTTGTACATATTATTTTTATTTACTTAGTTTGTATATCCTTACCTTTTGAATCCATAGCCCAATGGATGGAAGCATCTAGTCAAGAAGATTTTGGATTCTTGACAACCCACAGGGGGTTATCATCCCACAGTTGGAGCCAATTGTTGAAATCATTTCGTGTTTCCTGGTTTTCCTTACCCATTCTCTCTTATTAACTTTTTTTTCCATTTATTTTCCCTCTTCTACACCTCCCCTTATTTCCCTTTTTCTTTTATCCTTTCTCCTCTCCCTTTCTCGTTACTATACTTAGTCACATTTCAGTGATTGATGGGTTTGCGGGTTGGCGAACCTTCATATCCATCCACTTGCTCATGTCATAAGTCCACTACTACACTTAGCCATTTTTCAATTGTGTGGGTTCGTGGGTTCAAGCCTTCATCTTACAAGTTCTGTGACGTTCACTTTGCACCCCAGGCTTCGTGATCTACATTTTGACAATCAGATTTGTCGCGGGTGCCGAGCTCCAAAGTATTTTATTCCTTTTGCATGCAAGTATGAATGATCACCTTTCTACACTTAGTATATTTTTGATCATCCATAACCGCGGGTTCACGGGTTCCCGGGTTTGCGGGTTTATGAAAAGATTCATATTCAAACTTTCTCTCATTTGTCCTCGCCATTTTGTTTCTTTTCCCAATATGCATTAAGTGTTGTTTGATGCTAACAACTTTTGTTTAGGCTCCAAAATGATTGTCATTAATGGTGAAAGGATCGAGGAATTACTCATTAAATTTCATTAAATATTCATTTTCCAAGGGATTAAATTATCATTATCTCCCCGAAAAGATTTATTTGGGTTATTGTCCAGCCGAAGAAATAGTCCCGTCAACCTATGGTAGCATTAGCTAGACAACAATTTTGTGGTGATACTATGAACATCTTTGGTCGTGAAGATGAGAACTTCCAATGGTCAAGAGCATATTGATATTATTCCTCTCCTCCTGCTCAAAAAGATATAATTGGGCATATGGAATCACTCGTGTTGGGTGTCTTCCTGGGGTTTTTGATTGTAAAGAATGCGTTGCATGGTGTGTGGACAAGTACATGCCAAGTCATAGAATTATACAACTCCAAGATCATTCTTCGATTTCTCTTTCACCTCAATTTTTTCACAATATGTTGAAGATTTTAGAGCCAAATCTTACTTTCAAAGAGGGAGATTGCAGATAATTATTGAATAAACATAACAATGGGCTTGACCTCCTCCCTTAATATTTTTATAATCTTGCATCTATCCCAACAGACATAACCGGAATCCAGGTTGAGTCCTTTAAAAAACCTTATTGAGAAATTGCATTTTTATGTACTAGGTTGACAGGTCAAGAAAGCACTGATTCTATCTCTCACATGATTTTATATCTTATGTATTTTACAGTGTAAGAACAGACCATTTTTTATTGGGGAAAACTGAGTTCTATCGAAATCTCGTCCGAGTTGTCACACTATAAAAGGACAAAAAATTGTTTATGGCATCTTATCTGATATTTTCTATTGTGCATTGTTGTCAATTTCCAAACTTAACCATAAGTAAGAGGGTAAATTGCAAAACATATCCAGTTACCTTTTGGTATCAGGCACTATGGAGACATAAGACCCCTCTTTTTTTATATGAATTTTATAACAATTTTGTTTTAGTCTTCAAAAGGTTGTTGTTGGGAGAAAACACTTCAAGGATATCTGACCAAGCTACCAGATGTTTAGAGAAAAAAGAAACAATAGAACAAATGGAGAATCACAATATCATAAGGATATTTTTCTCGAAAGAGAATCCTTCTTTTCTCCGGTATCACGTATCTGAAAAAAATATTTATTACAAAGCTGGCAAGGCAACATAACTTCTGGCTACATTTTTTCCATGAAAAAAGGAAAAAACAATTAATTCCCCTTCCATGGAAGATTGGAGAGTTCATGTTCAAAAATATAAATAAAATTGACGAATTTGCAAATCATTTCAACAATGTGAATTTAAAGTATGCCGAAAAGATCAAAGGTTTTTATCTGAACAATTTTTTTGTGGAACATATGCTTTTAGTGGGTTTCAATAACTCTTTCATTCAGACTATTGAACGAAGAAGAAGATGGTAACATCCAAAGCACTCATGTACACGATGATGTGTTCTAGAAACATTACTCAACAATAATGATTTTTATAAGCAAAGGGGAAAAGGTCCCAGTGAAAAAAGTGTTCAATCTCCAGTTGTTACTCCCAAGAATACTACATCCAGGAGCAATACTCCAACAACTCACCAAGTTAAAAAGGTTGTCAACAGTAGTTTCAGTGGAGGGAGAGAGAAGAATCCTCCTCCTGGGAAAATTGAGAGTTCACACAAGCTCCCCGTGAGAAAGAAAATGAAAAATTTAGTGCAAACGGAAGAAGATAATCTTATAGAAAATGACATACAAATCTTTTCTTTGGAGGACATGGAACTAGAAGTAGATATTGAGAACATATTTCCTTCAATGGAACAACCGAAAAATATGGCTCGGCAAAATTCTTTATTGGAAGTCGTTGGAAATGAGACCTTTTGTGAAGAAGAATCCTTCACTTCTCAAAGTGTTTTTTTTATAAAGAGTCTAAAAAGTTGATTGTAGAAAGAAGTGACCAGAGAAATAAAAAGGGAAAGTCCCCCTCAGAGGTCGACCTAAAGGACATGCGATCTTCCAAATTTCCAAAATCTATAGGGAAACCAGGGATGCTCTTGATGACTCTATTGATGGTTTAGAAGATGAAAATGCTAAATTAAAGGAAAGGATCGGAGAATTAGAAACTACCTTAATGCCTCTTTCAATCCTGACAAGTCCTTTGACAATGGTTAAACCAACTACACCCGCTATTAAGTTAAAATGATCTTCTATTTTACTCACAGGGGTCCAAAGTTATGTAGAGAAAAACATTAAAAAGAGAATGCCACTGGTAATAGAAGCATGGGAGGTATACAAAAATATTGTTTCTTTCGGTTCAAGGGAACATGTTTTTCATGAGTATCTCCAAGCTGATTTAAAGAATGAAGAAAGATTCTACATAGATGTTGTTTTTTCATTTGAGATAAAAGTCTCAAACATGATAGAATTGAAAAGAAGAGAAAAGGATCTACCTTTTCCAAGTCGAATTAAACAAGTGAATGCCTATTGGAAAGAAAAGATCAATAATTTGAATAACATTGTCCAACCATGCAACGAAGCCATAGTAAAAAAGGAAGAATTATTCAAAAGACTCACATAGATAGATCTGGAAGGAAGCACTGGTGAGGTACAAGATCCTAAGTTAATTCTCAATTCAATGAAACAATTTGATGAATAAGTGGAGATATTAAAAGGATTATCGGCTGAGAAATTTTATGACATAATTGAATATAATGAAGAAGAGATAGATAATTGATTCATTGATTATTCTGTGAAAAATCAAGATATTGAAGAGGAAATACATGGAATTTCTCATGACTTGATTTGGAAGGAAAATTATTTAATATCTAAATCAGACATGAAATAAATGTTGCACCAATGAAAAATTACATTGAATATTGGTTTAAAAAGGCAATTGATAAATTAACTAAAAAAGACCAAGAAGTAACACTTGAGACCGTTCCTACAACCGTCAATGAGGAAAATAAAAGGACAATAGAAAGAAAGTAAACAGGGGAGAGACCATCATAGTAAGTTGATGTTGATCACATCTTGCTTTCTTTATCAGTTTTTCATCCAGTTACTCTGCTTCTTTAATTAGAAAGGTTTAACCAAAATCTGATAAATCACTCTTGTCTTCTTTCCAGGTCTTGATCCTCTGTCATCACCCACCATCTTCTCTCCACAACTTGCTTCTTGTTTATATTTGTTTTACGGTCCACGAGAGCCCCAATCCCAGTCCTAAGAAAAAACACATTTAAATTTCAAAAGTTTGTAATAGACTTTATATTTCTCAGAAATCCCAAGAGAACTATTTCGGGACCAATTTTGACGATGTTTTATAACTCTGAGTTTTGAGTATAAAATATTTGAGATTGATCTATCATTTCCTTTATTTGAGCTCCACATGTGTTTAATACATGCCAAACGGGTGCTATAAAATACTACTAATAAAACATTTCTTTATTTTTGCACTAAAGGAGCAGAAGGCCCAGTAACAAACATATTCACTACAATCAATCATTATATTACTAGGAGGTACCACTCCCTTATAACTACCCCAATAACATAAAGATTATAGTAAAATGTTGATTATTCTCTTTTTCTAAAATAACCTTTCTTACTAAATATCCCATTAATAATTTTGAATAAGCTAAAAAAAAACATTAAAATAATTTTTAAACACAATCCAAAAGTTTTTTTTTTATATAATCTTTTTGCAATCCCAAGGGTAGAATGTAAATTTGTACGTCCAAAGACCAGTACAAGTATAACTTCCTTGCTAGTATTACAAAATGTATTGTGAATGAAATGTGGTAGCTGCACCAAATTTTATCAATGCAAAGACAAGATTCTAAGATGAGAATCTGAGTTGGATGTGTCAGCTAAAACCCTAAGTTAGGGTCAATAATAACTATTGACTTCATTAATTTTGATCACTTGGCGGCTAGAGTGATGCTTCTTGCAAGCTGGGATGGGCTTTCAGAAAGCAAAATCTCAATGTTGAAAGCTGTACACATGTAGGGTTGCAACTTTTTCTAAAATTATAATTACAAACCTTTTTCGGACGGAACGAAAATCAACGTACTGAACCCATCGTCAATAAATCAAAAGGCGTGCGAATCTCGTTCGAAATGTTTAATATTTCATAACAATAAGTGGGGTACATTTGCGAATAATTAATTTATGGATCAATGAACTGTCCTCCATTGGAAACATAATTTATGGATCAATGAACTGTCCTCCATTGGAAACAGACTGGCACTGCTCTTTACAATGTACTTCGTTACGATGTCTATATATATATAGATAGAAGAGACACAATCGTTCATCGCATTAAACTTTCAACTTAAAATTGTGCTGCATTTATTTTCCTCCATTTGTCAACTTTTCTCTTAGTTTTTTTAATTTGTGAGGGAAATCCTCACAAATTAGTTTTTCCTCATAGTTGACCTGTCTGCGTTACCTTCTGAGTTTTTTTTCTCTGAACCCAGAGGTAACTCATAATTGAATAAATCTATTATTTCATCTTGTAAAATGGTGGGAAACTGCTTATTCAGACTGATACCTGGACTCAACTCAGATAAATGCAAGAAAGGGCAGAAGAATCGACGCCAGGGACAATCGACCTCCATGGTGAAGCCAGTAGAAGAGAAGCCGCCTCAAGCTGTTTCTGATTCCTCTTCTAATTTGCATTYGGCAACAGCAAGGCCTGACCATCATATTCGYTATGAACAAGATAATACTTTCCAGCGTTGCATTTATGCGAGGGATGAAGATCAGGATGTAGACATGGCTGCAGGAGTTTTCATCGACAGGTTCCACAAGGACTTGGAATTGCAGAGAACGATGTCTGAAGCTCGATGTCATGACTACCTGGCAAGAGCTATATAAATAGTTTAAAGTCGGATAGGGCCAGCGTTTGCCACTCGAAATAGTGGCTGCACTATTAAAACACTACATCAGTAATGCTAGAGATACTAGATTTCAATGCAGGTCCAGCATAGTAAATTGTTCTGAATATTTTATGTAGTGTTTTTTCTAAATATAGATTAATGGAATATAAGAAAGTTGACGGCAATCGAAGGAGTTATAATATTGTTATGTAGCATCCATTGTGAGGTCTGCAAAGACGATTTATGTTCTGTTCTGCTCGTCCCCCTTGGGTGAAAAAATCTAAAGAATATAAATATATTTCCTCGAAATTCTTCATTTATGATTGAGTTATTAAATAATTTTGTATGGATCATTGTGTGCGCCTTGGGTGAAAAAGCCTTCAGAATATATATATATATATATATATATATATATATATATATATATATATATATATATATATTCAAATGATTTTAATTCTAAAAATTTAATTATGGAATTTTTAAAATATATTCAATTTTTTAAAATAAAAATTTATATTATACATATCATATATTTTATTAAAATTAATAACTATTTGTATAACAAAAATGTCAATTATTAAAAAAATGGATTGAAATATGTAAAATTAACCCTATTTAACTGGCAAATTGGTCCCTGACGGGCAATTTCACCATCAAATTCTATCCCTGGGTTGTAATTGCTTTGTCTAATTGGAATGCCATGATATTGCCAACCACACAGAAGTTTTACCATGAATGATGACTTTGACTTGGAGATACCAATCTTAATGAGCACACAACATTAAGCACGGACTTAATTTGATTTTCATCAAATAGCGGCTGCCGTGATGCTTCTTGCAACTTGGGATTAGCTTTTAGAAAGCAAATTCTGCGTGTAGAAAGCTGAGCACTTAAAAGATCGCAACTTTATAAATTTATAATCATTATTGAACGTAATTAAATTATTGTTAATGATTAAAACATTGGGAATCTTCTTGAAAATTTTAAATTTTTAGCCCCAAGGAGCAGAAGTAAAGTCGATTTCCAAATAATTTATTTATAGATCAATTAACTGCCCCCGAGTGTTCTTCTGGAAACGAATATCACCACTGTTTCTCTCGAATAAATCTGCAAACAGAGAATGGAGACAGGCACTGCTGCTTACAATATAAGACTGGATCCATCTATATATAATATGAAATATGAGACAATCGTTAATTGTGTTCAACTTTAAGATGGAAATTCTCTTAGTTAAGCTGTCTGCTTTTACTTCTGGGGTTTCCCTGTGAACCCATTTCTAATCACTATGTGTCACTTTAAAAAGAAATACTCCTCTACCTAGTGCTAGTTTTGCTTAAATACTACTAGTACATCTGTATTGATAGAGATACTTGATTTCAATGATATAAATACTACGACGGTAAAGTGTTCCGATTATTTTATTTGTGAACGTAAGACAACTTCTCAAGTTCCATTCCATTGTAGTGCTTTTTAAAATAAATATTAATGGAATATTAGAATGTTAGTTGTTATTATAGGATTAATTAGGATCTTAATATCTATTGAGAATATATTTAGCATAGATTTATTTTAATTTTAGTTTTAACATGTGTTAAAAGTGATCAAATTCCTTGACTTGCAAATCTTTTTTCAAATTTTTTCAATCTATAAAAAAATTTCATATCAAGAGACTTATTTTTTCTCCTTGGCTAAATAAGTGTATGCATATCCTACCCCTCTATGGATTTGAACACTTGAACCCAGTTATATATGTGTGTGTGTGTTTAGTAGGTAAGGAATTACACATCCTCATACTGAGCACCACATTGTTCAAATGTTTTAATCGTAAGAATTTTTTTATTTTCAATTGCTTTATATATATAGTTGATATTGAAATATTTTATTTATGATAGACATTGAAATATTCTTTTGTTATTAATATATTTTTAAATGTCATATATTAACTCCATTTTAATCACTCAAAAAATTACACATCTAACTTATAAAAAATATTTATCAATAAAAAAATGTTTTATTTTTTCTTTTAACTTTTAATGATTATCTATCTATATATATAAGTTATTAAAATATATATTCAGTTCAAAAGAAATTACACTAAAACCCTCCTACTAAATTATAAAACCCTCATACTAAATTATTTATAGAAAGCCATAAAATTTAACTATAACATTTAATAATATTTGAAATTTATTAATCAAATTATTTACTATAAAAATTTTCAATAATAAAATATTTAATAATATTTGAAATTTGTTAATCAAATTATTTGCTATCAAAAATTTTAATAATTAAATAATTAGCGAATGTGTTTGTCTTGTGTGCATCCTCACTAAACCGTCGAACTAAGAGGTGGTTGAAACTGTTTACCATTTCTAATTATGGATTGTTTCCAAATTCCCACGTTGATTGATATCTCTACCAAGATGATATAATAATATATTAAATTATTGGATATTTTTTAATGTAATCATTGTGTGCTTTATATTTGATGCGTATTATTAAGTACAACGCAAAGTTTGGAATTATTGAATGTGATGCCGCATTATTAGTCCTTCATTTATTTTAATTAATTTTTAAGTTTGATTATATATATATATATATATATATATATATATATATATATATATATATATATATATTANTTGTAATTGGCTGCATAGCTTGATATGACGATTAAATAAGTTTGTTTGGACTTGATTGGTCTTAAAAAAATTAATAATAAAATTAAATAAAAATTAAAAAAAAAATAATCATTTACATCATACATTTATTTTATTATTATTTAATTTATATGTTTTGTGATTGATATGTAGGTACATAAGGTGGTCCTTGAAAATTCCTTAATAGTTGTGGTTGTAAAGGTTGTAAATAGGTAGTTAAAGATATATTTTCCGATCAACTTTTATTAAATTTTTTAAAAAATTATTAAAATTTCATATTTAAGTAATTAAATCTATATAATTCTTATAATTCTAATGCCTATACATAATTTATAGATACATAAAGTCATCATTGAAAAAATTTATAGATACATAAAGTCATCATTGAAAAATTCACTAATAGCTCGAGTGGCTTAATATAACCAATAGATATTGCAAGTTTTCAATGCATACATCTGTACATGATATTTGGGACGGATCCATTATAAATACGTACATATGTACAGGAGATTTGCATGGATTGAAATTGGTTTAATCATTAATTTATGTAATTTTAAATAAAAATATTTTATTCCAAATAAAGTCAACACTTTTTTAGAATTAAATGAAATGAAAAGATAACCACTCTATATTGTAACACTTATTATAATTGCAATAGTTAGCTAGTTAGTTAGTTTTTTTTTTTTTTTTT
>ML792906.1:51700-94935 GCA_009831015.1 Picea engelmannii | reverse complement strand
TATAAGCCTTACAAGCTTGAAGGAGATCCATGGACACACAAGTAGAAGAAGGTTGTGTAGAATCATCTAACAATTATCTTATAGATGAAGATGAAGATTTGATGAAGCTTAAAGATAAAATTCTAGATGTGTTAGAAGAAAAAGATGATCAATATACTTTTGATCTTGATTTTGATGAATACATTAAAGAATTCCTAGAAAAGTAACAAAGGCATACCATGGCACTAAGAAAAATACTCATGAAATAAGAAGAAGAGATCAAAAGACCAAAGGCTGATATAAGTAGTCAAGCAGAAGAAAAGAAGAAGGTAGATGCTTAGCTAAGAAAAAACCTTGAATTCAATGTCAATCTGAAGAGCCAAATTGAGAAGTCAAAAAGGTTCATGAACAACTCAACTATCTTGGATGAAATATTGGAGAGTCAAATATCACTAAATGATAAATCAAGTCTTGGATACAACAAGGAAGAAACACACTTTGAAGCTAAGACCTCTAAGAAACATGAGGTAAGTCTTTTATTCTCAAAAGGTGGAAGCAATGTTGTAAGTCAAACACCTACAAAAATAAAGGAAACTTTCAGAAGAGCAGAGAAGAGAAGACATAAAGAAGCCATCCCTACACCTCAAAGAAAATTTAGAAGAGAGACACCTTCAAGGTGGACACCAAAGAAAATGCTTGAATTTTTTTTTCATGGTCATTGGTTCTCATGTAATGAATATGGTCACAAATCTTTGGATTGCATACATTATGCAAGGAAAGATGTTGGAAAGTTCCATAACACCATAAGATGTTGGAGATGTAATCAAGTGGGACACATTTCTGCTCATTGTCACACCATGAGATGTTATAGCTGCAATGGGTTTGGCCACAAAGCTCATAATTGTTGAAATTCAAGGAGAAAATCAATTAGAAGTGATTCATATAGCATGGAAAGAAGAGAAAATGTAACTTGGAAGGAAGACAATGTTAAAAGGATGGAAGTTCAAAGTACAAGTATAGAGAAATCATGACACTCTTAGAAATGGATGAAGAAGACTAAACATCTGGACATGAATGAAGGAATAAATAATCAAGAAAGCTTCACTATTTCTGAAGCATACGTGGGATCCTATGGGAGAAGTCGTGTACATACGCGAGGTGACCTATAGAAAGGTCACATACATATGTGAGTTGTATATGGAACAAGCCACATACCTGTGGAAAAATCCTCAAGAAGAGGAGTGTACAGATGAGTAGCAACATGGTTTGATGGTATAACTTTGTTTTGCAGAGTCTGACATGGTTTGTTGCAAGTTTTCATGCTTGCATGTGTGTTTGATGTATGTATGATGATGACATATGGTTGAGTATTGAATATTATCTATCTTGGACGCAGAGTACAAACTTTAGTGTGTGGAGTGATGCATTCATGATAAGGTATATTGTTGGTTATGTTATTAGTGAAGTTATGGCACCTTCTCTATGATATATATCATGATCATGTGATGCTAGCTAGATATATATCATTGATCTACTGAGGGACACTCTTAGTACATGTTTAGAGGTGCTAGTGGTTGCTTAGTACTTGTTGTAGTGAATGGATTTTGAGGAATATCTATCACGGTACATGGCTGGTACATATGTGAGCTCCATTGATATATCTTATGATGTATTGTTAGAGGCATATTTGTTGGATGTCTTGGTGCATGCGTTTGGCATGTGATTGAGCTACATATTGGGACATGTAGTTGATGAGTTGATGAGGTGGTTATGATGTACATCATTGATGAGTCATAGTTTGATCTATAGTTGATGCATGATTGGTACATATTGGTGCATGGTTGATGCACTTGCTTTGGTACATGATGTATGGGATGATATAGTTGAGACACTTGTTATGATACTTGGTTGATATATTGATGGTTGAGATACATGGTTGTGACACTTAGTTCATGGTAGAGGCATATCATGAGTGATAGGACACTTGTTTGAGGAACATGTTTGGCATGTTGTATGGTTGATGATGTTATTGATGATCTTGATACACATTTGGCACATGATATGACATAAGATGTACATGGTTGATGGTTTGTTCATGATTCACTATTCATTTTTGACATATCCTTTGTTTCATGGTTGATGCATGAGATAGTATGTATGATTGACATACACTTGATGTATGGTATGGCACAAGTTTAGATGGTTGGTGCATGGAAAGGTTCAAAGATCATCATAGGAAGAGCATGCTATTCTTGATGTAGTATTTTTTATTAGTTTATCAGTGTTCCAGTAGAGCAACATCATCCGCAGCAGAAGCATAATACAATGGTAGTATATTGTTCACAATGATTATCTAGCATGTTGCAGAGAAGACATGGGGAGATATGCCCACATAGGGAGTTTTTTTTTTCACTTGATTGTTTATAGAGGTATGATTCTAGGAGGTGACATTCATCAAATGCATGAAGAGCATCCCATAGAACAATGCAGCCAGGGGGAGTAACCTCATGGACAATTCAATCAAGGGGAGCAACCCCAAAGAGATATACCCTTTTTCATTGATGTCAAAGGTGGAGAGAAAGTCAAATTGATTTGGAGAGATGAACATTGATGATGAGTGATGATCACATAGGGAGAATGAGAATCTCCATATCCAAGTGTTTCCATCAATGATTGGTGTTGAAATAAATTTTGGTGTTGCCATCAATGCTAAAGGGGAAGATTGTTGTACTATGTTGTCATTGATGTCAAATGATTGATTTCAAAGGATTGATATCAAAGGGATGATTTCAAGTATTGGCATAGTGTTGTGATTGTATCATTGATGTATTGGTTGTTGGATTATGTTGTCATTGATGTAATCGATTTCAAAGGGTTGATGCCAAGTGGTGTCATAGTGATGTAGTGTAATTGATTTCAAGGTTGATGTCAAAGGGAGTTACATAATTGATTTCATGTCATGGTTGATAGGAAGAACGAAATGGATAAACTCCAAAGTGGCCCCCTTATGGTGAAATCCCTCATGGGAAGACCTTTTGTGAAGTCCAAATGGTTAAGTGGTCGAGTAGCCCAGCAGTGTGGTTAGGGAACCCAAGTTTTATTGAGGAATAATGTAATGAAGATCGATGGATTTGCAAGAGAAACTATTCCAGATGGATAATATATGTTATTTCATTTCCAGTGATGTGTGGAATGTCATATAAATCCTCACGGTTAGAGAGTTATGGCCATATGAAGTTGAAGAACCCTCATGAGTTATCTAGAAGCCCCTAGAAGGTCAAAGAAGTCAAATTATTCTAGAAGATCCTAGAAGAAGTTGACCAGTCAAAGTGGTTAGTCATGGGTTAAGTGGTTGCAATAAGAAAACAATTAAAAATAAATTAGTTGCAACTAGAAGTGGAGAGTTTACTATTTGTGGATAAAGTGGTTGTAAGTGGATAAAGTGGTTAGAAGTGGGTTAGCCCCAAAAGAAGGAATTTGGGTAAGTTGGTTAGAAGATAACCTCTAAAGGAAGCTACTTGTATAAGTATAAATAAGAGAGAAAGGGTATCTTATGAGTATGATATTTGAGCATATTGAATATCCATTTGTGAAAGGTTATTTGGGCATGGATTATTGATAGAGAAAATTCATGGCATAAAAACCGCGGAAGAAAAATAGCAGTAGAAGAATCGCGACAACGAAACCATGGTAGAGAAATTGCAGCAGTAGAACTACGTCAGAAAAATCACGACAAAAAAACCTCTCCAGCATAATCGTGGAAGCAAAATCACATAAGCAAAACCGCAACAGTAGATTTGGCAGCTACAGAAAGTTGGCAGTTCGGTAACCACATCATATTTTCATATTGGAATTGTTCCAATTGTTTCATGGTATGGTATAGGTATTTGAGCATATTGAATATCCAATGTTTGTGAAAGGTTATTTGGGCAGGTATTATTGATAGAGAAAATTCACGGTAGAAAAAATGACAGAAAAATCACAACTGAAGAATCGCGACAACAGAACCATGGCAGCATAACCACGAAAAAAAAATTGTGGTAGCAGAATCACAACAACAAAACCATGGCAACACAATCACGACAGAAGAATCGCAGTAGCAAGATCACGGAAGTCAAATCGCAACAGCAAGACCATGGTAGTAGATTTGGCAGATGCAAAAAGTTGGCAGTTTGTAACCACATCATATTTGCATATTGGAATTATTTTAATTGTTGCATGGTATGGTATAGGTATTGATGATTGCTACATGATTAAAGGTATGTTTTTGGCACATGTTCATGTGTAAGGGTTTATGGTATTTGGTTTATGGAGAGTATGCGTATTTCTAGAGGTATCTTGTTGGTTAACTCGGTGATATTGTGCATATGGTTGAGAGTTGACTTGATGATTGATATTTGTGAGTAGATCATATTTGGATGATGAGATTGATGAGATAGGTTGAGGTGACAGATTGTTCTGACAAGTTGTGTTGTGCATATTTGATGCACTTGTCTTGGTACAGACTGTTGGTATAGTTTGACATATTTATTTATGTCTACAAGTTGGGTCTTGTACTTGAGGGTTGGATTCCTCACCTAGGTTGGTGTCGATATATGTAGGTCGGGTCTTGCAATTGAGAGTTGGTGCTCTCTTTGATTTGGTTCTCTTTTCAGTTGGTGTTGATAATGTGAGAATATGAAAGATTGTGCTCATTTTACCATTGACAATACCCCTGTCACCCAACCATAGGCCGAAGCCACCCTCCGAGCACCTTGACCTTGACAGAGAAGAATACTGGTAGAAATCAATAGCCAAGCAAGGCTAATGCACCAATAAAGAATAGAAACCAAGCCAAGCAAGGCACAACACCTTCCCCAGAAACTTGCACACAAAACTGCCAACTGCAGTGCGTAGAAACTACTCTCTACAATTCTGAGAAGTGTGAATAATGAGAACTAGCACCCAACATTTATAGTGGTCTGGAAGACTTGTCGGGGCCAACTTATCCTTCTGGGTACTAATTAATTCACATTAATTATATTTCTGCAGCGGGCATTTCGTCTAGGATTTCCTTTACTTCTTTGTTTCCTTCCGGAATATTCTAATCTCATCATAGGTCACAATATAGGTTTATACCTCCTGAAGCTACCATAAAATCAACACTCCCTCCTAGATAGGGAGGTATGGTCTTGAGCACAAATAGACCATTCAACTAGTAGTATCACGAGCACCGACATTATTATCCAACTGGATAATCTCCTATGAAAACTGGTACGATATCAATTGATAGAACACACCTTTGTTTATCCATGGTAGCGAACAACTACTCAAACCGTGACACATAGTCACAAACAGTGGAACACATCCACCACAGTAGTATATCTCTACTATCTGGAGACAAGCAGTCTCCATAAAAATCATTTGATGCCAACCTGCACAGAAAGATATTCTTAAAATAAACTGAATCATCTGGGCCAATATTTCACTCACATCTATGAGATATGAAAGAATATCTTCCCTCAGAGTAGAACAATGAGATATCTAGACTATTCTTCTCAAAAAAAGAAGAATAATTGTCTTGTCTTATGAACCTGGACCATTCCCCACCCTGGGCCATTCTTCCTACACTAATCAAAGTGCACCCTGGAGAGAATGTATAAACCCTAAGGAATGCATGTCTCTGATTGCTGAGCCTGGACCATTCCCCACCCTGGGCCATTCCTCCTACACTAATCAAAGTGCACCCTGGAGAGAATGTATAAACCCTAAGGAATGATTGTCTAGACCATTTCCTCTGTTAACCACAAGAGGAAAAGATTGTCCTACATCAACCTCCAAAACGGACCATTCCTCACATTAACCACAATGAGAAATCATTGTCCGACGAAGTGGGCCAGTCTTCTTGAGTAACCCTCAAGAAGAGAGACTTCCCTAGACCACTCCCCATGTTAACCACAATTGGAAGTCGTTGTCTATGATACATCAGCAATCTGGACCATTTCCCATGTTAACCACAATGGGAAATTGCTTTCCAGCAGAAATATCAATCCACTTTCTGAACAGGAAAGAATCTGTCCAATCTAGACTATTTTTCAATCACAAAGATAAATGTTTCAATAATATCTTAGTTCTCCCTCCTAACTTGGAGAGTCTTCCCTTTCAGCAAAGGGATTTATTTCCATGATCCCTATCTTCTCTCGGAAATATGCAAACTTTATTCTGGATAGAGGTTTTGTCAGAATGTTTGTTGTCTGCTTGTCAGTGGGGATATACTTGAGTTTTACCTCTCCTTCTTTGACTTTATCTCGAATAAAGTAGTATTTGATCTCAATTTGTTTCGACCTTTCATGAAACACAGGTTGTTCTGATAATCTTATACAACTCTGATTATCACAATATATTATGGTCGATTCTGGAATATGATCAAATAAATCGAAGATTAACTTCCTTAACCATATTGCTTCAGTGCATGCTTCACATGCTGCCATATACTCTACTTCTGTTGTGCTGAGTGCGACAGACTTTTGTTTCCTGCTGCCCCAAGATATCATAGCGGAGCCCAAACTGAAACACATACCTGAAGTGCTCTTTCTATCTTCTGCACTTCCTGCCCAATCTGAGTCTGTGAATCCATGAAGTTGTATATTGTTGGATGCAGTATATCTCAAACCATTGTTTATTGTTCCACGAATATATCTTAATACATGATTTGCAGCTATTCAATGCTCATGTCTTGGTTCCACCTGGAACGGGATTAGTGTATTCACGGCAAAGCAAATGTCTGGTCGAGTATTTACCAAATACATCAATGACCCAATTAGTTGTCGATATAGAGATGGATCTACTGGATCAGAATTTGGAACATTCACTTTTCTTTATCTGCATTCATAGGAGTGTCCATGGACTTACAATCCATCATTCCAAATTTCTGAAGAATCTTTATTGCGTACTTTCCTTGTCCAAGGAATACTTCACCACGCTTCTGCCATACTTCTAGTACCAAGTGATGCACCTCTTTTTCCACCTAGATGAGCAAAATAGAGGTGCTTACAAGCTTAGTTGGGTTAGCTAAGAAAGACATCTATAAAGGAAAGGGTTAGAGAAAGAAATATAAAAAAACAACTAAGAAATAAAATAACAACTAAACTAGTGAGCATAAGGACATAAGAATAAAGAAACTAATAAGACTCATGTCACCAATGGCAAGGTTTATATTAGTGAAAGAAAACACCAATAATAAAGAGGACTATGAGTCCCTTCTTCCTCTAAGGGAGGGCTCTTGGACCCCCACAAATAATCTCTTCTTACAACTTTGAATGAAAATGGTGAAAGAATTCCAAGCTAATCCACTCAAGGGGTGAGATGGATTGCCCAATGTAATGGTGCTAGTATACTCTTGATGAGAATAGAGGATTACTCAAGAGAATAGTGGCAACATAACTTTGCTATTGAATTCCTTGAAAATGAAGTGCACCCATGACCTTGTTTTATAGCACCTCTTTGAGGTATTGTGCAACCAGCTTGTAGTGTGAAAAGGGGCTAATTAGGGAATTTTTAGGTCTTTGACCAGCCACCCAGTCGGATCCAGTTGAGATTTGGGTGTCAAATCAACTTGGAAGCTGAACCAAAAGTGGGTGGGAGTCTGACCAATCTCATAAATGCGTCGTTCTCAGATGTGCATGGCTTTTAGCGACCACAGTCGCGCATCGGGTGCATGTGTTCTTTTCTCGTGTTTTAGTTTTGCACATGTGCACGCGTGCCCTGTGTAGTCATAACACACTTTAATTTTATCACTGGTTGTATAGTTTTGGACCTTTTGGAAATGTTTTTGTGGTAATTTTGGTCCATGGGTGACCTCATAATTGTTTGAAGATGCTGGATTCTTGTAACCATTTGTAGACGAAATTCCAGTGATAACAAACGCCCCCTGATGGATGAGGTTAGGAGCATACGTATAGTCGAAATTAATCAATGTTTCTTCTACTGAGAGTGTCGTTGTAAGAGAGAGCGATAGTGAGAGTGTCAAGAGTTACCCGTTGGAGGGAGAAGGGAACCTGTAGAACTCGACCTTCCATAAGGTGTGTAAAAGTAAATTGTGTACAAATGAGGTGGGCATGCCCCATGCTCGTGTCATGTAACTCAAAAAGGAATGGTGTGTTGATGTAGAAAACTGCAGTGCCCTCGGGGGCAGTCATGATAAAGACAGAAGACAATTCTGTGGAGAAACAGACTCTAAACAGTAGGCAATGTAGGCATTGATAGCCCAGCCAAGTTCAGAGGTCCTCGGAAAATATAAGAAATAACTGCAATAGTCGCAAAGTAAGACCCACCGTAACATGAGAAAGTGTTGAAGTCGAATTTTACAGGGGTCAATGACAGTAAGGAGAAATTATGGTTCTCCCTATGCCATCTGAGACCTCTCATTGGAAAGGTAATGAGAGTCAAGATAATGTCACCCTTCTGGAAAACTGCGCTAATGTCGACAAAAAGGGGGACGCGACTCCCAGAAGCGAAGGGCTTCGTGAAATCTACTAGGTGAGGTTAGGAACTGGAGGAGGTACATGGACGAAGTCAAGATGTATGAAGACTCAATACTACCCTTGGTTGGGGGTATATGAGAAGTATAAGTGGCCGCAACCGTTCAACTGGGTCAAGTGTCAGGGGGACAACAAGACGTGGGATAAGTTACGCCAGAGGTGGGACAAATTGAACAAACTCATAGGGAAGAGGTAAGTGGCATGTGGGATACTCGAAGTATATGGACGATTTCAATAGGGGTAGATGATAAGGAGTGCCCCAACCAAGGGTGACATGGGTTGTGTTTGCCAAAAAGGGAAGAAGGTTGCCAAAGGTGACGACAAAAATATATGTAAATGTTGGAAACAAAGGATTTTTACAATTTACCAAAAAAATAAAGAATAATTTAGGATGAGTGTATAGATACAGAAATGGGTGCCCCAATGTAAGATGGTTGGGCCGGTTAGGGCACAATTAGCTTGGAGAATTGGTGGAAGGTGGGGGCCCCGTGGGTGGGTTTCTATATGAGGTAGATGAAATGGAGGGAAATTTACAGAGGGGCAGACTGATTGTGGATGAAATGGAAGGTTCATGATACTGCGGAGGTGCAGTCAAAATAGAACCTTGAAGAGAAAATATGGGATTCCATTGGGAAAGCTAGCAAAATGAGGAGAAGGAGTATGTGGCTGATTCACGACATGATGTAAGACAATCGAGACTCCCATCCCTAAAGGGTTTGAAAAACAGCATGAGTGCTAAAGTGCAAAAGGGTGCTATTAATGGGACAACTCATGTGGGGGAGAGTGCTACCGGGTGACAGTACCTAAGATGCAATGGAGGTGTCGGTACTGCAAAGACGGAGATGGTGATCCTAGAAGCAAATGTCAGAGGGTGTGAATGGAGATGCAATTGAGATTCAGAGGGAATGATTACATGCCAGTGATGATTATATACCTGAAGGGGTTGCGTTGATGTATGATGACCAAGTACCTGCACACATGAAAACCAAATACCCGACGTGAACAATATCTCAAGAGAATCAAACATACAAGCATTGATTTGATAATTTTGAACATGAGCATGCATACCTGGACAGGGTATGAAAAAAATGGCACCCCGAGGGCTAAGGATAGAAAATGTCCCAGGGACTGTCTTGATGTAGATGACGGGATGTTGATCTTGTGGCTGAAGACGGTTCGAAAAACGGACACCCGAAGCTCCCAGAATGGTGTTTGGAAGTTTGGCAGAAAGGCCTATATATAGTTGTAGGGCCCACATTGCCACCTCATTTGTACTTGCTGCCAGAGTGACTGGACGAGAGGTATTCAGAGGAGATTTTGGAGATTCAGGGAGAACAAGGTAGCCGATTCAGGACCAACGAGCTTCAGGTTAGTAGTCTTATTGTCCTGCATAGAAGTAGGTTTTCAATTTATGGGCAGGGCTTGTATGGAGGGTTGTACAAGGGGTTTTATGGGTGTGGGCCCCCTAGTGCGCGGGCGATCCAGAAATATGCGCGCATGGGTGCGCGCATGTTATCTGGATAGATGCACATGGGTGCACCCTTAGGGGGGACAAAGGCACGCATGATATGCACACTTGTTTGTTGCACAGTTGCGCATGGGTGCATGGCTGTGTAGTGGAAAGGCGCATTGTGATGTGTGCCTGTGTTCGTGACAGGGGCGCATGGAGGCGCCCCTGTAGGGTGGGCAGGCGTGCATGCATGCACGCCTATGGGATGGACATGTGCGCCTATGGGGTGAACAGGCGCACCTGCATGCGCATCTGTGGGGTGAACAGGCGCACATATGTGCGCGCCTGTGGTTTAAACAGTCGTGCCTTGGGGGAAAGGTTAACGGGTGCAAAACTTATCTTTTTTAATGTTTTTTATGGTCAATATGACTGACCTAGGACTATATTATGTGGTTGCAGGCGATCATTGGCACGATGTCAGTCCATTGGCGAGAGCGGGACTAGTCACAGCTGAGGGATGTCGTGGCTATTGAGGAGCCCGGGGTTCATGCCACTTTGGCAGCCTGTGGGCTGCTGAAATTCTTCGAGTGCCCGTTGATACGGGTGTAGGAGTATCTCCTGCAGTTTTTGATCCGAATGTGGAGTTCGGACCTGCATTGCTTTATAGTGCGGGGAGAGTAGATTTACTTCACTACAGTGGAGGACATATACTTTCTGACTGGGCTCCCTTTTCGGGGAATGCCCCTACCGGCAGACGTGTCATTAGAGAATTTGGGCCAGAGGTATTGTTCGAGGGAGAACTACATGTTGGGCTCCGTCGTGAGTATAAGGCCGATGGATGCTTTAGCTCATCGTTGTGTGGCAGTGATGATTGTGAGGGCATATGGGTCCCTCGTGACTCAGCGGATCAGTGGTGGTCAGCTGAGGGTTATGGGGAGGGCGCTAGCTGGCGATCATTTTGCCTGGGGGTTGATGTTGCATGCCAGGATGGTAGGGCAGCTAGACAGATGTCGGTCCACAGACTCAAGGGAATTTGCCTTTGGGTCCATTGTGGTGGCCTGTTTTTTTGAGAGGGTGTCGATGTTGCGCCCTAGGATTTTATTGGGTGCTCCTAGTGTGCGAGAATCGCGACTGAGGCGGTGGTCGATGATTTTGGTTCACCATGGTGGTGGCGAGGGCTGCCATTTTTTCACGGCTGAGGCGGCAGATGCCGCAGGTTATACTGTAGTATCCATACTGTGGTGTTGACTTCCGGGGTGATCCGGACATGGTGTTACCTCTAGGGGAGGTTTTTGATCACCGAGGTATGTTTGTGATTTTGATATGTTGATTTTTGAGATAGCATGACATATTTATTTTGTATAGATGTTGATACTATATTTTGGTTCTCATGTATGTGCAGATTTGGGACCTCGCGGGCATGAGGCTGAGCTGATGAGAGCGTCGGCTCACCAGGAGTCGGGGAGACCTCTGCGGGGAGGGTTGTGGCCAGGAGAGAGACGTCGGTGCGAGGATGCCGAGGTGAGACCAGTTGGTGATGAGAGAGCATCCAGGAGACGTCGTTTTAATGACCCTGGTGACGGGCCATCGTATGCTCCTCCGGCGGAGGCCGGAGGAGATTTTGAGGATATTCGCCACCGCCTGGAGGCGGTGTTACAGGGCGTGCCTGAGGGCATGTGGTCGCGTATCCAGGATGAGGGCATCTTGGAACAGTGTGTGGGAGTTCCGCTGATGTGGCGGGCCGTGGTGCAACGAGCAATAGTAGTAGGTGCTTCGATGAATGGACGGTTACCTCCCGGTCCGGAGGGACCAGTAGTGGGTGGGGCACCACAGACTGAGGGAGGGCCAAGAGGTGGTGCTCTAGAGGCACCTTGAGTGTCGCTCTATGTATGGATGTATCTTGTATATAGGTTGGTGAGCCCATTTTGGTGTAGTGAGACCAGTTTTGTATCGAGGTGTTTCACTGGCCTGCGAATTTTGTATGATGTATGTATGTAGACATTTTGATGGCACTGTTGATCGATNTATATATATATATACATTTTGGGATCTATGTGATGTTTACATGTTTTTTTTAATGTGTTGATGATGTCTAATCTATATATATGTTGTGATAGGTTCTTTGATGGTTTATGTGTGTGTAGAGGTATCTTGATGTGATATATGTCAATCTAACAAAATGTTAGCTAAGTTATCTGTAATTTGATTCAATTGTCTTGGAATATGTGTTAATGTAATGAAATCAAAATGTCGAGATAAAAGTCTAACTTGCAGGTATTTGTGAAAGAGGCAAGGATCGCGGACACGGTACACATTGTTGAGCTAGAGGACGACTAGTTGAGAGTCAAGAAAGACGCTAAGGTGACAAATACGATAATGCTCGACATCGGCGAGGAGGCCAATGACGGCGGTGTATTCGGCTTGGTTGTTGGTTGCAGAACCCAAACATATGACACTTGAGTGAAGCAGTTCATGTGAGGGGGTATAGAGGGCCCAAACTGCCGAAGCGAGATTTTGTGTCCATCGGCTGGTGTCATCAACGTAACCGATGTGGTAGGCTGGTGGAGGAAGCATCTGTCAATAACACAAATGATAGTTTAGACGTGAGGGATGGAAAAAATATTAAAAAAACTATAAAAGAAATAACCTAATGTAGAATGGCTACGCTTAGGCTTAAAATTTCTTTAAGTATAACCCGTTGATGGGTTCTTTGAGAGAGAGGCCTTCGAGGGAAGACAGGATGTATGCACCTTTGGTGAGGCAATGTTGGATAATGTAGGGGCCATGCCATAGTGACTCGAATTTTCCATGACCGAGGGTATCGTGAGCGATATCGTAAGCAAGGACAAGGTCGCCTTCGTGAAATGAGCGAAGGTTGACATGACGATCAAAGGTAGCCTTTGACAGTTTTTTGGCTGCCTCATTGTTCTATAATGAAGATCGACGATCTTCATCCAGAGACTCTAATTTCAGCAATCGTTTCTCCATTGGAGTAGTGTCGGGTAATAGCTCAATTGCGGTGCGTAAGGTGGGAATTTCGCTTTCAATGGGAAGAGTGGCCTCAACCCCATGGACTAGATGAAATGGTGTGAAACCAATGGTCATTTTCACGGCCGTACGGTAAGCCCATAGCACGGAAAATAACATAAGATGCCAATTGGTCTTATGTTTGTTAACCATGCGCTACAACATGGTCTTAAGGACCTTGTTAACTGCTTCAACCTATCCATTAGACTGAGGGTAATATGGTGAGGCAACCTCATGGGAGAATCCCAACCGAGATGAGAGTTCGACAAAAATATCATTCTCGAAATGTTTCTCGTGATCATAAACTAGTTGGAGTGGTACTCCAAACCGGGATATGACGCGATTAAAGAAAAAACGCGTTGCAGTGTCAGTGGTGTTGTTGAAGGTGGGCATGGCTTTAGCCCATTTTTTGAATTAATCGACTGCGACAACAATGTATTTGTGTCCATTGCTGGATGCGGGATTACAAGTCATGAAGTCGATGCCCCATTTACAAAAGGGGCTTGCAGTAATGACTGGGTGGAGAAGATAAGGTGGTGCTCATGCTTTGTTGGCGTAATGCTGACATTTCTCACATCGCTTCATGGCATGAATGCAATCATGAAACAATGTAGGCCAAAAATAACCTACTCGGATGATTTTCTGAGTCGTGGACATTCCCGAAAGATGGCCCCCACATGCGCCGCTATAGCATTCGTTCAAGACTCTATCGGCCTCGTCAATATGCAAGCATCGATGAAGTATGGTGTCGACCCCTCGCCGATATAAGATATCTCCGATGAGGAGATAGTGGGGGGCCTGGTGGTGAATACGACGACGATCATCCCATGAGAGGTGGTTACCGAAATTCTGGGTTTGGAGGTAGACGAGGAGGTCGTCGTACCAAGGATCATCCGAATTAATATAAAATAGATGTTCATCAGGGAAGTCAGTATTGACGGGGGCACTGGTAGTATCAGAGGGGAAGGTCGTGACAAGTTCGACGAGGACGAGAGCTTTCTTTCTCTTGGGTGTTGAAAATTCAAGATTGTACTCCTGAAGGATAACGATCCATCAGGGAAATTTTCCATTAATTTGCCGACGGCTGAGCAAGTAGTGCATAGGGTTGGAATTTTCTACGACTTTAGTTGTGCGAAGAAGAATGTAATGACACCGTTTCTGGACTGCGAGGATGACTGCAAGGGATAGTTTCTCTTCGTGCTTATACTTCAGGGGTGGCCCTGAGAGGTTTTTACTAATGTAGGAAATGACATGCTCACAATCATCATCTCCGATTTGAACGAGAACTCCCGCTACTAAGACAATTGAGGCTGACATGTAGAGGATATAGTCGCGATTGTAGTCGCGTGCACAAATTAAAGGGGCATTGGAGAGCGCCATTTTAAGATCGTCAAATTTTTTTTGGGCATGTTCATCCTAGTGGAATGGGATGTCGTGGTGGAGTAAGCAAAGGAAACCATGTGCTTGAGTGGCATAGTCTGGGACAAATCGTCGTAGAAAGTTAGCTTTTCCCTGTAGGCTCTGGAGTTGGCATAAATTCCGGGGGGGTGGAATTTCTGTGATGGCTTGGAATTTAAGGGGGTCCACGGTAATACTGCTTTGGGAAATGATGAATCCGAGGAGGCGCCCCACAATGACGCAGAACACGCACTTGAGGGGGTTCAAGCAGATGTTGTATTGAAGGCACCATTGGAAGATGATTCGTAAATCATCAATATGTTGGGTACGTATCTTGGATCGAGCTAGGAGATCATCCAAGTATGTGAGGATGATATGAGCTAGATCGTGAAAAATGTATGTCATAGCCCGTTGGAAAGTTGCGCCAACATTCTTTAGGCCAAAAGGCATGACACGATATGCAAAAGTACCCCAAGGGGTGGTGAATGCGGTTTTGTATTGATCGGATGGGTGGATTTGGATTTGATTAAAACCAGAGAAACCATCCATGAAGGACAAAGCCTCGTGGCCTGCGTAGTCATCGATAATTTGATCGATGAAAGGAGTTGGAAAGTTGTCTTTGGGACATGCGTGATTGAGATCGCGAAAGTCCATGCAGACGCAGATAGTGCTCTGTTTTTTTGTTAACAGGTACAGGGTTGGAAACCCATGAGGTATAGGTGATGGGGTAGATAAACCCAGCCGCGCGTAATTTGTCAATCTCGGCTTTAATGGCCACTGATTTGGATTGGTTTAGCGGTCGTTGTTTTTGATGGACTGGTGTAATATCAGGCCAGGTGTCGATGTGATGTTCGACAATGGAGAGATCAAGGCCAGGCATTTATGTGTATGACTAGGTGAAAATATCCCGATATTCTTGGAAGAGGGATTTATAGGCGGTGATTTCTTGAGGAGTGCAAGCGGCGCCAATGGTGATTTCCTCGACGACTCCATTTTTTATGGAAATATCGATTTTGATGGTCGGGGAAATGTTGGCCATGTTTCCTTCTTCAAAAGCATCAGGGGAAGGAATGGGGTTGTTGAACTAGTTGATATGCCCTGATGGGATAAAATCCTTGGTTTTGACCACATAGATGGGGTGTTGGTTAGGAGGCATGGAGGCTTCCTGTGGAAAGAAGAGCGCTATGTGGTGTAGCACATCCCATGGGTAGTCGAGGGTGTTTAACTCTTTGAGTATGTCCTTGTCACAGTGGAATTGGTGAGAATACAAGGGATCGTAAAGAGTGATATTGGTGACCGTCGTCGTATGGTTGTCCTCGGGTGATAAAGAAGTAGGGGGAACGACGCAATGAGATTGTGATGGTTCACTCGACATAAACCAAATATCGAAGTACTGAGGAGTACCAGTGGTAGTTGGGTGTAAAATTTTCGTAGGGAAATGAATGGGAGAATTGGGGGGATTTGGGGGTGAATCCTCGGATAAGTCATCCAAGAACCATGGAGGAGTTGGGAGTGCCTCGGGTTTAGGAGAAATGATATGAAGAATCTCTAGTGATGAGGTAAGGTCAACCATCAATTCTGTAGGGGGCGCAGGGGTTTGAATCAAAGTCAATTGGCGTTGCCTGTATTCAATGATCATAGGACATTGGTATGTAAAATGATCTAAGGATTCACAGAGGGAGCAAGGGAATCTCATACGTTCATTGATTGAAGTCGTGACATAATGGATGTCAGTAATTTTTGGTAGGGATGATGTAGCTGGATTGGGTTCGTTCTGGAAGCTTTGGCGTACTGCGACTAATGTCTGTCGGAAGCATGGTAGTGCTGGGAAATGGTGTGTATAATGGCCATATTCTGAACATATAGCACAAGTGAATTTGGTTTGCAACCCTTTTCTACTTGAGTGAGGGGCGGTAGCAACAGTACTTGTTACAGTGGCAAGTATTGATGGTGTTTGATTGAGTGGAATCAGGTTTCGTAACTCAGGTAGAGATGGGAAGTTGTTGGTTTGGTGTCCATTTTTCTCACATAGCGCGCAAGGAGGTTGGACGTGTGGGGGAAGTGGAGCTGTGAGCTCCTTCTTCTTTCGCTTGCCCCCAACTGTGGCAGGGAGGTTAGTGAGTGGGGGTGTAGAGGGTATGGTGGGAGTGAGTATAGGAATCGTCATTGGGATTCCTTCTGTTTGGGGGGGAAGGGATGGTAGGGTGACCATCTCTGGTGGATGTAAATACCAAATTGAAATTGCTAACAACATATTAGGTAGGGTAAGCGTGGCGGCTACTTGGAAATCTTGGATTCCGGGTGGAGGGTAGAAGAAGGGGATTTGAGTAATGGCTTGGGGAACTGTCTCCCAAACTAGGATATGGCCTTGGGGAGAGGTGAAATCGTGAACTGGTAGAGTTGACGAGTTCGCAGGAGGCTCATGAGGGGGGAGCTCTGTGACTAGTGGGACATCAGATATGATAGAAGCCTCCCTAGGAGGAAGGGTATCCTCTATGTCAGTTCCATTGGATGATACGATGCATACCTGATTGGAAGGATGAAGGAGCGATGGTGCACCATGGTAAGTTCCTAACAATGATGGGTCTTTGAAAATTTTAGGACCCATTTCGATGAGTGGGTATGTGTCATGACTCGTGTGTATGAGAGGGAGAATGTTATCGATGTTGGCAGAAGGGTTAGGATCGTAATGTGAGACTTGGTCAATGGTAATGATCTTCGCGTTATGGGGGAACATCCTCGTTCGAAAGACGGAAGAGGCAACTTCCTTCATCGCGTACAGGTAGCTACGACCAAATAAGATATTTTAATCGAGTGGGGCATCGATAACTTCAATGTCGATAAGAATAGTCTTGCCCCCGAGTTCTACAGAGACATTTTGGAAGAGCCCTTCAAGAGACGATGGTCGCCTGTCATAAGCTCTTAAGGTAATGGAAGATGGGATGAGTTCAGGGGAACCAAGTTTCTGCCATACAAACTTGGACATAATGCATGTGGATGCTCCTTCATCGATGATGTACCGATGAACTGTAGTGTTCCAAATTTTTACTGGGATTTCAAAAGCGATTAGAGCGGGATGGTGAGGTTCTCCGCTGTCGAGATCAAATGTGATGAGTTGAGTATCCACGGGGTCGACTTCCCCCAAGGCGGAAAGTAATGATTTCTGCTAAGTGGGACAAGTTTGAAGGACCTCTAAGACTGACATGGTAGTCGAGGATTGTGCTAAGTCATCGACCAAACTGTAATTATGAGTCGCCTTAGCCTGGGGGTTGTGGACATTCTTGCACAATGGGATGCGAGGAATGTGAAGAGGTGTTTCGGCGTTAGGGCGAGAAATCACTAACGGTGGTCCCATTGGTGCGGGGATTGTTTCTGGGGGAATGGGAAGAGACTCAGTGGGTGCACGGTATTGATGGCTACATGTTTGTAGAAGGATTTATTCCTCACTGGTGATGAGGATCGTATGATCTGCAGGATTGTTAGGATTGAGGTAATGTCCCAACTGTGGTGGGGTAGGTTGCATGTCCTGTTGGGTATTTATCACACCCTGGTGTGGAATGGGATTCTGCAGTATGACTAGGGGGGGTTGTTTCATGTACTGTTGTGGGGCCTGCTGAGGGGCAGGCAGTGCTGGAGGATGTGGTAGACTGCCTGAGTCTTTCATTCGTTTAAAATAAGCAATTTGGGGACAATGATGAATATAATGACCAAACTCACCGCAAAGGGCACAAGGGAAGGTGGTTCTAACAGTATTGTTATTTCTCCCTTGATGCCTGTTGTTATTGCCCCCCTGGGGGTTCTGATTCCATTGATTCTGGTTGCCCCCAGTATGTTGGTTTTGTTGGGGGTCATTCCCGCCTTGACCTGGGTTTTTATTGTTCCTGTGTTTTCCTTTCTTTTTTCCATTATTCGACTGATGGGTCGGATTTTCCATATTCAGCTATTCAAAACTTTGATATTGTTGAAGGGGAGAGGGTTGAACAAAATTCACCCCAGCGTGAGGGTGTGGGGATGCCATAGGTTTTGGAGGACCAGGGAATGGAAAGTACAGATTCGGTGGGATTTGTGATCCATAAGGTACATAGGAAGGCGTGGCGCTTTCGCTAGTACTTAGAGTATAAGCTGAGGTAGAGGGAGTACCAGAACTTGTTTGAATAGGTGGGTGTATAGGGGGTGTCGGCGGTGGCCCACTGATGGGTGGGGGAATAGCAACAGGGTATGGTTGTTGATAAGGGGGTGGGGGGTAATAAGAGGTTCCCCCATATGTCAGCGGATATTGAGGTGTGCCATACATTTGTGGTGGTTGGGGATGTGGATTATGGTGTGTGGTATTACCAATCAATCTGTCTGCTGAGTGAGACATCTTGGGTTTGTCTTGACCGAATGGCATAGGTTTTGGGGTATCAGGAAGTACTATGTATAAGTACCTTGATTTCGAATAGATGAGGTTGTATTGTTGAGCCTTACTGATGGCTTCTTCTTCTAATTGAGGGAAGGTGGAAGCTACATCTTTACCGAGGAGAGCGACAAGTGATATAAGAAACCAGTCAAGACACTGTCGTTTGGTGGTTTCATCTTTGCACAAACTACGTCGTCTACACCACTCGTGAATGTGATCAGCGATATGTGTGGTTGAGTTTTGTTTGAAATTAGAGAGTAGTTCAATACCATTGTCATGGCGGATTGGTAATTGGAAGAAGGTCAAAAATGCTTTGGCCAAGGACTCGAAAGTCGCATGGGACCCCGATTTTTCATCTACATACCATTTGGATGATGGGCCAGTGAGTGTGAGTTGAAATAATTGTAATCTAATGGCATCGTCCATAATGTTGTTGGAAGAGCACCATAGGTGGAAATTCATGACGTGGTTGGTAGGGTCATCGCCTGCCTTTCCTTCAAACTTGGGGATGTCTGAAGGTAGTTTGGTAGGCATTGCAGGCCATGTGGGGTCATGCAATATAGGATCATTTGTGAGTTTGCTTAGATCCAGTATGTTAAGAGAGGCCAAATATGGAATCTGTAGTGGGGGCGGAGGATTAGTTCCAACCATGGTGTGAGTGTTCTGTGAACCTGACCCTTGAGGGGGGCTAGGTGGGTTGGTACTTCCTCCTTGAGAGGAAGTTGGCCCCCCGCTTCCATGTAGAGGAGAGAGATTGGACGGAGAAACTTGGGAAGTGGACCCAAGTAATGTGGAACCAAGTAAAGTTGGTCCTAAGACAGTGGCACTCACTGGAGTGCGAGAAGGTGGGGCCGATGAATTGGCAAGACTAGGAACTCCCCCTAAAATAGGAGGGAAATTTAGCAAGCGTCTAGAACGACGGGGGTTCTACGAGTCCCCTATGATGTCCGAATAGCTGAGTGGATGTGTGCAAATGTTGGTGAGAGTAAAATAAATAAGCACAGCCTTTGTTGCAATTTTTTTAACTTTACACAATATATATCTAAATCAAAATGTAATTAGAAGTGCATCATACATAAAGTATTGTGAAAAAGAAGCATATATGTGGATAAGTGGGTTTTTTCCACGTGGGGAAACAAAGAAAACAAATGCTCGTGTCCTAAAAGACATAACGTCCTTCCTCTCAAATAGCATTGGACCTTCCAATAGTACTCAACAGTGGGGTCTGAAGTCACCGGAAGAGAAACTAGTGAAGGATGAAATAATCAGTTATAATGAGGGGTAAAGGGGGCATATCCCGAAAGAGTTGGCGATATTTCCCAATAGCCACACAAAATCCAATCAAGGTGCAATTGTATCCCACAATTGCCACCTGGGTAGATGTCCTAAAATTTGGTCACTAGGTACCTCGGTCAAAGTGCGACATTTAGATTTTCGGCCTAAGAAATGGGTCACGAGCTAGATCCCGTCCAAGAGGTGGGTGCCTCAATGGGGGACGCATAGAACAACCGGACCTCGGTCTTCAATCCTTCACAGGTATCTCCCTACCTTATGGTGTTAGGAACACTTTACTTGGAGGATTTAAAGTTCCCTATTTGACAACTTCTATTGTTTTGACAATGTGAGAACCAGATAATGGAGATTTATTTGGATGCCTATCCCCGAAATCCTACCTAGACTAAAAAAATTCTTTTGGCACCTCCTGTGGAGGAAAACTTAGTGAGTTTTTAGAAAAAACTTAGATGTGGTTGTTTGAGAGATTAGGGGTGTGGACCAACCTCGTTGAAATTAAATGGGAGTGGATAGTTTCATCAAGAAAAGGGTGGGGTGTTTTAGAATCCCTTTGGAGGAAACTTACTTTGACCTCCACGTTTCGAGAAGAAAATTATGTGAGTGATAAGTGACTTCTTTGTGTGAATGAGTGAAAGTGTGCCAATGTTTTAATGAATTAGGTGTCACCTTGCTGCATGTGGACTTCACTTGGTCCTTACAAGTGTTGATTACCTAATTAACTAAATTCCTTTGGTACAACCTTGCGTAATTCAAAAGTCCCTAGGAAACTAGCATGTGGACATGTGGGTCCTTTACTATTCATTTAACTCCCTATTGTGATTTAATCTAAGAAAAGATTTGAAACTATCCTAGATTGTGATCATGTGGGCATGTATGGGCCCATTACAAAACCTTTAAACTTCCCTAGTGATTTAATCTAAGAAAGTGAATTTCAACACTATCCTATCTTTGTAGCATGTGGGCATGTATGGGCCCATTACAATCTTAAGATGTGTTTGAAAAATAAACTAAGAGGAGTCTTGAGAGGGGCTTTTGTCCTCTCCTAAAGGTTTTAGTCTTTTTAAGGGAGATGAAATTGTCCTACAATCTTTTTCTGATTCTCAAGGTCGCTTGGAAGCATGAGAGAAGAGCATACTAAGCGATTGTTATCCAAAATTCTAGTCCCAATGCAAGTTTTATGTGATTACAAATGATTCCAACTTGTACTTTTATTCAAAGCAAGCCATCCATGTGGGAAAATGAAAGCAAAAGAGGAAATAATGATTTTAAACCCCCTAAGTGCCTATGTGTTTTTGACTAACCCATTTATATGAAGAGGGAACCAAGTGTGGTGCAGCTTACAACATGCATGAAATCACTTTTAAGAAGGCTAGGAGACTTCCCCAAATCACAAAAAACCTTACAGTGTGTATTTTTCTTCACAGGTGCGTGGGTCTCAGTGTAGACAGAGGCGCACTGAATGCCTGTGCGCAGACCGAAACGGGTTTTTGGGCGCAGGTGTGCAGAATAACACTGTGATTTTGGCGCACGTGCACACGATGCATGACTATGGGCCAATAAACCCGCGCACAACAGACACATGGTCGTGAAGAAAATTCCAGATGGAATTCTCTCAATTCAACTTGGAATTGGATGTTTTGCAGGTTGGCTTGGGCCGGTTAATGCACCTGCAGGTTAAATAAACCAAAAGAAGAGCTATAAAATTCCAAGTGGGGTAGGAAATTGATACCTTTCCCCAGGGGAGTCGCCAATCTATTGCACCTCTTTTGCCACATAGATGAGCAAAACAGAGGTGCTTACAAGCTTAGTTTGATTAGCTAAGCAAGACAACTGTAAAGGAAAGGGTTAGAGAAAGAAATATAAAAAAAAACTAAGAATTAAACTAAGAAATAAAAAAACAACTAAACTAGTGAGCATAAGGACATAAGAAAAAATAAACTAATAAGAATCATGTCACCAATGGCAAGGTTTATATTAGTGAAAGAAAACACCAAGAAGAAAGAGGACTATGAGTCCCTTCTTCCTCCAAGGGAGGGCTCTTGGACGCCCACAAATAAGCTCTTCTTACAACTTTGAATGAAAATGGTGAAAGAATTCCAAGCTAATCCACTCAAGGGGTGAGATGGATTGCTCAATGTAATGGTGCTAGTATACTCTTGATGAGAATAGAGGATTCCTCAAGAGAATAGTGGCAGCATAACTTTGCTATTGAATTCCTTGAAAATGAAGTGCACCCATGGACTTGTTTTATAGCACCTCTTTGAGATATTGTGCAACCATATTGTAGTGTGAAAAGGGGCTAATTAGGGCATTTTTAGGTCTTTGACCAGCCACCCAGTTGGATCCAGTTGAGATTTGGGTGTCAAATCAACTTGGAAGCTGAACCAGAAGTGGGTGGGAGGCTGACCAATCTCATAAATGCGTCATTCTCAGATGTGTGTAGCTTTTAGCGACCATAGTCGTGCATCGGGCGCATGTGCGATTTTCCTGTGTTTTTGTTTTTCACATGTGCATGTGCACCCTGTGTAGTCATAACACACTTTAATTTTATCACTAGTTGTATAGTTTTGGACCTTTTGGAAATGCTTTTGTGGTAATTTTGGCCCATGGGTGACCTCATAACTATTTGACGATGCTGGATTCTTGTAACCATTTGCGGATGAAATTTTAGTGATAAGACCAAGTAATAGTGCAAGAGACCTAGATATTTCATATCAAATTCAGAATCTAATTCCTTCTTGCACTGAATAATGAGAGATTCTTCACCTGTTATGAGTAGATCGTCAACATATAATAGTAGAATCACAGGTGCATTGTCCACAACTTTGTAATAAAGGTTTGGATCTGCATGACTCTTGGAGAAACCAAGTCTTGTTAGATAGCTTTTCATTCTATCATACCAAGCCCTTGGATCTTGCTTGAGTCCATATAGAGATTTCTTCAATCTGCAAATGTGAGTGTCTCTGGAATGTACCTCAAACCCTTGAGGTTGTTCAATATATACTTCTTCAATAGCTCCATTGAGGAAAGCTATCTTTACATCCATTTGATGTAATTTCCATCCCATGGAAGCGATAAGAGATCTGATATCTCTGATGGAAGTATATCTAGCCACCAGAACAAACGTTTCGTCATAATCTTCTCCCTCCTTCTGGGAGAACCCTCTAGCTACGAATATTGCCTTGTATTTATCCATGCTTCAGTCTGTTGCATGTTTGATCTTGTACACCCATTTTGAAGCTACCACCGATTTTTCTTTAGGTCTTGGTACGATTTCCCATACCTCATTTTTCATAATGGATTGATGCTCTTCCGTCATATCTTGTTTCCATTGTTTCTTTTGAACTGCTTCTTCAAATGTGGTAGGTTCTTCATCTAGAGGCTTTCTCATGTATGCTTCATAACTTGAGAATCTTTTAGGTCTTTTACTCTTTCTGAATGTTCCTTCTGGAACCTTGAGTCTTTCTGCATCTTGTAAGGTGGCTTCAAGCCAAGATAGTATTTTCTTAGTCTTAGGTACGATATCTAAATCAATGTTTTCACATGGCTCCATAGGATGATCAGGTAGTTCCTTTTCTTCATTTACGTTTTATGTGCTTTCTTCGTTAAGTTCTTCAATCTCTTCTTCTTCTATATTTTCTTCGATGGATTTCCTGAAGGCCATCCTTTCATTGAACGTTATGTCTCTGTTGATCTCGATCTTGTGTTGTTATGGAATATATATTCTGTAAGCCTTGGATGAATCATTGTATCCCATGAATATCCCTTTCTTTCCTGAAGGTTCTAGTTTATTCCTCTTGTCCTTGGGAATGTGGGAGTAAACAGGACATCCAAATATTCTTAGATTTTTCACATTAGGTTTCTTACCTGAGAAATCTTCTTCTGGTGTCATGTTCTTCAATATACGATGAGGACTTCTATTCTGCACATATATTGTTGTCATTGCTGCTTCTCCCCATAAGAACATGGACAGACCTTGATCATTCAATAAGGATTTTACGGTTTCTTCAATAGATCTGTTCTTTCTTTCTGCTACACCATTTTGTTGAGGATTATGAGGAACAGTCAGCTCCCTCCTAATCCCTTCCAATTTACAAAATGAAATGAATTCCTTTGAGGTGTATTCTCCTCCATTATCTGTTCTTAATGCCTTGATCTTCTTGTTCGTGAGATTTTCTATCTTTGCTTTGAATTCTTGAAACTTGTTGAATACTTCATCTTTTGTCTTCAGTAGGTATAGCCAAGTCTTTCTTGAATAGTCATCTATGAAGATTACATAGTAAGAAGATCCTCCTAGAGATTTTACTGGCATCGGACCGCAAACATCTGAGTGTATTAGACCTAGAATATTCTTAGATCTATTATTGTTGCTTGGGAATGGTTTCTTGATATTCTTCCCAAGGGCACATCATTTGCAGATTCCTTCATGTGTAGAGTGCAACTCTGGTATTCCTTCAACCATTCTTTTGAGAAAGGGTAATGCTTGATAATTAATATGAGCATACCTTCTATGCCAAAGTTCATTAGGGTTGGCTTCGTCATGTACAAGAGCTTCTTCATTTTGTTCTAGTAGTCTATACAAATTTCCTTCACGACTTATGATAACCCTAGCATTCTCTATGTTGGAGTATTTATGCCATGATAACACTTTTCCATCCACGAAAGCTATTATGTTTCCCTTGTCTTCTAGGCAAGATATTAATACAAGATTCTTTTCTAAACCAGGTACATATAAAACATTTCTTAAGTGAACATAATTACTTGTTTTCATTTTGATGGCGGCTTGTTGAAATCCTTCCACGGGGTAAGTGGTTTTGTCTCCAAGCTCTACCTTGTACGAGGTCTTCTTCTCATTTAGATTTGAGAGTTTGGCTTGATCTCCCGTCATGTGCCTAGAAGCTCCGCTATTGATTATCCACATGTCATCTTAAATCGTTCCAGTAAGTGATGAGTAGTGTAAAAGACTCATTGTTTCACACATGTCTTCGGTTGACTGGTAACTAGTCATGCCTTGATCCAAAACTTCAACTTCATCATTTTTTTCTTCTGAGAGAGCCAAAAGGTGCGTTGAGTTAGGGTACATCTGAATATCTTCTTTTTGAGGGAGATGTTCCATCGCAAGGTGCCAGATTTGAGGTTAGGGTTTCTGCAACTTCTTCTATTAGTAACCCTAGCATTAGTGTCTTTGGAAGTTGCTCCTGCTAGTAACCCTAGCGGTAGTTCCTCAGCAAGCTCAATACACTAGTGGCTATGTTTCCTTCCAGCGTTTAGACTGAATGAAGGAGGTGTGGGCCCATAACCTATGAGAATATGAAAGATTGTGCTTGTTTTACCATTGACAATACCCTTTTCACCCAACCATAGGTCGAAGCCACCCTCCGAGCACCTTGACCTTGATAGAGAAGAATACTAGTACCAATCAATAGCCAAGAAAGGCTAGTGCACCAAGCAAGAATAGAAACCAAGCTGATTAGATAGTCCCACCCAGAAACTGGCGCAACACCTTCCCCAGAAACTTGCGCACAAAACTGCCAATTGCAGTGTGCATAAACTGCTCTCTGCAATTATGAGAAGTGTGAATAATGAGAACTGGCGCCCAGTATTTATAGTGGTCTGGCAGACTTACTGGGGCTGACTTCTCCTTCTGGGTACTAATTAATTCACATTAATTATATTTTTGCAGCCGACATTTCGTCTAGGGTTTCCTTTACTTCTTTGCTTCCTTCCGGAATATTCTAATCTCGTCATAGGTCACAATAGAGGTTCATACCTCCCGAAGCTACCATAATATCAACAGATAAATCCTGAGATTGTAGTCTCCTATAACATATAATAAAAAAAACTTAAACATATATCTAGTTCTCTTTGTGTTCATTATTGTCATGTTTCAATGTTCTTTATTGTTGATGTAGTTGTTGAGATATGTTTACATGCAAGCAACTAAGTGTGAATGGAACTAATGAGTAAATGGTGATTTCTAACTAAATTTTTAAAAGAAGTGTAAAAAGAGTCTCACACTGATTCACCCCCCATCTCATTATGGTCGATGTGTCCAACAATTGGTATCAGAGAAGGCCTTCACTATAAGGCTTACAATATTGAAGGAGATCCTTGGACACACAAGTAGAAGAAGGTTGTGTAGAATCATCTAACAATTATCTTATAGATGAAGATGAACATTTGATGAAGCTTAAAGATAAAATTTTAGATGTGTTAGAAGCAGAAGATGATCAATATACTTTTGATCTTGATTTTGATGAATATATTAAATAATTCCTATAAAAGTACAAAAGGAATACCATGGAACTAACAAAAATACTCATGAAACAAGAAGAAGAGATCAAGAGACTAAAGAATGATATAATTAGTCAAGAAGAACAAAAGAAGAAGGTAGATGATGAACTGAACAAAATCCTTGAAGTCAATGTCAATCTGAAGACCCAAATTGAGAAGTCAAAATGTTTCACGAACAAATCAACTATCTTGGATCAAATCTTGGATAGTCAAAGATCACCAAATGATAAATCAGGTCTTGGATACAACAAGGAAGCAACACACTTTGAATATAGCACCTCTAAGAAACATGAGGTAAGTCCTTTATTCTCAAAATGTGGAAGCAATGTTGCAATTCAATCACCTACACAAAGTAATGAAACCTTCAAAAGAATAGAGAAAATAATAAATCAAGAAGCCATCCCTACACCTCAAAGCAAATTCATAAGAGAGACACCTTCAAGGTGGACACCAAAGGGAAGGTATGAAAATGTTTGCCATGGTCACTACTTCTCATGTAATGAATATGGTCACAAAGCTTTGGATTGCAAACATTATGCAAGGAAAGATGTTGGAAGGTTCCATAACACCCTAATATGTTGGAGATGTAATCAAGTGGGACACATTACTGCTCATTGTCACACCATGATATGTTACAGTTGCAGTGGGTTTGGTCACAAAGCTCGGTATTGTTGGAATTCAAGGAGACAATCAATGAGGAGTGATTCATATAGCATGGAAAGAAGAGAACATGCAACTTGGAAGGAAGACAATGTTGAAAGGATGGAATCTTAGAGTACAAGTACAAAGAAATAAGGACACTCTTAGAAGTGGATGAAGAAGACTGAAAATCCAAACATGAATGAAGGAAATTCACCACAGTGGAGTCATCACAATGGAGTTTCCAGGTGCACAGTAGCAATATCGTAAGGTTCTGATGTCTGATGCACCTTCAGAATCAGAGGCTCGATGTCATTCAATCCCAGGGAAAATTTTCAACTTCATCCCCGACAACAGCGCCAGAAATGTTGGCTACAGAAGTCACTCCTGGATTGCAGCAGGAGTAAGCCTGAGGCCCATCAGTTTATGTCATGATTTGTTTATAAAGGCAGTGATCGAATGGAAGTAAACTCAGAACAATATCGCTCACTTAGAAAACTGGGTTGGAACAACAAGAACATGTGAGGTCTTGATTTAACTTAAGCCAGTAAATTTGCATAGTGGTGAGTAAGTGAAAGAAAAGAAAGGGGAAAAGTCTTAGATATGAGATCCTCTCAGACCAGAGAAACTTCAAAGTAAACCTAAAATGTTGCAGAACTAATATAATCAAACATGCATCATATAGTTACAGCAACACCCAACTGGATCATCCATACCCGGGCTTCAGATTCAGAGGAAAAAGGAAAGGAGAAGATTGGCTTCCATTAAACAAGAAATCTCAAAATATCATTCTATAACCAGAGAACCAGAGGCTTTGTTAAAGATTTACATTCAAGAGCTTATCTCTACCATCGATAAATTACAAAAATGGAAAATTGCCTACATATACCCAAGCCAATAACAACAGCAAAACCGAGACTTATCATTAAAAACATTATGTCTACATGTTTACTAGTAGACTGCACCTACAGTCTCTGGACGGTCATGCACTCGTGTCAGATGCAATCAGGATCCTGACAACCCTACAAAAGAATTGACCTCTCTCGGGTCCCTTTCTGGACTTTCCATTTATGGTGGAGACGATGTCTAACCACCACCAACCACCTCAATAACTGCTTCCTTGGGATTGGGAATGGCCCGGTCAACTCTGCACTCTTGGGATGTGGAGGCCCTCTCGCACTGCCACCTGGATCGGCTGAACGACCTAATTATAAGGTGTGGAGGCCGGTGTGAAGACTGGGGCACACGATTGGAAGTGGTGGATGAGTGGTGACCAGGCAGGGTGAGGGGAAACATCGAATGAGAAGGTGACGGGACATGATTGGTCGAGGGAGGATGTGTTTCTTATGACTGAGCGATGCGGAAAGGAGAGGGACAGGTGTCAGAAGGCAAGAGGTTGAAACGAGAATAAGGTGGGCTAGGATGGTGCTGAGTGGAGGTGAGATATGGAGTGGAAGACAGATGGCGGAAGATGAAATGTGGAGGCAATCGTGAAGAGATGATAGGGGGACCCACACAAAGTCACCCATTCCTGACCCCCCCCCTTATTAAATGTAGAAAGGCAAAGGGGGTCCAGAATCCAATCTTGTCCGTAGATCTGGGCTCCCAAATCCAGGTTGTTGAGAGATGCGTGCTCAATTCCAGACCCCCCCCCCTTTGTTAAAGGTAGAACGATGAAGGGGGTCTGGAATTGAACCCTGGTCGTAGATCTGGACACGCAGATCCTCGCCGCTCAGATTTTCCTTCTCCTTAGCTTCATGCACCGAGAGTCGTCCCTGATAGACGACCGAGACTGCTCCATGATCAACAGACTAGATTCTTTAGGGAATTCACCCATTGGGATTTATTTCTCCTTTGCTCTCAAAGTCCTAGTCACTAAAACGCGATGAAGCTCGATTGCGTGCCACATGTGTCTGCTAAAATGGAAGGCCTTGATCACTTCTGCGATATAGATGATTTCCTCGGCGCTAATCCTCGCACAACTCTGCTAATTGCGAATTCCCACTGATTGTCGATCTACTTCCTCAATGAATCCTAGCCGTTGAAAACAGATCTTCGCCCGCTCGCTTTACTTTGAACCCCAAACGAGATTTTTTGAGATATGTGCTTGGGCACTTCTAGCACAGGCCGCGAATAATCGCCCTTTAGTGGGTTTTTAGCCCGCCTCTTTGCCTTTTGTGCCATGGGCTCGACTTAGGAAAGAAAACGACCCATACCAAAATTTGTGCTAACATTTTCCAACAAGAACTGGTCCTTCAGTTGACCCTAAATTACTGGAGGAAGCCAAAAAAAAATTGAAATGCAGAATTGTAGATAATAAAAAAAATACATTTTCTAATGCGCTATCAAACTTTGGTGAGGATTTTCTTTCCCTCTGCGGGATTTGAACCACGAACCCACCTAAAAATATTAGTTGTGCAAGGTTATTGAAAAATTGTGATTATATTAATCTTTTCATCTGAGTCCAAATACTTGGATATTTGTTTGGAGAATCAATAACAATGAATCCTAGGAGGTATTTAATGATTAACCCAACTACCACTAAGCTCAACTCAACCCTAACATTGAATGGTGGGTTTAAGTGTTCAGGAGAAGTTGAAAATCCTAGAAAAACTCCATAGAATCCCAAAGGGAAGGATTTAGAATCGAAGAAGGGTTATACCCTGAAATATAAGCGTGCAAAGGCCAAAGAAGCAATGGTATGATGTTTAAGCACAATTAAATACCTTATGGTTGTTGGGTACTATCGAAGATTCCTACAATTAGAGGTCATGATTTCTGTTTCTCGGCATAGTTTCCACACCACAAGTATTTGAGTAATGCCATTATGTAAGGACCAGTATGGAACAATCAATAAATCGACTATATGCATCAATTTGAATTTAGAATGTCAAACCTCGTCTTCACATCATTTTCACTGGGTCACCGGGGTCTTGGGTTCACCATGATCTCGAGGCCACCGGGATTAGTTTTTCACTAAGAACATCGACAACTAGGATTGCATCTGTTGAAGGATCGAGCCACTAGGTCCTTCAACAGATTCAATTTTTGGTTTGTGAGGGATGGTCCAGTTACAACGGTCTCTAGGCACAAAAATTTGTATCCACTGGGTCACTACAAGGCACTAGGTCAAGAACTTAACCATACAATCAACTCTTAACTAGGCACCAAGGGAATGTATCTTTCCTTTGTTTTAATGAGACCACTTATTCATTGGGTTTTTTTTCACCGGGACACTGGTCCTCCTTTTTAATGTTCCTTCGTCGATCCGATTATATAAGCCACTCAGTCAAGGGGGCTCACCAGCCACTGAGATATTAGGGGTTCTTTTTTTAATCTCCCTATGGTGAGTCTAGTTTGGTTGATAACTGGTCCACTGGAACAATAACCCACCGAGAGGGAAGGACCACGACTCCACCGGGCTATGCCTCTATCAGGATACTGGAAAAAATTTCCACCGGGATGATTGCTTCACCTTACACTGGTTTGATTAGCTGAGCCTACAAGAATGGTGAATACACTAAATTTGCAGATCACTAAAGGTAGTGATTTCTCTCTAATTTATCAATGCACAAAAAAAATTCTCATGAGTCAATCTGATGGACTGAACCCGTTTTTAAAATACAAAGTGGATCCCAATGGATCTCTAATTAAACTGTAGAAATGTTTTTTTTTCTTCATATGAGATATGATCGATATATTGTTACAATGATGAGTGTTACATATATAGGGAACACATGGTGACCAACCATGAAAGGATGTGTCCCTTGAATAATCAATAACTATTTAGTATTATCATTTACTTATTATATATAGTATTTAATAATAAATAATTATATTATTAATTATTAATATAAGATAATGTCTTCCCGATGTTGTCCAAACATCAACACTCCCTCTTCGGAGACATTCTACATCATGCCAAGCTTGTCTCTGATGTATACAAACTTCACCCTAGACTCATGACACTTTTCTGTCAGTCTTAGGAGACGTTTCTCTCCCACCAGAATCGAGGAGAAACTCCTTCTGCAGCTCTCCCTTTTGAGCCAATTGACTCTCTCTAAGATCAGGCCCACTATGTATCCACATGTAATATCATATAACATCTTGAGTATTTAACATTCCTTGTCAAATAACCATGACTAGGACAAAGAGTCAAGACCACACCAAGATCTTTCACCATAGGTACACACTTGTGAGTGAATGTCATCCTGATGCTAATTGACACGTGGAAAGCACTTCAAGCACCTGAAGTCCATATTATTCCTTTTCATGATCAAGGAAGGACTATGCATGGGCCCATTTAACACAAGTTCACCTTCATGATAAATGTATCCTATCTCCCTTGGTCTGCAACCCAATCTAGGAGAAGGTATGCCCGATGTTGAAACATCAACACTCCCTCTTAGCTAGGGAGGTATATTTCCACGGTAGTACACAACTACTATCCAATGGTACACAACCACTTCTAGTATCACACAACTAATATCTAGTTACACGTTGTCACTGCCAGCGGTACACAACCACTGTAGTAGTACACAATTATTGTCTAGAGACACACAGACTTCGGAAGTGGTACACAACCATTGTAGTAGCGTACACAACCACTGTAGTAGTACACAACTACTTTCCAGAGACACATAGTCTCCACCAGTGGTACACAACCATTGTAGTAGAATACACAACCATTGTAGTAGTACACAACTACTGTCTAGAGACACAGTCTCTGCTCCCATGGCACTCCCATGTGGAATTCTAGAGGCTACTCCCTCTAAAACACTAGGGTCAACTCCCCATAGTGTGTGAAGTTAAGGTAAACTCCTTTGACATGTCCTCATGTTTTCTCCACAAGGGATGTTGGGATATAAGCCCAAACCCACTTATACCTTCTAAGAGAAGTGTCCCACTTATCCCTTCTCAAATAAGTGTCCTCGCATATCAACTCAACTCATTTCATAGAGGAGTACAATCTAGAGAATTTTTGTCACACATGGCACTCCCATGTGGAGTTTTAGAGGCTACTCCCTCTAGAAACACTAGGGTCAACTCCCCATAGTGTGTGACGTCAAGGTCAACTCCCTTGATATGTCCTCATGTGCTCTCCACATGGGACGTGTTCTTATGTGCTCTCCACAAGGGACGTTTGGATATCCCTTCTCGGATAAGTGTTCTCACATATCAACACACTTATCCCTTCTCGGATAAGACCAAACCCACTTATGATCCCTTCTCGGATAAGTGTCCCACTTATCTCTTATTGGATAAGTTTCCTCACATAACTACTCAACTTAGCCACAGAGGAGTACGATATGGAGAATGGCTTAGGAAGTTGCAAACATCAACACTCCCTCTCAAAGAGGGAGGCATTATTTTCCACGCCAAGTATATCACGAAAGTACACGAACTTTGTCTTGGTTTGGTAAGAACATCAACAACTTTCTCATTTGTAGGAAGGTACTGTACCAATACTTCCTTCCTTTGCGCGATGTCTCGGAATAATAATGGAATCCAACACATGTCCAAATAAATCTACAAGGATCTTTTGAAGCGACACTTCTTCACAGACTGCCACACTCAATGCAATGTACTCTGGTTCTACGATGCTCAAGGCCACATAATTTTGTTTCCTGCTATTCCAAGAAACCATGGCAGATACCAAAGTGAAACAACACCTAGAGGTTCTCTTCTTGTCCATTGTGCTCCCTACACAATCAGAGTCAGTATATCCCTGCAATATCATGTCAATAATGGAAGTATATCTCATACCATGTCCAACTGTGCCTCGCAACTATCTCAACACATGCTTCGCAACAATCCATTGTGTCTATCTTCGTTGACTCGTAAACTAGCTAAGTGTACTCAATCCATAACAAATATCTGGTCAGGTGTTAACCAGATACATCAATGATCCAATCAGTTTTTTGTACAGATTCAGATCAGTTTTCTTCCCCATTAGTTTGCATAACCCAAGGGATGATATTTTCTTTTTTGCACCGCAATCCCTCAGGCAATATTCATCCCCTTCGGGACACTAGCATAGACTATCTAGGAGTCTCTCAATTGGGGGCTCTAGGAAACCCAACTATGATAGGAGTGCTCACCGTAGCCTTTACACGGGCTCTTGGGAAATCTCCCAACAAAAATATCATAACAAGCATGTCCACCTATCTCTCAATGTAATTTCCATATTTTTTACCATCTAAAATGAAACTACAATGATTCCAACCACCCATCTCTCTTCCCCATTAGTATGCACAACCAAAGTGATGAGATTTCTTTCTTTGCATTGTAATTGCTTAGAAAACCTCCAAACCTTTTAGATCTCCAGCACAGACCGACCAGGAATCTCCCTGTTGGGGGATCTAAGAAATCCAATGGTAATTGCACCCAATATGACTATCATCATCCTCTCATGGATGGTTTTCCACACAATATGGATGGCTCCTCTATTTTAGCACTAAACATTGTTATTCCTCTCTTCATATAGCTATAAAAACTCAACTCTCACTTTATTTGAATTTCCTCTTTTTTTCCTCCCATGCATGCTTGATTCTCTTACAATTCTCCTAAAAGATTGTACTTAGCCCATTTTGTCATAATTAGGTCAGAAGACCTTTTCATCCGCCTCTTACACAAATTCCCATCATGAGTGTACTTGGTCCATGCTCTCTTAACTAGGTGAGATGACTTTCCCACTAACCTCTTACATGCTTTGAATGATTGGGCTTAAGAACTCAAAGAAGGATAATTAGACAATAAGAAAAATAATTTATAGGACTCTAAGCATATGGGATTTCCCTTTAAACTCCCTTTTACCCCCCTCTCTTGTGAAATTATATCCCCCAAACGTTATTGTCCCTCTCATGTCTCAACGAGCGATACATTTTAATTTAATTAGTTTATATACAAATTACAATGCTAAGCTCTTTGATCATTGATCAATGTAGGCTTTTTATCCCAAAGCATATTGGCTCACCCTATTTAACATATGTACATATATATTATAAATACTAGAGATTAGAACTAGGACTATTACAAGTATAACTTCCATGCTAATATTACATAAGGATAATAAGTTGTATTGTCTTCCTCTCATGATAAACCAAATTTTATGAATACAAATACAAGATTCTAAGGTGAGAATTTGACTTGGATGTTATGGTATACTTCACTCTACTTTTTCATAGCCTTTTAAATAGCCAATTAAAGTTAATAATAATTATGTCTTTAAAGTTAATAATAATTATGTCTTTAAAGTTAATAATAATTATGACCATAGTACATGGATTACTAACTTCATTAATTTTCATCCAAAAAAAATTCCATTTTCTTTTTTTACCCATTTTCTAAAAAGTGAAAGGTGTGTATAAAATTTTCATAAGAAGAATTATTCTTCAAATTGCATGTTATGAGCATGCTAAAATTAATGTTCACCCAAAATTATGAGACTCGATTGGTATGTTTTTATTGTTGATTTCTTATCAAGAGGAGTACGATATGCAGAATGTCTTAGGAAGTTGCAAACATCAACACTCCCTCTCAAAGAGGGAGGCATTATTTTCCACGCCGAGTATATCACGAAAGTACATGAACTTTGTCTTGGTTTGGTAAGAACATCAACAACTTGCTCATTTGTAGGAAGGTATTGTACCAATACTTGCTTCCTCTATATGATGTCTCAGAATAATAGTGGAATCCAACACATGTCCAAATAAATCTACAAGGAGCTTGTGAAGCGACACTGCTTCACAGATTGCCACACTCAATGCAATGTACTCTGGTTCTATGATGCTCAAGGCCACATAAGTTTGTTTCCTTCTATTCCAGGAAACCATAGCAGATACCAAAGTGAAGCAACACCTAGAGGTTCTCTTCTTGTCCATTGTGCTCCCTACCCAATCAAAGTTAGTATATCCCTGCAATCTCATGTCAATAATGGAAGTATATCTCATACCATGTCCAACTTTGCCTCGCAAGTATATCAACACATGCTTCACAAAAATACAGTGTGTCTATCTTCGTTGACTCATAAACTGGCTAAGTGTACTCACTCCATAACAAATATCTGGTCTGGTGTTAACCAAATACATCAATGATCCAATCAGTTTTCTGTACAGATTCAGATCAATTTCGTCATAATCAGAAGAAGACAAACTTGGTTTCTTCACATTCTTCACCATTGGTGTAGCCACGGGCTTCAATTTCAACATCCCAAACTTCTTTAATATCTCAACTATGTACTTCCCAAAACTCAAGAAGATCTCATCAGTTCTCTTCCACACCTCTAGTCCCAAGAAGTAGTGCATCATTCCAAGGTCCTTCATCTCAAACTTAGAGGCCAACGCATACTTGCATTCACCAATAAGGATCTTTGTACCAGTGAGAAATAAATCATCAACATAGAGGACCAAAATCAAGGACTTACCATTAATAATCTTGTAGTACAAGTTATGATCGACAACACTTTTGTTGAAGCCCAAAATTATCAGGTGTCCATCAATCCTCACATACCAAGATCAAGGTGGTTGCTTGAGTCTATACAAGGCCTTCTTCAACCTGTACACATGAGACTCATTCTCGTGTATCATGAAACCATTTGGTTGCTCGATGTATACTTATTCCTCAATCTCTCCATTAAGAAAGGTTGTCTTTACATCCATCTGATGTACACTCCAACCCATGGATGCTACAGGAGAAATCATCATCTAGATAGAAGTGTATCGAGCAACAGGAGAAAATGTCTCCTCATAATCTATTCCCTCCACCTGAAAGAATCCTCTAGCAACAAATCACATTTTGTGTCTCTCGATACTCCCGTCAACTATGTGTTTGATCTTGTAGATCCATTTGGAAGTCACTACATACTTCCCCTCAGCTCTCAGAACAATATCCAACACATTATTCTTCATGATGGATTGATACTCCTCCATCATGACATCTCTCCATACTAGATGACTAGTTGCCTCCTCATAACATGAAGGCTCAAAATGAATGATTTAGCTCAAAGATGTAGCATAGCATGAATATCTCTGAGGTCTCTTTCTCACTCAAAAGGTACCACGAGGAGATGCATATCCTTCTGCCTCCTGCAGAGTCTTACGAGCCCATGTAGGTCTCTTCAGACCTACTACAATATCATTGGGAACATCAACTAGATCTATAGGATCAACAAGATCAATTGGATCAATTGGATCAATATCCATGTGAGATCCTCTAGATATCTTAAATGATACCTCCTCCTCAAAGGTAACATCTTTGCTCACCTCAATCTATCTCTGACCAATGATGTATATCTGGTATGCCTTCAGAGACTCATTGTATGCCACAAATGTACCATTTCTGCCTGAAGGGTCTAGCTTGATCATTTTCTCCTTGGGTACATGAATGTATATTGTACACCCAAATATCCTAAAGTGTCCAACTTCGAGCTTCACTCTGGTGAAGGCTTCCTCAAGCGTCATGTTCCTCAAAGTCTTATGAGGACTTTTGTTCTGAACATATATTGCAATCATGGATTCCTTTTCCCATAGAAACATAGGTAAATGTTGATCATGCTGAGTCATCTTAGACCATACTTGATATATCGAGGTTCCCTCATGAAACCAATGTCTCGGGAAGATGAAAAACATCAACACTCTCTCTGGAGATGGAGGTGACTCCTCCTCTGTCTCTGCTCCCTCTAACACTGAAGGTAGCTCTTCCTCCTTCTCTGGAGGTAACTCAATCTCTGCTCCCTATGGATGTAGTACTGCCTCCCTCTCTAGGAGTGCCTCTACATACATTGGAAATGTTGCCATGCCTACTTCCTCAACATCTCATGGCTCGACTCATGCAATGGGACTGCTACACCTACTCCCTATGAGTCTCATAATGTATTTTCCTCCTCCACTAGATCTACGATAGTTGTGCTACAGTCAATCTTGACTCGCTGTATCCATGATCATTAGAACTATCTCTGCTATCTGGCAAGGTCCCGTCCTAGGAGGTACATTACTCCTAGAGACTTCTTGTCTCTGAGCATCATGTATGGAAATGTCTCTCCTTGATATCATGTTCGAAGGTATTTCCCTCCATGTATGCCTCATGTGACTGTCATTATGGATCCTTCTCGAAGCTATTATATGTTACCTTCCTGGAACAAGAAATAAGAACAACAAAAACCATCTCCTAGAGGAAATCAATTTATCTTTTGCACAACTATATACAGTGACCCTCCAAATAATATGCCTTCTACTATGACCAACACACATCCATCATATACTCGATGTCATATGGTTACCAACACACATCCATCATATACTCGATGTCATACGGCTACCAACATACATCTAGCATATACTCGATGTCATACGGCTAACAGCACACATGCATCATATACTCGATGTCATACAGTTACCAACACACATGCATCATATACTCGATGTCATACGACTAACCATGTTGATTTTATAGTGTTAAATTAAACAAGCACAATTTTCAACAAGTGATAATTACTTCCAATGATATAGGATATTACTTTAGTAAACACTAGAACATCACTAAGTAACTCGGAAAATTTCAAATTCTTAGTCTCTTCCTTAGATCACTTATCCGAGAAAAAATATGTGTGTGTATTGTTGTGTCTTTCAAGTGTCTTTTTATAGTACAAAAAAGACACTTATCTTTGAAAAATAAAATAAATTTTCTTTTTATAAATAGTTGGTGGTAACTACCCAAAGATTAATGTGGTTATAATCCATCCACATAGTATTTGACTTTGTTAAATTGTTCCTTCATAATTCATGAGATTCTTTGCATAAATATTAAATATGCAATACATTCCTCATATTTAGGTAATTAGACATTTTTACTAGAAATTATTGCCCACCATAATTTATAGAATTCTTTCTATAATTTAGGTAAGAGTAAAAAGTAAATATGTTGTACATTGAGATTGTAACAACCCCATAAATTTAACACTCCCAACATTTTACTTCCCTCATGTGAAGGAGTTACAGCTCTGATACCATGTTGTGTTTTCTTTATATTGGATATTATAGATATATTATTACAAGATGAGGGTTCCATATATCCATATATAAGGAATATATGGTGACCATCCATGAAAAGATATGTCCCTTAGATAATCAATAACTATTTATTATTATCATTTACTTATTATATATAGTATTTAATAATCAATAATTATATTATTAATTATTAATCTAAGAGAATGTCTTCTCTTTATGTTGTCCAAACATGAAACAAGAAAAACAAAAACTAAACTAAACTAAAGACTAATTGAATTCTATCTAAACTTATTTGGATGTGATGGTGGAGATTAATTCTAAAAATTATATTGTTGAATGAGAACAACCCTAATTGTCAAAAGAGTCTCCTTCCCCTTCATCATTTTTGTATTTCATAACGACTAGATTGTATATCATAACATACCAATCATTGAAAAATGATGAGGAGGAAGGAGGCACATAGGACGTGACCTGTACTGGACAACAAGAAACTGTGAGACAAAAAACAACGGTATACTACAATTTTTTGGTATCTATGAACAAAACACAACGGTATATTACAATTTTTTGGGATCTATGCATGGCACCAGAAAATGTGTGGTATGAGTCATGACTCATGACAATTGATGGATTGCGTGATATATCACAAAGAATTAATGCGTGAATATCACACATACTACCTCTGGTTTGTAAAAATAGAGGCTGATATATAAATAAAGTACATTGCTTAACAAATGGTAAAAGACAATTCCCAGCAAAATAAGGGTTATTTTCGTTAAACAGTGGAGCATCAAAGGAATTTCATAGCCAAATTTTAAATCTTGCATTGTGTGAGCAACAAAGGAGAGATGTAACCACACACGAAATCGTATTGGAGTACTAGAATCACTCGTTTAGCGACAATGCTAGCTATGGAAATGTAGACAGTCGCACCCAGATTCTAGCAAAGCCATGCAGTAGAGGAATGGAAATTGGAGACACTCCTCAGTGTCATACATGATGAGAAATGGTATTGTTGAGCCATTAACCCCAAGAAGATTAAGCATAGGCATCATTGGATCATCTCTCGGTTATATCCAACACCATCCATATCCATGGGAGTCATCATTGATGACCCATTGTATGCATTCACATTGACGAACTATTTTGTGTACTTAAACAGCATTTTTTTTTTAAATATCTATTGATTATTAATCTACACAAACACAAACTAGATTTTTTCATCAAAATATATCCATTAAAATCATTTTAAATTAGATATTCAAATATAGAGTTAAAAATACATTCCACATAATACATGAAGCACAATTGTGAGTTGTGAATGTTTGTGTTATTGTATATAGTTCTAACCACCATATATTAGAAAGATAATCTTGAAATTGACATGTTCAAAGGACTTACATTAAAGTTCATCCAAACACCTATCATGTAACCAAAACAAAACCTATCAATTTTTTTTTTTTAATTGAAACTCACCCATAAAAAAAAAAAGTTAAAAACCCAAAACATAAGTGAACTTGGACGAGACTGAAATCCCCTCTTAATATTCATTTCAATGATGTGATAACTACCTTGAAACCTCCTTCAATTCAATTTATAGTGAAAGAATTTGAAAGAAGCCTAACAATCCCTTTATTAAGTGCAAATTTCATAAGAAAAAGTAAAGCCTTGAATTCCCCAATATTATTTGTTCATTTTCTCACATTAACCTTTGTAATAATCCCTCTATTAAATGCAAATTTCATAAGAAAAAGTAAAGCCTTGAATTCCCCAATATTATTTGTTCATTTTCTCACATTAACCTTTGTAATGAAAAAGTGAGAATCCTATATAAATAAAACAAAACTCAAACTACATATTATAATAAATATATACTCAATATATATTAATATATACTTATAATTAATAAATTTAAAATTATAATAAATAAATATATCTTTATATTTAATAAATTTAAATTTAAAATAAATAAATAACAATATATCAATTTACAAGGACAACTTCCCAACTAATAAGACTAAAAGTTCTCATATGAGACTCGAAATATAGACTTAGAGTTTCTAATCTTGAATATCACGAATGGTGCAACAGGAGAGCATAATCCTATTTCTAAACCACTCTCTCTTAGAGCAGTTTTGTTTCTAATGTGGAAGTTCACACGAGGTGAGACTATAGAGCATACTTAGATCCTAAAACTCTATGACTCAATGATCCAAATGAGCCCCAAGCTCGTTTTTTATAGATAGAATACATGGTTAACCAATTCCTATGACTGACACATATCAACCAAATATTCAAGGCATGAGGGGACAACCTGGTGTTATCTTGAGCATTCCTGGCAATACTTTTAAATATGTTCTAATAAAAAACTTAGAAGGATTCAAATAGAGTTTGAAGTGTTATATTACCATCTTTACTGCCAACAATTCCTTATGGTTGGAAGGATAGTTCAACTCTGTTCCTTTGAAGGAACTATTTCGGCATATCCACATATTTCTTCATTCCTCCCATGTATGTTGAGAAGCATCTATCTCTATAATGTAAGAACCTTGTTCTGTTGGTAGAGATAGTGGTGGAAGGTTTTGAATCTTTCTTTTGATCTCCTGCATTGCTTATGTCATGGCTATTGTCCAAGGTGGAGGTGATTTCTTTAGGTAGTGCTAGAATTCAAAGAGGTCTTTCATTTGTCTTTTATAGAAAGACCTAACATAGTTAAAACATCCCAAAAATCTCTATAATTGATTTTTATTAGTGATGATATCTAGAAAATTGTCAAAACTCTTTGAAATATGTTCTTGAAGCAACACTTGTCCTCTATTGATTTTGAATGCTATAAATTTGATTTCTATATTATCTATTTCTATTTTGGAGGAAGATAATACTAATACATGTCAAAAACCAATCTCATAGAACTTTTGGAGATGACACATGTGTTCATGGATATTTTTGGAACATACTAGGATGTCATCAATATAGATTATTAATCATGGGTATTCCAAACATCCTTCATTCTTTTCTGGAATTCACTTGGTGAATTCTTTAGCCCAAATGACATCAATTTCCACTGGTAATGACCATGTAAGACTATAAAAGAAGTCTTAGGCCTATCTTTAAGTATAATTCCTATTTGGTAGAAAACATATTTCAAATCAAACTTGTTGAAGATGGTTTTCCCTCTAATCCTCTACAAAAGTGATTCTTTGTTAGGAAGAGGATATGTGATAGGATTCATATATATACTCAACAATTTGTAATTCACTACTAACCTCATTTTTCCTCCTTTTTTTTCTTAGTGTTTGTTGACATAAAATCATTTGCATTCCCATGAGCTCTTTAAAGCCTTAATTGACCCTTTCTTTAACAGGTCTCAAATCTCTTCCTAGCATTTTTTTTCTAAAGGGCTCATAAGACCTTCATAATCCTTTTATGGAGAAATATGAACTTAAGAGTTATAAGGAAGAGACACAAAGTACTTCTCTATGTTCTAGAAGGAATCCAATGAATCAAAAGTTATAAGGAAGAGACACAAAGTACTTCTCTATGTTCTAGAAGGAATCCAACGAATCAAAAGTACAATCTTTGAGTAGTTTCTCTTTTCTGGGAGTAAGCATTGACTCATGAGGTATTGTAAAACAAATTCTTTTCTCCATTTTTTTTGAGTTCTATTGTGTAGATGTTACACTATACATTCTCTATTCTTTTTATATTTTATATTTTTTTTTTATTTACAAAATCATTATGCAAATATAGGAGTGTTATTTTATTTATCATTGATATGTACAAATAGTCTTTTATTCTTATTATCTAATGTTATTGAAACCAACTCAAGAAACTTAGAACCTAAGATAAAATCATCTTTGATATTATATATTCCATGAAAAGAAAATAAAAAAAGAGATATTATTTATCTTCAGAGGGATTTGTTTTGTCTCTCCAAAGATTTGGACCTCAGAGTCATCAATGGCTTTACCTCCCTGGTTAGTATCAATTCAATAGAAAGAAGGAATAACATTTCTTTTGAGTACATTTTGTTAGTACCAGAAGTCATCTCTAGATTGTGACAGAGGTAAGCCCAATACCCATCAGTTTGTATGTCATGGTTAATGGATTTAAAGAAGTCAAATGGGGAAGACTCAAGAAAATATTGTTTTAACCTAGAAAACTGGGGCAATATGCACAAGAAAATAAGGTCTTGATCAACTTCAACCAGTAAGTTGTAGTAAGAGTGAGTAGGAGGAATAAATTGAGGAGAAGATGTAAAGGTTTGCTCTGGACATCAGGTCTTCCAGCATGCCTAAGGAGGCAAAACTCTGAAAAAAAAGATCCTCTTAAATTCAGGGTTTCAAGAAACTAAAAATGCTATAACTGCACTATAATCAAACATCCATTACAACATAGTCACCACAATCTATGTGAATACTTCGATCATGAACATTCAGTATCAGACGCAAATAAGATGGAAACAGAAGCCGGCTTTCATTAAACAAGAAATCTCATATTAAGTTACATAACCAAAGAACCAAAGCTTCATTAAAACATTACAATATGGGAGCTTAGCTCAATCATTGACCTTAACAAAATATCAAAACAGAGTATATATACTCAAAACTGTTGCAACTACCAAGAGCGTAATCAGACCCCTGCATTCAAATCTTTCAGTCGGCCCCCACTCCATCAGACTCCACGGGCATTCTTCTGTTAGACACGAGCTCAAATCAGCATGGGCTTTGCAGGAGCAAGATTCTAAGGTGAAAATTTGACTTGGATATTATGGTATACTTCACTCTACTTTTTCATAGCCTTTTAAATAGCCAATTAAAGTTAATAATAATTATGTCTTTAAAGTTAATAATAATTATGTCTTTAAAGTTAATAATAATTATGTCTTTAAATTTAATAATAATTATGACCATAATACATGGATTACTAACTTCATTAATTTTCATCCAAAAAAAATTTCCATTTTCTTTTTTCACCCATTTTCTAAAAAGTGAAAAGTGTGTATAAAAATTTCATAAGAAGAATTATTCTTTAAATTGCATGTTATGAGCATGCTAAAATTGATGTTCACCCAAAACTATGAGACTCGATTGGTATGTTTTTATTCTTGATTTCTTATCAAGACGTTAATTACTTAAAATTTTGAAAATAAATAAATTAATCAGTTATCATTTTGGTTTTTTTCAAGTTTTCTATTTAAGATTTTTTTGTTTATATATATATATATA
>ML792906.1:24632-51660 GCA_009831015.1 Picea engelmannii | reverse complement strand
AATTTAATTTTTTGATAAATTTTACTAATCATTTCTTTTTCATTATTTATTGTTTGTGAATTCCAACGAGGGTATCACAAGACCACACCTATTTGACCTTCACTCAAAGCGCAAAGATGATGAGGGCTAAGCAATTTGGGATATTGTTGATGAGGGGCTTTGTGAAATCTTGGTTCAAAGAGGAAGTCTGGTGGATTTGGGGTTCAAACTAGCTAGGAGAGGATTCTTGGATGTGCATTCGAGAAAGGGATTGGAGCACACTAGATTGCTTTGATGTTGTTCAACAACAGAAAGGGGAGACTATTCTGGGGTTCTCTAGCGTCATTTTGCAGGCGTGGCGTGTGGTTTCATAGAAATTGGGGATTGGTTTTGGTATGCATTGGTTGTGATGGAGAGTGCTCACCTTTGTGAGATTAGGAAGGTTTTACACATGCACGAGGAGGTCACCCAAGAAAACAATAGTTCCATAATGGCTCTCTCCTCCAAGTTTGTAGAATTGGAATATACTTGTGTCACTCAAAGTGTCAACCACTTGAGCCTCCTCCTTTCACAAAAATGTCGGATTGATACTCTAGAAGCAGAATGTAACATATTGTGAGTATAGATTGCCTCCAAACAGTTGGAGAACCTCTCTTTGGCCTTTAACAATAAAAGAACTCAAAACTATATTCATGGAGAACGAAATGAGTTAGAGATCATCTTCCAAATTCGTAAACCAATGGACATTGAAGGTGTGGCACATCCACTTCACTGACAAGGAGCAAGAAGATAAATTGTGAATGTTTTTTAGAGTATAATGTATTTTCGATCAATATGTTAGGAAAACAACCTATAGGAGCACCTGAACTCTGGTTTGATGCATCTATTTTTGTCTATAGACCTATGTTTTAGAATGCTAGCATAGTTCTATATGTGTGTGTATTAAAATGCTAGCATAGTTATATTTATATTAATACAATTTGAGTTCTCATTAAAAAAAATTGATTTATTTATATATTTTATTAATAAAAAAAAATTATCTTACAATTATATATGAACATATACAAACAAAAAACTAACTTTATTTTTAAAAACATATTTGCATTAGAGTTTCAAAAAGTTAAATAAGGCTAAAATCCTGAAGTAAACCACTTAAAGCACAACTAACCAAAAATATGAAGTCACCCAATAACAACATTGTCTAATGCAACCTCCCTTACAAAATGGCTACATGCTTATAGTGAACAAACTCCCAACTGGATTTGGCAAAAGAACAATTCTAAAGGAAGTGATTCACTATTTCTAACTTGAGGCAGGAAGACACAACCCATCCAAGGCACTACTTTTGAACAATTATGCATTGGTAAGAAGGCCATGGTAAATCACTAACCATGCAAACACCCATAGCTTATAGCTAACCTAAACTGACCACACACTATGCAATCTCCTAATCCACCATCTTTGTACATCACTAAACACACCCTTTATGTATGAATAATGGAACTTAATATTGCTGATGAAGAAGAGATGAGAGTACATGAATGTTCAAAGCTCCATTCCCAATTACACCAAAAGGGACTAGGCATGTACATATTCATTTTGAACAATTCATCTTATACCTCATCTTATGATATAAGGCTCATAATCTCCATAATGGTATAAACTCACAGGGCAATAGATCACTGATCATTCCAAAAGTAAGTATTGGTTTCCCATTAATCCCTCTAATAAAAAAATATTCTTCTTACTTAGTTACTTGACCTTATGAACCAAATCCCATCTCACTCAACTACTTGACATTTGCCACCATACCAAGTCAATACCTTTCCCATGTTACCCAAATACTTTTGAAAATAAAAAACCTTAAAACCTAAACATTGTCAAAAATTAAAATTATATTATATAATCATAAAATCCCTAATCCAACAATATATGTCAAGAAAATAATGCCTCAATAAAACTACTCAAGTAATTGAATTGAAATTGACTATGACCTATTCAACCTTGATTGACTGTAAAGATAGCAGGAGATGTTCACACCACATTAAGCACGGACTTAATTTGATTTTCATCAAATCGCAACTCCAGTGACGCTTCTTGCAACTTGGGATTAGCTTTTAGAAAGCAAATTCTGCGTGTAGAAAGCTGAACACTTAAAAATCGCAACTTTATAAATTTATAATCATCTTTGAAAGTAAATTAAATTATTGTTAATGATTAAAACGCATGGGAATCTCCATGAAAAATTTAAATATTTAAACACAAGGACCAGAAGTAAAGTCGATTTCCAGAAAACTAATTAATGGATCAATGAACACTGTACTTGCGTGTTCTTCTGGAAACGAATATTTCCACTGTTTCTCTCGAATAAACTTGCAAACAGAGACTGGAGACAGGCACTGCTTCTTGCAATATAAAATGGGATCCAGCTACATATAATATAAAATATGAGACAATCGTTAATTGTGTTCAACTTTAAGATGGAAATTCTCTTTAATTAAGCTGTCCGGGATTTCGCTCTGGGTGTCACTTAAAAATAGATATAAATTAATTTTTATTGATATATTAATTTTTATTTAAAAATAGATATAAATAGAAAGAGCGAAAAACTCAAGCCGCCTCCTTACAGTTGTCATGAGCACTATGATATTCGCTAGGAAGAAGATAACACTTTAAACACTACATTCATGCGGGGCGATAGAATATGTAAACAGGCTTCATAAGTTTTCATTGGTAGGTTTTTCGACGACTTGGAATAGGAGAATATTGCGATGCTGAACATTATGTTTAAGTTGAAAATCTACTTAAATAAATGAAAGTACATTTTAAATGTTTTAGGTTTTTATTTTTTTCCTCATAAGTTTTGTTCATAAGTTTTGTTTATAGTTTGGTTAGAAATTCAAAAAGATAGATGGAATTGTAGATTTCAGTGGTTTATGTTCTTGAATTTTTGAGGTTGTTAAATAGATTTATGCATTCAAACCTAAATTAAGCAATGTAAAATTGATATTTTTAAAATAATTGATTTGCTTAATACTAAATAGAGTATTAATAAAAATATTGAATTTCAATACTATACCGATAGTATTGATAAAAATATTAAATTTCAATACTAGTACTAACATATATATATATATATATATATGAGGTCACAAGTTCAAATCCAGAGGGGGGTAGGGTATGTATACTTTCGTAGACTTTATCAGTGAAATCTTTGGGCGGAGGGGGGTCCCTTGTCCCACAAACAAGGGGGTCTCATACACCAATTTGGTGTGCTGGCTTGGCCGTGACCTTAAAAATAGATTATTATTATTATTATTATTATTATTATATATATATATATATATATATATATATATATGGGTGAATGCAAGTTAATGATGGTCTCTCATGAAGTGTTAGTGGCAATGCAAACATGGAAAAACAACAATCTATTAACTTCCATGGATTATTCAAGGTACTTTTACAATGAATTTGAATATGGTGTAAGAAGATGAAACATAAGAAACTGAATTAGCTTTCGAAACATACAACTTTAATTCATAGAAATTGTGAATATGTTATTTTTTCAACAAAATATAAGGTATATATTTTTGTTCATGTTGAGTACCTTGACCATGAAATTTCGTTCAAAAACTTGTATACTTGTAGAGAACCAATTCTTCTAGTGCGGTGTATTTTTTGGAAATTTATAATATTAATTTTATATATTTTTTTAAATTATCAAAGTCAATATATTGTTGAAATTACAACTCATTTTTCAGGCTAAAAGGGTCTTAAAATGATCAAAATAATTTCTTTTTTTTTAGATCGTAGATATCAATCTCCTCTAGTGCAGCATATAACTCATTCAAGAAATGGTTAAGTCGACAAAAAGTTATAGAAGAAATAAGAGAGGTATGTATTCTAGGATTTTGATATATGCAAAAAAAAAAATAGATTAAAAGTAGTAAACAATATTAATTTAAAAAAAAAAAAAAAAAAAACTATATATTTGGAATATGCATAGACGACTCTATCTATGTTTGTAATTTCATCAACAACTGAATTGTTTAGCCTATAGAAAAATAACGTCAAAGACAGAGATATAGAGAGGTATTCACAAAATTGAAGGTTTTTATCAATTTGCAGACTGAACCACAAAGTTTGTCATCCTGAACCTAAATCTAAGGCAACAAAGTCAGCATACACATTGTTAATCCTACCCCAAAAAAACTGAATTCAAAAGAACATGCATGCATTCCTAAGAGTGTGCACATGTTCTTATGAGTGTGCATGCACTCTAGGATGTGCACATGTTCCTAATAGCATGCACACGCTATAGGAACACACACGTGTTCGTAAGAGTGTGCATGCACTCTTATAAGATATTTGTTATTTTTCATTCCTCTCTCTCTCTCTCCTTGCTACATCTACTCCTCTCTCCTACATCTACCCCCCCTCTCTGTCCCCCTCTCACTCTCCCTCTCTACATGCCATGTATGTCTCTCCCTCTCCTACATCTACCTCCCTCTCACTCTCCCTCTCTACACGCCATGTATGTCTCCCTCTCTCTCCCTCTCACACTCCTTTACATGTTAATACCTAGACATGGAAAGACTTAGATATCACAAGGCATGGAAAGACCTATACCTAGACCTTGCCTTGACATGCCTCAAACTCTCACACTGACTCCCTCTCTATCCCCCCCCCTTTTCCTCTCCACTACTACATATTGAAAAATTTTCTACGACTACTTGTGACGAGAGTAACCTTTTGTTACAAAATTGAAGATAAAGAGTTGAATTTTTAATGTTTTTTTATAAATTCAGCCTGCGCTCGTCTCTCTTGCGACGAAACATTTGGCTATAATCACAAGAGAGACGATACCAAATGTACGTCACAAGTGTGACGAACGTGAAAATATTTGACTCACATCTCTCTTGCGATGAACTTTGGCTATCGTCGCAAGAGCGACGGTTCAATGATGACTATTACACTATTTGACAAAGTCAACATTGACCGTTACACTATTTGACAAAGTCAACATTGAATTGGTCAACGTTCGTCGCTCTTGCGATGAAAAAAATATCTATAAATATTTTTCAAAGTAGAGATGTTGTGACAATATAATTGTTATAACAACGATGGTTCATAACTTCAAAAAGGGTATTTTTGTGTGGAAGAATGTCGCAGAATATTAGAGGTGGGAAAAAAAGTAAAGAGGGTGAAAAGGGTGATGGTAGATGTTATTTCCCTTGCAAAAAATGTTGCACTATACGTCCCGTAATAATTTTAATACCAACAACTACAAAACATTGTAGGAAATATGGGCACATTGATGGGGGATCGAATGAATATCATCCCGTGGTAATTAGCTATATATTCATTATCTATTTTTATATTGTCGATTTTATATAAAATTATATATGTATATATATTGTTTGAATATTTGTTATAGTACACACTAATTTTGTATGATTGTTTGCAATTATAAAGTTAGAGTTTCCCTCTAACTTTTTGCACAATATTGCACCAAGTAGTACTAGTAGAAATGATGTTGTACAAGCTGAGGAACATGATCAAGCAAATGAGGATCTCATGTAAGAAGATGATGGGACAAATCAAGTTAATGATCCCATGGAAGAAGATGATGGGACAAATCAAATGATCCAAGATTTTTTTGCTCAGCCAGATGAGAATGGGGATAGTGATGGTATCTATGATGAACCTCTATTAGAAAAGGAAAATAAATGGCTTTATGAAGGCTCAAGAGCAAATCTTCTCTCTGCTACATTGTTGCTAGTGAACTTAAAGGTTATGAATAATTTGTCGAACACTTGTATGACACAGATCCTAAGGTATGTAATATGTTTCATCTCATATACATAAATGTTGACTTTTTTCTATTTGTTTTTAATGTTAATTAATGTGTAAAATAAGAATGCAATTTTTACGATTAATATTCTTTACATTAACTAGTTATTTGTTATGTTTTAGATTGTTAGGTGAATTTTTGTTACCATCGTCAAATATTTTACCTCTCACATATCGAGATTTTCATGCCATTATGAAATACATTGGAATGGATTATCAAACTATAGATGCATGTCCTAATGATCATATTATATAGTATGGACAACATGCTTCAAAAACAGAATGCTCGCAATGTCTTATCAATAGATATCGAATGATCAAGTAACAAAAAGGGTGCCTCGAAAGGTTCTTCGTTATATTCTCATATGTCCATGTTTGCAGCAATTCTTCAGGTGTGAAAGCATAGTACAATTTATGGATTACCATGCACGTAAAAAAAGTGGAGATGGTGTTCTTCGAATGTCTACCAATGGTCATGCATTTAGGGAAATTGAGGAAAAATTGACATATTTCAAAGATGAACCTCGTAATGTTAGGTTTTCATTGGAAACTAACGGTGTTACTCCATTCAGAGATATTAGGTCTATTTACTCAGCGTGGCCTATTTTTGTTATCAACAATAACATTCCTCCTTGGATGTCAATAAAGAGGGAGCACATAATGTTGACAATGATTGTTCCAGGTATTTTTTTACATTAATTTTTTGAATGTAACAATTTATTTTGTTTCGTTTTTTGCATAATATCTTTTGTTTATTTTTTTACTTATATATTCATATCATGGTTATAGTAATTATGTTTAATTTCAAACAATTATGTAAGTACCAAGTTAAATATATGAATGTATATATCGAGCCTCTTATCAACGAGCTACTAAAGTTATGGGATGGCATCACTATGTATGACATCTGTAAACCAATCAGGGAGAAAAAATTTAAATTACATGGAATACTTTTATGGACAATTCATGATGCCCCAATACTAACACATTTTTGTGGTATGTAGAATTCTAGTTCTCTTTAATACTATATAATTTTTTAAAGATATCATGTTGCATGCAGTATAATTTTTAAATAATCCCATCATATAATTGACATTAATCCATTTGTTGCAGGTCTTCAAACAAAAGGTAAATTTACATGTCCAGTTTGTGGTCCTAAGATGAAGTATCGTCATTCAAAAAGTTTAGGAAAGGTGGTTTTTGATGAGTATAGGCACCTCCTCCCTAAGAACCATAGGTATTGTACTACTGAAAAAACATATTTTCAATGGGAAAGAAGAGACTGGTTTAAAACCACGCAGAATGCCACCTCACCTATGGAGGTTGGAATATAATAGAAATCGTCAAGGTTCACAATTTCTTTATGTATCGTATATGTAATGTTTTGAATGTTTGTTTTAATCATTGAATTTATTTTACCATATATGATAATTATTTTTGTGATTTCTTGTATGCTTCATGAAGGTATTAATAATGGCCTTCCACGAGGAATGAAATGTTAACCCACTCAATTCATGAGGTTGTCGTACTATGTGGAGCTAAAAATAGTTCATTTGTTTGATACAATGCATATTGAGAAGAATGTGACATAAACGTTATGGCGAATCATAGATGGTAGGAGGGATAAAGAAAAAAATTGTCAAAATTTGTATTGACATTCAGGAAGCCAATCATGAAATGTGAAGTGTGATCCGATCAAATAGAGATGGACTAGACTGAAATAGCCTTTCATGGTTATTAACAGAGCAACAAATCAGGGTTGATCAATCTAAGGGGAGGATGGAGCTTCGAAGCGGCAGAGGGTTTTACGAAAATGGCAGAGACAATTTGTGTAGGTCTTGGTATTTGACAAGCAGATAGAGATCTAGGATCGTGCGGAAAACACATCTTCTCGGTATTAAGTCGTCGCAGTTTTGGGCACTATTTGGGCCCTTTACCATAGCATGAAGTTGATACAGGACAAGGGAACCTCTCTTTCCTCAGATTTCATGGAGCACGCCTCCTTTTCTCAGGCTTTACCTTCGAGAGGCGTCCCAGCTAGAATCTAGTAGAAGCCAGGTGGGTCAGATACATTAATAGTTTTCGGGAACACTAGGATGGGGTACAACGATAGTTTTCTGCCTTGAAGTGAGGTAGTAGGATGTTCAGGGATTTCAGAGGCGGACTAGCTAGGTCCATTTTCCACTATTGAACAGCAGCTGCCACCTACAGAAGAAACAGATTTCCCCAAAGAATGGGGTGGGAAACTACCCTTTTACTCTGAACCAACAGGTGTATTCGGAGGAAGTCTTGGTCTAGCCATGGGGGAGATATCATCGAGTTATAATGCATCTTTTACGGACCTCCTTGAGACCTAGTATATTGAATGACAGATCGGGGTTTCGTATGATCTCACCACCACACAAGATGTTTCTCCCTCTTACTTCTTGGTGGAAGTCGAACAGGTTTGGGATACGGCTCTCGATCTTGTTTGAGGCATAGCCAACTCTTCTACTCATCTGGATATTCCCATTTAAAACAAGAAGAGAACCCCTGCTAACAACTCACAAAAGGGAGAACAATCAAATAACACCCAGCACAGCTCAGAAGGTCAGTAGTTTAAAGCTATCAGGTGTGCTAGGGAAAGAGTTGGTGTTGGGTGACTTGTCTTCGGGGAGGACGTGGCCATGGACAGGGTCTTGGATCTTTCAGAAAGAGAAGAGGTGGGAAGGGTTAAGGGGGGGGAAATGAGCATGGATTACCTCAAAACTTGGGGTAACAACTTCTGGCTACCAAAGATCTCCAAGATGCCCCATATCAGAATACTCACCAGAGGATGGTTTTCTTTTGTTTTCTCCTCCAAGGATGATGTGGATTGGGTTCTAAATAAGGTATGGAGCATCACAGCCACTCCAACGCTTCTCAAATGTTGGACACCCACTTTTGATGTGAAGCATGAACAGGTTGACAAGGAACCCATTTGGGTAAGACTCCCGGGCCTCCCGATGCAATACTGGAATACACACCGATTTACGACAGTTGGAAATATTCTAGGAAGATACCTCGAGGCGGATATGTCATTTGAAGTCACAGGGCTCATGACAGTGGATCACATACTTGTTTAGATTAATCTGTGGAAGGGTTTATTTCAGGAGCTTCTCATAGAATTAGTTGTCGAGGATTTTGTACAAACCATGGACTATGAAGGAATCCCATTTAGGTGTCATAGATGCCACGTCTATGGGCATGGTGTGGAAAACTGTCCACTATCCAAAAGATCGGATGACAAAAGGGAAAATATCCTCCATCTCTCCTCCGTGAAAGAAATGGGAACAACAGTTGGGCATAGGGGACAACAGAAAATTAGTTCAGTAGAACATTGGAGATAAACGCTCAGTGGGACAGGGCTCGGGCAGCGAGTGAAACCAAGGTTCAGGACAGGAAGTGCCTTTGGCATCCAATCCTCTTTCCTCACCTTCCTTGGATTATCTCCTCTGTCGAGAACAAGAATTAACGGGTATGTCAACTTTGGATGCATATCTTACTACTTTGGAGTCTTTTTCTCCGCTTATTTTTTCTGAGTCTCCTTCTTCTACTTCGAGTGGGAAGTCTCTATCCTTTGTTATTCTGGCCTCCCTCCACTATCCCTTTTCCTCCTCCTCATCAGTTTTTTCACCCTTTTTGGTCACACCCTCCACAAACTTGGGGGAGTTGGGAGCTTCTTTGATGACTGGGATCTTGAACTCCATCGGAATGCCTCCCACACCAGTTGTAGAGGCCCCTTCCCTTACAAATGGAACCCCCTCCCCTTCCTCCCTGAAATATTTTCTTCCTACCACCCTTCCTTTTACCCTTAACACCCCCTCGACCTCAATCGACTCCTCTTTTGAAGACAAAAGAGTACATTATCACCTTAGGAATAGATCGGTGAACCAGAAGGACCCCCAAGAGAGTGGCTCCCTCTTAACATTGGGCAAGGGGCTGGGGTCACTACCTCAAGTCTGAATTAAGGATGAAGACATCCAAAAAATAGCCGTCAGGACAAGTTATGGTCACTATGAATTTGTGATGGTGCCATTTGGGTTAACCAATGCCCCCACCACTTTTATGTGCTTGATGAATAATGTACTCGACAAATTTCTGGACAAATTTGTATTGGTTTTCATTGATGATATCCTAATCTACTCCAAGAACAGAGAGGAGCACGAAGAACATCTTAGACTCGTACTTCAAGTACTAAGAGACCATCGACTCTATGCTAAGTTTAGCAAGTGTGAATTTTTCCAGAAGAAAGTCCATTACTTAGGCCATGTCATTTCTAAAGAAGGGGTCGCAGTAGACCCTGACAATATCAAATCGATTATGAAATGGCCTGCCCCAAAGGATGTATCTGATATTAGATCCTTCATGGGCTTGAAAATATATTATAGAAGGTTCATAAAAGGGTTTTCTAGGATTGGTTGTCCAATCACTGCCCTTCAGAAAAAGGGGGTTAAATTCACTTGGACATCAAAATGTGAAGAAAGATTTTAGGAACTGAAATATCTCCTGACCTATGCACCCGTGTTGAAGATTGTAGACCCTGATAATGATTTCCTCGTGTGTACAAATGCCTGCAAGGAAGGACTCGGAAGAGTCCTTATGCAAGAGGGAAGTGTAAATTTCTATGCATCCAGGAAATTGAATGAACATGAAATCAATTATGTGACCCATGACCTAGATTTGGCTGCCATAGTGCATGACTTAAAAATGTGGAGGCATTACCTCCTAGGTAGGAGGTTTTTTCTTATGACAGACCATTGTGGGTTGAGGCACCTGTTTGATCAACCAAAACTCAATGCCAAGAAATATAGGTGGATGGCTCTCCCTAGTGAGTGTTAACACACATTGTTGATCGAGGGTGTTTTCCCTAGGAAGTGGCCTTTTGGCAAAAGAAGTAAAATAAAGTGAGCAAAAAACCCACAATATGGTTTCTATCCTAAGTTGGATGAATGAAGTGACCTTTTGGCGCGATGTGGTAAGAAGCACGTGGATGTGAGCGGTTGATCTTGGTGCACTCAGATCTATGGCTCAAGATCCATATCGGACACCCCCCCCGAAATTATACCTTTAATCGGGGGTCTGAGTTGGTGGTTTTTGAGCGCGATCCCCCCACTATCATGGCACTTCCTTGTTAACTCGGACCCCANCCCCCCCCCTCCTCTGAGTAGACCGCTTACCTCTATCCCTTACCGCTACATGCTCCTACTGCCACATGTTTTCCACCAGCGCTCTCATGCGCCTGTCTAAAAATGAGCTAATGGGCACAGGTGCGCAAAACAGAACTGTGACTTAGGTGCATTTGCACATGATGCACGTGTGTGGGCCAAAAAACCCACACACACCGTGAATGAAAATTCTAGATGGAATTCTCTCAATTCAACTTGGAAATGGATGATTTGCAGGTCAACTTAGGCCGGTTAATGCACCTGCAAGTTAAATAAACCAAAAGAAGAGCTAGAAAAACCCAAATGGGGTAGGAAATTGATACCTTTCCCTAGTGGAGTGGCCAATCTGTTGCGCCTCTTTCGTCACCTTAGTGAGAAAAATAGAGGTGCTTGCAAGCTTAGTTGGTTTTGCTAAGCAGGATAGGGTTAGAGAAAGAAATATAAAAGAACAACTAAGAAATAAACTAAGAAATAAAACAACAACTAAATTAATAAGCATAAGGACATAAGGACAAAAGAAACATTGAGACCCATGTCACCAATGGTAAGGCTAATATTAGTGAAAGAAAACACCAAGAAGAAAGAGGACTATGATTCCCTTCTTCCTCCAAGGGAGGGCTCTTGGACCCCCACAAATAAGCTCTTCTTACAACTTTGAAAATGAAAATGGTGAAAGAATTCTTTGCTAATCCACTCAAGGGGTGAGATGGATTGCCCAATGTAATGATGATAGTATACTCTTGATGGGAATAGAGGATTCCTCAAGAGAATAGTGGCAGCATAACTTTGCTATGAATTCCTTGAAAAATGAAGTGCATCCATGGCCTTTTTATAGCATTTCTTTGAGGTATTGTCCAACTAGTTTGTAGTGTGTAAAGAGGCTAATTAGGGATTTTCTAGGTCTTTGACCAGCCACCCAGTCAAATCCAATCCATATTTGAGTGTCAAATCAACTTGCAAGCTGAACCAGAAGTGGGTGGGAGGCCAACCACTCTCATAAATGCGTCGTTTCTCAGGTGTGAGGCTTTTTGCAACAACAGTCATGCATCATGCGCATGTGCGTGATTCCTGCGTTTTTTTTTTGTGCATGTGTGCGCGCACCCTGTGTATGCATAGTGCCTTTCAATTTTGTCACTAGTTGTATAGTTTTTTACCCTTTGGAAATGCTTTTATGGTAATTTTGGTCCATGGGTGACCTCATAACTGTTCAAAACAGTTTTCTGGCCATTTTGGAAAAGGTGGGTGGCCCCCGATATCCACCTGGATCATTGACGATGTTGAATTCTTGTAACCATTTGCGGACGAAATTTTAGTGATAACACCCTGTCTTGTCACTCCCTATTATCTGTCCACACCTATCCCCCACTCCCCGTCCCGCCTGTCACATCTCCCCTTCTCATCTCCCGCCAAATGTACCGCTTCGCTCCACACCACTTCCACCTATGTCACGTCCCCACTCCCTCACTTATCATTTCACAACTTCCCCCCTACCTCCTCATCATCTTCTCATGCCACATCAACTCCGTCCCATTACACCTCAGCCCCCACTTTTGTGGCCCCTGCGCTATCCTCAGTCTCCTTTCCCATCCACGATTTTCCACTTGGACATATCTCGTTCGCTTTTCCATGTCGAGCATGTCGATCACTTCATCCATGTCCATTGTCAGGCCTCCCTTGAAATCATCTGACTCGGATACAAACGGAAGAATGTTGAGGCCGCTAAGTTTTGCAAGTGCAGAGTTGACTTGAGCCTTCCCGATCCTGAGAAAGACAATTATTGAAGCAAGTGGTGGTGATTGAACATCGTTTCCACCATAAAAATAAATCCTGGGAAAGGGTTGTCAGCAAGTTGGCTCCTATGAAGGTTCATTCTGAAGCACGATTGTGTCTGACTGAAGCTCACGTCTAACAGGAGATTACATGCACAGTCGGTCAGGAAGCATGCAGACGTAATGCCTTCAATGCAAAGACTCGAGTGGGCTTATGTTGTTTTGTTCCGAGCATATAGGAGTCTTTCTCATTTTTTGTTAGGGTCAATGGTTGAGCTAGGCTCCCGATTGTAATGCTTTGATGCAGCTCTGGCTCTCTGTTATGTAATAGGATTTGAGACTTCTTGTTTAATCTAAGTCAACTTCTTTATCCACTCTTTGCATCTTATACTGAGAGTTTCATGATTTATGGATTCACATGAATTGTTGTGACTGTGTTGCAATGGAGGTTTGATTGCAGTGTTGTTGTATCATTCTCTTAGTTTCCTGAAGTTTTAGGTCCAAGAGGATCTCGTTCTTGAAGATTTTATTCCTTAGGATACTGGAAGACCTGATGTCCATAGCATACCTCTACATCTCCTCACTTGTTCTTCCCCTACTCACCCTTTATTACAATTTACTGACTGAAGTTAAATCAAGACCTCACTTGCTCATGCATCGCTTGGTTCATATTTCTAAGTTAAAACAATATTTTCTTGAGTTTATGCCCATTCAACCTCCTTTAATTCTATTAATCGTGACATAAAAACTAATGGGTACTGGGGTTACCTCTATTTCAATCCATAGGTGACTTCTAGTGCTAACATTTATGGCATCGTTGTTGGGGATGAATTGAAGATTTACCCTGGGATTGAATGACAACAAGGTTCTGATTCTAAAGGTGCATCAAATATCAGAATCATTGAGATTGCACTTGCACCTGGTGACTCCATTATTCCGACTCCACTAGTCAGCTGGCTCCAAAAGGTAGACACACGCGGTCTCATCCACAGTTGCCTCTAGCCATGCCTGAAGTTGATCCAGAGAAAAATATCAAAAGAGAAAATACACATTAAGAAGGTGCTTCGGCCGCCGAACCAGGTGATTCGGGTAATTTTCATCATCCTCCCTCTGAAACTCCATTAGTTTCTTCTCATACTCCTATTATATCTTTTGTTGGAGTTTCTAGAGCCTTAAATTTTGGGAGTTTTCCTGCTATTTTCTCCCCCCCTAGCCTCAGTTTGGAAGGAGAAAGTTTCGACACTCCCATCTCCCGTGAGGTCATTCCCTGGCTCAGACCCAGGACCTTAGGAGATTTTCCCACTCCAGTTTTTACTATTCCTTCCCCTATCAGATTTGTTGTAGGGGAAGCCTCTGTTTCTCCCAACGTTGTAGCCTTCAGCCCAGATACTCAGTTGTTTCCTCCTCCTCCCAAAACGATAGTCCCAGTGTCTCCTACCTGAATTCCATCCCCTCCTAGTTCTTATCTTGTTCGCACTCCAACAGCAGGAGAAAATCCACCCAGAAACAGAATGGACGCTATAATAGCGGCCAGATACGCCCCTCTTGTGTTACCTCAACCTCTAAATGCCCTTCCTGTTGGTGGCTACCTTAAGCAGCTACCTAAGTTCACAGGTGAGGGAGATATAACCGTAGAAGATCACCTAACATCCTTCTACAGTTATGCTGACAATTATGTCATCGTAGATGAGGATGTGTGGATGAGGATTTTTGTCCATAACCTTGATGGGGAGGCTAGGAAATGGTTCAGGGCCCTCGCTCCTGGATCCATTGTTGGGATTGAGGCTTTAGATGATGTCTTGTTGAGACAATGGGGGAATAAAAGAGACTTTATGTGTTATATCACAGAGTTCGAGTCCCTAAGAAGAAAAGAAGGAGAATTTGTCTCTGATTTCTCCAAAAGATTCAACAAAATGTACAATAAGATCCCTGTTGAGATAAAGCCGACAGAAGCCTCTGCGAGAATTACTTATGCTAATGCATTTGACACTGATTTTTGCCTCCTATTAAGAGAAAGAAGAGTTTCTTCCTTGGTTCATATGCAAGATGCAACCTTGGAAGTGGAATCCAATATTTTGGCAGTGAACAAACTCAAGGGTAAGGCTGATAGAGATGGAGGAAAGGGGAGGTATGAAGTTTCAACCTCTAGTTCCTCCATTGTTCCCCCTCAAATGGATGAGGTAACCAAGTTACTAAAATCACTTTTAGCTAGAATGGAAAGATTGGAGTTGGAAGGGAAGAAGACATACAAAAATCCTCAAAATGATGATAACATAGGCAACTTCAAGAGGCCTAATAAAAATGCTCCTCAAATTTTCCAAAGGGAACAGAGGAACAGAGATAGAGATGATCAGGAAATCCAGACCCCTCTCCAAAAAAACCTTGTTGCAGATAATGATGGAGAGGAGGAAGACCTCGATCCAGAAATCCATTGTCTTGGAGACACATCCTCTTTCCCTCACTTGACTCAATTAGCATACGAGGAGTCTCTCATGGACAACCAATTAAACGAGTTGAGCAAGGGGGACAAGGCCAATAGCAGCCTGAACAGATACAACCTCAGGTCGAAAAAGAAAGAAGGAAAGCCTAATGTTCCTGATCAACCTACCATAGAAGAAAATGATGTAGTAGATGGTAACAAAGGTAATAAAACTCAAATCCCCTCTCCAATGGTTAAAACTCTGGTCCCAGAAGTGAAAGAAATTCCAAAGTCCCCATCCCCTTTTAATTTCAAGTATGAAATTCAAAAGATTAGAATCCTTGTACCCCTTTCAGAGCTGGTCAAGCATGAATATTTCAAAATAATCCTATCTAAATTGTTGTTGCCTGAACCCTTGAATCATCCCACAGACTCAATCAATTTGCAGGATGAAAAGCCAACAGTCATCTTAGGCCCCATGGTAGAAGATAGAGATGATTCATCCCCTCCCTTCTACACATCACTGAACATACATGATAAAGTGTTGCATAATTGTCTAATGGATTCAAGGGATTGTCATAATCTCATGCCCAAAACTGTCATGGAAGAGTTGGGATTGGGAATTACAAAAGCTTATCATGATTTGTATTCTTTTGACTCTAGGAAAGTGAAATGTCTGGGGGTCATCAAACACCTAGTTGTGACCTTGTTTCAGCTGCCCATGAAAAGTGTGGTCATGGATATTTTGGAAGTTGATGTTCCCCCCAATTTTGGCATGTTGTTATCAAGATCTTGGATCAAGAGACTTGGGGGAACCTTGCAAATGGACCTCACATACGCCACTATTCCTGTGTTTGGGGGGGAGCATAGGAGGCTTTACAAGGAACCTCAATTGGCCTATATAATTAGTGACAAAACAAAACCCACAAACCATCCTATATTTGCACTTGACACTGATTTGGGGTCTAGTTTATTACAGCTCATTGATGCTCCCGAACCTCCTCTAAAACTCAGAAAACAGTCCATTGTTTTTCCTTAATTTCCCTCTCCCATCAACCTTGTTTGGAAAATGTTTTTTGATGGAGCTTCATCCAGGGTCAGTGTTGGTGCTGGAGTATTCCTTATTTCACCCACTCAAGAGACCATACCTCTATCCTACAAATTAGAATTTGAAACAACTAATAACGTGGCAGAGTACAAAGCTCTTGTTTTGGGATTGAGGGATGCAAAAGATATGGGAATTAAAGAAATATATTTGTTTGGAGATGCTGAGTTGGTTATCAATCAGATCAGAAATATTTACCAAGCCAAGCATCCTAGACTCGGATCTTATATAAATGAAGTGTGGGACCTAATTGACAGTTTCTTCCTAGCTTTCAACATTTCATTTATTCTGAGAGAGGAGAACACAGTGATTGATTCTTTGGTTGTTTCAGCAAGAAATTTTAGAGTCCCTCTGCCACCTAGACTCAAGTATGATGTAGAGGTGAAATATACACCCTCTATACTTAACAATGTCAATCATTGGAAGGTATTCGAGGATGATCTTGAAATCAATAGGTTCCTAGAAACTGTTGATGAATTTTCTGCATTACACATAGATCAAGATCTTGATTCTGAAAATGATCTCCATGCTGATGTATTTTTAAAGAAAATTGCTAATCATCACATTGTGTAGTTACCAAGCAATCACATTCCAAGGGGACTAGTTCCTCTGGAAAGTATTTTTGACAGTAACGATGTGGCAGTAAAAACTAGAAGGCTGCTTGATGATGCTGACATATTCGAATGCAACATTGGTACAGAGGAAAATCCTAAGTTTGTCAAGTTGTCAAGCAGCTTTTCAAAGGAGCAGAAGGTCGAATATGTTGATCTATTGAAAGGGTTTGTTGATGTGTTCGCATGGACATATGAAGATCTCAGGACTTATGACGTAGGTGTCATTGAGCATAAAATCCCACTGAAGGAGGAAACTGAGTTGTTTAGGAAGAAATTGAAGCCAATAAATCCTATGCTACTACCAATCATGGAGAAAGAGGTGAAGAAGTTGTTGGATGCCCATATCATTGTGCCTTTGAGGTATTTAGAGTGGGTGGCCAACTTGGTCACGGTGAGAAAGAAAAGTGGATAAATTAGGCTTTGTGTCGATTTCAGAAACCTGAAAAAAATCTCAAAGAAGGACAACTACCCCTTGCCAAAGATCGAGCACATATTACAGAGAGTGACTGGTGCATCAAGGATATCCATGATTGATGGTTTTTCCAGCTATAATCAAATCTCTGTCCTACCCGAAGACAGAGAAAAAAACCGCCTTCACCACTCCTTGGGGTACATTAATGTATGCTAAGATGCCCTTTGTATTGATGAACGCAGGGGAAACCTTTCAACGAGCCATGGACATCGCCTTCATTGGAGAAAGGGATAAATTTGTGGTCATATATTTGGATGACAATACAATTTTCTCCAAGTCTGATAAAGAACATTATGAACATTTGAAAAGGGTCTTCTTAAAATGCAAGAAATTTGGCCTTTCCTTAAATACCAAGAAATCATTATTTTCCATGAAAGAGGAGAAATTACTGGCACATGGTATCATTTGAGGGAGTCAGGATTGATCCTAGCAGGATAGAAGCAATCAAAGCCTTGTCAATCCTGAGATCCAGGAAAGAAGTCTAGTCTTTCTTGGGAAAAATTAATTTCCTAAGAAGGTTTGTTTCCAATTTTGATGAACTGGTAAAGCTCATAACAACCATGCTCAGGAAGGGGAATAAAGTAAAATGGATTGTCGAGTCCATAAATTCTTTTGAACAAATTAAGAAGGCCTTGACTGAGGCACCTATGCTTATCAGTCCTTATTACTCCAAATATTTTCTGATTTTTTCTTTTGCTTCTTTTGATACAGTGGCAGTTGTTTTATTGCATAAAAACGTTGAAGAACTGGAGAAACCTATTTCATTTTTCAGCGGAGCACTAAGAGATGCAGAGGTGAAATATGACATCATGGAGAAAGAGGCTTATGCCTTGGTAAGAGCTCTCAAATATTTCAGAGTTTATGTTCTTCATTGAAAGATCATTGCATATGTTCCTTCAGCTTCTGTGAAGGCATTCTCATTCATCTTGACATATATGGACAAAGGAGCAAGTGGACTGCCAAAATCCTTGAGTTTGATCTGGAAATAAATCCTACCAAACTAGTTAAAGGCCAAGGTTTAGCCAAGTTACTAGCTAAGTCTAATTGCAAGGATTTGGGGGTCAACTTCATTAGAGCCTACTCAGAAAATCAGTAAGTTGAATTGTCTCATTCAGGTCCACAAGTCAACCCTCCATTGGTAGGATGCATCTGGTACAATGACATCATATTCTTTATGCAAAAGCTGCAACCTCCCGATGGTATGGTAAAAATTAAGGCAAGAGATCTTAAGCTCAAAGCAATTAAATATTGCCTCATTGACCAGGTTTTGTATTGGAAAGACCCTCTGGGAGTGATTTTGAGATGTTTGGACCCACAAGAGGCCCAAAAAATTATGTTTGATTTTCATGACATCCTATGTGGGGGACATCACTTCTGGAGAGCTACAGGCTATAAAATTCTCAGGGCTGGGTATTTTTGGCCTACTCTATTCATTGATGTCTATGCGAAAATTAGGGCTTGTGTTAAATGTCAAAAATTTGTTGGGAAGCAACAACTCAAGTCTCTTCCATTGAAGCATGTGGTAGCTTCAGGGCCCTTTCAGTAGTGGGGCATGGAATTTATTGGGGAAATTAATCCTGCTTCAAGTAGTCAACACAGATGGATCTTAACTGCAACACATTATTTCACCAAGTGGATAGAAGCTATCCCTACAAGGAGTGCTTCTCACAAGGTAATCATTGGTTTTCTTGAAGACATTATAGCAAGATTTGGTTTTCCGAACAGAATCATCACTAACAACGATGCATATTTCAAGGCTGAACCTTTGATCAAGTTTTGTGAACAGTTTGGAATTTCACTAATTCACTCAACGCCTTACTATCCCCAAGGGAATGGACTGGCCGAATCTTCAAACAAAAGCCTTATAAAAATTATTAAAAGACTGTTGGAGGACAAAATGAAAGCATGGGATTCAAAGCTCAAATTTTCTTTGTGGTATGATAGGGTGAAGACTAAGAGGTCTCTTGGTGTCTCCCCCTTCTAGCTTGTGTATGGAATTGAGGCTATCTTTCCTTCTTAGTTGGCCTTTCCATTGGCGAAATTCTTCCAAGACCACCAAGGAGATCTTGATGATATGATCAGAAGAATACAACAACTGGTAGAAGTGTAGCAGACTAGAGAGAAGATGCTAGACAGAGCACATGAACATCAACAGAGGATTAAGCAAGCTTTTGACAAGAAAGTCAATAAAGAGGATTTCCAACCGGGAGATCTAGTAATCAAATGGGATGCACCTAAGCAGGACAAGGGAAAGCATGGTAAATTTGAGGCCCTGTGGATCGAACCCTTCAAAATAGCTGAGAAATTTCCAAATAACACTTACATGTTGCATAATCTGGAGGGTGATGAAGTTTTTGGTGGCCCTGTAAATGGGTATTTATGAAAAATTTCATTACTTGAGCCAAGAGTGGCTCCCATGTCTTTGTAAATATTATTTTTCTTTTATTTTTGGTTTATACATTAATCCAACCCAATAGTAAGGAACTAAAGCTACAAAAGAGTTCTTAGAGCCTCGTAGGGAGGACTTTAGCCCCCATGGAGCCTAATGTTAACACGCATTGTTGATTGGGGGTGTTTTCCCTAGGAAGTGGTGTTTTGGAAAACGAAATGAAAGAAAGTGGGTAAAAAACCCACAATATGTTTTCTATCCTAAGTTAGATGAATGATGTGACCTTTTGGCGCGATGTGGTAAGAAGCACGTGGATGTGAGCAGCTGATCTTGGCATGCTCAGATCTATGGCTCAAGATCTATATCGGACCCCCACCCCCCAACATTATACCTTTACAGGTGGGGGGGGGGTGTCCGAGTTGGTGGTTTTTGAGCGTGGGAACCCACTATCGTGGCACTTCCTCATTAAATCGGACCCCCCCCCGTTCTCAATACCTCTTACCGCTACCCCCCCCTCTGAGTAGACCACTTATCGCTCTCCCTTATCGTTGCTCACTCTTACTGCCACCTATTTTCCACTAGCGTTCTCATGTGCCTGTCCCTTCCCCTTGTCTTATCGCTCCCTATTATCTGCCCACACCTATCCCCCACTCCTCGTCCCACCTATCGCGTCTCCCCTTATCATCTCCCACCACCTGTACCACTTCACTCCATGCCACTTCCACCCATGTCGTGTCCCCACTCCCTCACTTATCGCTTCACGACTTCCCCCCTACCTCCTCGTCATCTTCATGTGCCACATCACCTCCATCCCATTACACCTCAGCCCCCGCTTATGTGACCCCCGCTCTATCCTCAATATCCTCTTCCCATATGTGATTGTCCACCTGGCCATCTCTCGTCCTCTTTTCCATGCCGAGCATGCCAATCACTTCTTCCACGTTCATTTTCAAGCCTCCCTTGCAAGCATTCGACTCATATCTATATGGAAGAATGTTGAGGTCGCTAATTTCTGCAGGTGCAGAGTTGACTTGAGCCTTTCCGATCCTGAGAAAGACAATTATTGAAGTAGGTGGTGGCAATTGAACATCGTTTCCACCATAAATAGAAAGCACGGGGAAGGATTGTCAGCAAGTCAGCTCCTCTGGAGGTCCATTCTGAAGCATGATTACGTCTTACTGAAGCTCACATCTGATAAGAGATTACATGCACAGTCTTCCAGGAAGCATGCAGATGTAATTCCTTCAATGTAAAGGCTCGAGCGGGCTTCTGTTGTTTTGTTCCGAGTATATAGGAGTATTTCTCATTTTTTGTTAGGGTCGATGGTTGAGCTAGGCTCCCGATTGTAATGCTTTGATACAGCTCTGGTTCTTTGTTATGTAATAGGATTTGAGACTTCTTGTTTAATATAAGTTAGCTTCATTATCCACTCTTTGCATCTGATATTGAGATTTTCATGATTAAATGATTCACATGAATTGTTGTGACTATGTTGCAATGGAGGTTTGATTGCAGTGATGTTGTAGCATTCTCTCAGTTTCTTGAAGTTTTAGGTCCAAGAGGATCTCGTTCTTGAATCTTTTCTTCATTAGGTTGTTGGAAGACCTAATGTCCATAGTAGACCTCTACATCTCCTCACTTGTTATTCCCATACTCACTCTTTATTACAATTTACTGACTGAAGTTAAATCAAGACCTCACTTGCTCATGCATTGTCTGGTTCAGATTTCTGAGTTAAAACAATATTTTCTTGACTCTGCACCCATTCGGCCTCCTTTAATTCTATTAATCTTGACATAAAAACTAATGGGTATTAGGCTTACCTCTACTGCAATCCAAAGGTGACTTCTAGTGCTAAAAATGAGTTTTATTTTGAAATCAAACACATCAAAGGAAAGTAAAATAGGGTGGTTGATGCCCTTAGAAGAAGTATAAAAACGATTCACCTGGTAGTGGTAAGCACCTGTAAAATGGATGTTAGGGAAAGAGTCAAGAATACACAAGAAACTGATGCATTCTTTAAGACCGTGACCTCGTACCTAAGACAAGAGCCTACAAGGATAAAGTATGAAGGCTACCAGATGCTCGATGAAGGCCTGCTGACCTACAAAAACAGATTGAATATTCCAAACTGTGACGAATTGAAGAGGTTCATAATGGATGAACTACACAAGAGACCATATATTGGTCACCCAGGATATCAGAAAATGATCACGACCACTAGGAAACAATTATATTGGCTCGGATTGAAGAAAGACATAGCTGACTATCTAGCTAATTTCTTTGAATGCTAGAAAGTTGAGGCAAAACACCAGCACCCAACAAGGTTGTTACAACCCCTACCCATCCAAGAATGGAAATAGGAAACCATCTCCATGGATTTCATCACCGGATTACCAAAATAGACCAAGCAAAATGATGCCATCATGGTCATGGTGGACAAACTGAGTAAGTCTACTCACTTCTTTCCTGTCAAGTCAACTTGCAAGGGAATAGATATTTCCAACATCTTCATGAAGGAGATATTCAAACTGCATGGCATGCCTAGGGAAATTGTATCTAACAGAGACACCAAATTTACTTCAAGCTTTTGGAAATCCTTAATGGTTGGTTTTGAGACTAAATGATTGTTCAACACAGCCTATCACCCTCAAACTGATTGATAGATAGAAAGAGTAAGCCAAATATTAGAAGACATGCTAAGGATGCATGTAATGCATCAGCCTAAGAAGTGGGAAGACTACCTACCATTTGTATAGTTTTCCTACAACAACTGTTATCAAGAATCCTTGAAGATGATCCCTTTTGAAGCCCTCTATGGTAGACAGTGCAAGATTCCACTCAGTTGGAGTAATCTAGTGGAAAGAATTACAATCGGACCCGACATGCTGAAAGAAATGGAACAACAAGAGATTCACATAAATAAAAATCTTAATATTGCTCAGGATAGACAGAAAATCTATGACGACAGAAAGAGAACTCCTAGAGAGTTCAAAACTAGAGACCATGTCTATATCAGAGTTAGACTCGGGAAAATTTCTCTAAGAATGGGAGCTTGTGCCAAGATGGAACCTCAGTATTGTGGACCCTTTGAAGTCTTAGATAGAGTGGGACCTGTAGCCTATAGGCTAGCACTTCCTCCCACAATAAAGGAACATAATATTTTCCATGTTTCATTATTGAAGAAATATGTACATGATTCTAATCATATAATTGACTGGTTTGTGATCTAGGTGGAGACGCGAGGAGAATTCCTGCCAGAACCTCAATGTATACTAGACAGGAAGGAATCCTCACTAAGGAACCAAACCATTGCACAGGTCAAGGTGCAATGGAAACACTTTGGCCCAGATGAGGCTACGTGGGAAATGGAGGATTCCAGGAGATAGGCATATCTGATTTTGTTTACTCCTATATATACATATCATGTTGACAGATAGAACATCGAGGACGATGTTCCTTTAAGGGGGAGGGAATTGTAACACCATGTTTCCCCCATTTTGTAAATATAACTATATTGTCCAAGGAACTACGAAAAACTCAAAGGTGTGAATGTTTGATTTGATGGACCTTTTTATAAAAGGTCGATGAATGTAAATTATGTTATTTTAATAGAAAATGGATACGTGTTGCATGACTGTTGGAAAGGGGATGTTCTAAGAGAAACATCAAATGCTATGAAAAGTTGGTGGAGGGGACCAAGAATGGTTGTGTTAACCTTTACTGAACCAATACTTTGCTGGATTTAATTTCTCAGGATCAGAACAACCCTCTGACCCAAGAATGAATTACATTCAGGATGGTTGGCGGGAAGATGTAATGATCCCCCGGCCACTCGTGGGCCAGGGTACGCCACTCTAGAGCAACCTCTCGTGCTTTGAAACCAGTCGGTAACATTCCCAACCTTTAAAGGCTGGACCATGCTACTCTAGGGAAATTTTTCATTCCCTTACTGCAGAACATACGGTAACATACCCAGTAGTCAACTGAGCTATGCCACATAAATTTACTCTTTAAACTACATGCATCTAAAACATATACATACAACACTCTTGTGGAAGCTTTACATATAAACATAAACAAACAATTACTTTCTGTAACATATGATTTTTATACTGAAATAACAGTAACTACAGATATGCAGCATCTACAGGGAATTACCCATAAACATACAGGAAAATATAATCACATATATCATAAACCGTAACATAGGCATGTAAATAACAAGAAACATATAATTTTAGCATACAATTGGTGCTTATCTTAGAAATATTGTCACCAATTGCATACAGACCATCCACGAACCTCCCAACCATAGACTACATTTTTCATAACTCTCAACAGTGAGTCACCTCCGAGATGGGACTGAACTCCACCCAGGAAAAAGGGTTCCTATCCATGCTAAGGCTCATGGGAAACATGAAAGACTCTATCTCAGGTGCTCACCCAACTAACAACCTACAGCCTCTCATTCCCCACATGTCTGTCCCACCCAAGGAAATGTGCCCCTTCTCTGCTCAATAGTCCTTCGGTTGCCCCACTTCCCTTCTAGGGCTTTAGCAACAGGCCAGACCGAAAGTCTCAAAGCATTGTAGCTGCAATTTAGCACCTTCAGGAATCAATCCCCAGCAATTCTCTCACTCAGAGAATTTCTCACGGGCCTGACAACCCACTTCTTCAATCCCACTCCAAGCTAACTAGGTACACCAACCGAAAAGGGCTATGGGAACATGCTCTAGAATGGTGAAATGGTTGTCTCAAGGATAATGGAATGCATGAGTGAAAATGGTCATGGAATCATTGACTGGATAACTCAGTGTGGAAAGAATCACCGTGAACTCTTCGTGGAAGTCATTATGAGAAAATATGGTCGAGTTGTTGGTAAGGTGTCCCCTGAAAAGTCACCAAATGAGCTAAGTTCCCCCAGATATGAATGCATGTCCCCAACTTGACACTTGTCATATCGGAAGTTACTTTGGTCCACTTGTCCCCAACTTTAGAACTTAGGATAAAATAATTATCCATTATGCTTTAGGAAATATTAATATAATATTCCCTTGACTTTTGGCCCTCCCTTTCCCTAACTGGTGAAGTTCAGTCCCCCATCTCTTTTATCATGGTCGGTCTGCGTGCAATGATGTATTTTATATTAATCATGAGTCATGTACAAAGTATATGCATTGCCCTTTGACATCTAGGCATTCCAGCTTAATACCAAAACATAAGCATCCCATCTTATAATACCCAGCTCACCAGCGTATAACACATATCATATACACGAGGCTCGTTGTCCTCCATACTGTGTGCACCTTAGTTACTGCGCGCGATATCTTGGAATGTGCATATTACATCATTTTATTGTGTAGTTCATGTGCGCACTATGCCACAAGACGTGCATTACCAAATGAGGTCAAAACAACTCACCAGCTTAAGTACATTTATATTACATTTACAATTGGGTTCGGCCAAGGGATATTACAATCCCCTCCCCTTATTTATGCACTGTCCTCGGTGCATCATACGCCCATATATAACAGAGTTTTCAAAATTCTTCAAAAAGATGTGTGTATTATGTCGTCATTGCATCTTCATGCTCCCAAGTAGCATACTCAGGATTGTACCAGGTCCATCGAACCTTTACAAGCCCTATGGATCGATTCCGGAGCTGTTTGACTTTTTGGTCCAAAATGCGCACCGAATGCACTTGAAAAGCGCCTTATTGCTCCACCTGAATCGCATTCCAATCAATAACATGATTAGCATCAGGTATATATTTATTTAGCAATGATACATGGAAGACATTATAAACAGGCATAGATGTAGGCAATGCAATGATATAAGCAACTGGACCAATCCTCTCTAGGACTTCAAAAGGCCCACAAAATCTGGCTACCAACTTGGTGCAACTTCCCAATTTCAGGGAACTCCTATTAGCTTTCACTTTCAGGAAAACATGATCACCCACTTTGAATTCTCTGTGGGTTCTGTTCTTATCGGCATAATGTGTTTGTCTATCTTGGGAAGCTTTTAAATTCTGCTTAATTTTTGTCATCTGGTCCTCCATTTCCCTGAGTAACTTTGGCCCATTACTGTCCTATCAGCTGGGTTATCCCAACTCATTGGATTATTGTACTTTCTATCGTAAAGTGATTCAAATGGGCTCATCTTCAATGATGCCTGATACTCATTGTTGTATGTGAATTCTACCAAGTGTAGGTAGTCTTCCCATTTCGATGGCTTGTCCATCACATACATTCTCAGTATATCTTCTATCACCCTGTTCACCCTTTTTGTCTATCCATCAGACTTAGGATGATAAGATGTACTAAAGTTCATATTCGTTTAGAATCCTTCGAACAATCCTTTCCATAAATTCGAGGTCAATTTTGGGTCTCTGTCGGATACAATTGTTTTAGGAATCCGTGCAATCGTGCCACTTCCTTCATGAAAATATCAGCAACCTTTGTTACCTTGTGCGTAGTTTTTAGTGGAATAAAATGGGTATCTTTCGTAAGCTTTTCCACCACCACCATGATCGAATCATGCAGCTTGCCCGTTCTAGGCAATCCTGTAATAAAATCCATTTTCACCACTTCCCACTTCCATTCAGGAATGGTTAAAGGTTGCAGTAATCCTGCTGGGTGCATATTCTCAGCTTTCACTTTCTGGCATTCCATACATCTAGCGATGTACGCGATGATCTCTTTATTCATACCTGGCCAAAAGTAATGGCTATTAATTGTTTCCATATTTTTTTGATATCCAAGGTGCCCTGCATAAGGAACATTATGCATTTCATGCAAAATCATATGTTTTAAGTCCTAGACATTTGGAACAAAAATCTTGTGATGGCGCAACAATATTCCATCTATTCCCAACTTATAATTATCCACCTTCTGAAGCATCTTACCTTGTTGTAGCATTGCTACCAATTCTTTGTACTGCAGATCTGCATTTGCAGCTTCCAGAATTTTACTTTTAATATCAGTTTGGTACATGCTAATGATTGTAGCATGTAATTCACACACCTTCCTATTGAGTGCATCAGCCACTTTATTCTCTTTCCCCTTGATATGCTTTATATCAAAGTCATATTCTGTAACACCCTGTTTCCCCCAGATTGTAAATATAACTGAACTAGCCAAGGACTATGGCAAAACTCATAAGTATGAATATGTGATGTAAATGATAGATTGAATATTATTGAATTTATTGCAGAACTGCTGAGAGGGGATGTGC
>ML792906.1:3313-24532 GCA_009831015.1 Picea engelmannii | reverse complement strand
TCACCGTGTAAGTGAACCACGACCTTTCATGAGCCGATTTCCCGATAGGGTGATCTCCGATAGAGGGAAGTGTTGACCCGTTGACCATCGGGGATCGGGGTTTTGTTGTGTATGTAATTTGTGTTCGCGTGAATCGCGAACTCCTGAGTCGCGATATCCCGATATAGAACCGGGGATTGGAATTTCGCTGATGCGAAGTTTAGGGAGATTTCCCATGTATGGGAGATTAATCCCAAAATTTTTAAATTATGGTAGTGGGTGTGTTACATATTCGCTTAGAAATTCTAACCATTTGCTTTGTCTAGCATTTAGATTTGGTTGATCAAATAAATATTTCAGACCATTGTGGTTTGTTCTTAGCTCAAACCTCTTTCCCATGAGGTAGTGTCTCCATTTCCTCAAGGCATGCACTATGTATGCCAACTCCAAATCGTGAGTGGCATAGTTTCTTTCATGATCCTTTAACTTCCTTGATTCGTAACATATGACAAACCCGTTTTGACTAAGGACTCCACCAAGTCCTTCATTACATGCATCAGTGCATACGATGAAATCTTCTTCTGGGTCTACGATCCTTAATATTGTATCACTTGTCAATAATTGTTTCAAGTGTTGAAAACTTTTCTCACAATCCAGTGTCCACTGAAACTTCACTCCCTTTATTTTCAAAGAAGTGATTGGGTGTGCAATCTTTGAGAATCTTTCAATGAATCTTCTGTAGTAGCCTGCGAGACCCATGAATGATCTCACCTATGCCACATTCTTCGGTGATGACCATTCTCTAATATCCTCTATCTTCTCAGGATCCACTGCTATCCCATCCTTTGAAATGATATGCCCCAAATAATGAATTTGTTTCTGATAGAATGAACACTTGCTAAATTTGGCATATAAATGACACTCCCTTAATACTTGAAACACCATCCTCAAATGATGTTCATGCTCTTCTTCTGACTTGGAATATATAAGAATGTCATCCAAAAATACAATGACAAACTTGTCCAAATATTCTCAGAAAACACCATTCATTAAGCACATGAAAACAGTTGGTGCATTCGACAACCCAAATGGTACCACTGTGAAATCATAATGACCATACCTTGTTCTAAAGGAGGTCTTGCTAATATATTCTTCTTTAATTCTTACCTGATGGTATCCAGATCTGAGATCTATCTTTGAAAATATCTTTGCACCCTTCAATTGATCAAAGAGGTCATCAATCCTTGGTAGAGGATACTTGTTCTTAACAGTCACTTTATTCAACTGTCTGAAGTCAATGCACAACCTTACTGTTCCATATTTCATTCTCACAAACAAGACTGGGGCACCCCAAGGTGACACGCTTGGGCATATATACCCCTTCTTCAGAAGTTCTTCAAGCTGCATTTGCAACTCCTTTAATTCTGGTGTACTCATTATGTAAGGAGTCTTTGATATTGGCGTTGCTCCAGGCATCAAATTTATAGAGAAATCAATGTCTCTCCTTGGGGGTAGTCTGGGTATCTCCTTGAACACATCTTCAAAATATTCCATGACTGCATAAGATTCCAAATTTGGCACCTTATCTCTAGGTGTCTCTGCCAAATGAGTTGCAATTATTTGACATCCTTTCTGTAACATTTCTTCAGTTGCAATGCTGAAATTTCTCTAATGGTTACTGCCTTGGGAATTCCTTGTACCTTCCTTAACTTCCCTTCCTCATCCAGACAAGTAAATTCTTTGTTGTGACAGTCTAAGAGAGTGTGATGTTGGTCCAACCAATCTATCCCAATTAGGCAGTCATAGGAACCTAAAGGAAAGATGTTTAAATCTTCCTTGGTGTTCATTCCATTCATGTCTATGAGGCATGACTTAACCATCTCATTAACTTTTCTTCTGGCTCCTGTAGCTAGTTGTACCAACTAGGATTTCCCATGCTTGCTTCTTGGTAATTGCAAACTTTCCACCATCTTAGGTTCTATATAACTATGACTAGCTCCTAAATCAATTAAAATAGCAAGGGTTTGGTTGTTGATCATACCTTCCACTTCAATCATGTGGGACTGATACTTTGATTGCTTGTTGTCCATGGCTGCATAAATCCTTGGCACATATCTTCCCATGTCCTCCATTATTTCAGCTCGCTATACATTGTGAACAACCCTACCTTTTTCACCTCTGTGAGGACAATCTCTGAACCTATGGTCCCCTTTACAACCCCAACATTGCATAGGTGGTTGTCTTGGCCCTTGACTCCCAGTGTCAATCATTTTGGGTTCTTTAGGCATTTGATGTCCTTGTGGATTATTTCTGAAGAATGGTGGCTTAGCTCCCTTCTTCCTCTGATCCATCTTGAATTTCTTATTGTCTTCCCAAGCCTTTTGGAAAGTTGGCCTTACTTTTTGCTGATCATATAGGCATTTAGCTCTCCTTATGGTCTCTTCTAATGTCTTGAGATCATCATATTGTATCTTGTCACTGATGAATGATGGAAATCCACTTAAATACCTTTGAATTTTGACTGTCTCATCCTTGATGAAAGCGACATACTTCAGCAATTCCAAAAACCTTCTCTCATATTCATCTATGGTCATACTTCCAAGCTTGAGTTCAAAGAACTCTTTCATTTTCTTGTCATAGTATCTGTTAGTCAAGTACTTCTTCTCAAAATAATTCTTGAATTTCCTCCAAGTAACACTTTTCTCTACAATGTGTTGTACCTGCACAAGTTGATCCCACCACATGGAGGCTTTTCCTTTGAGTTGATAGATAGTGATTCTACTTTTTGCATGAGAAGAATAATTATGCAATTGAAAATACTTCCTCATGCCTAGTAATCATGTTTCTGCATCTTCATACTTCTTGTGCTCACCATCAAATGTAGGAGGTTTGATTTTGTTCATTTCTCCTCGCAACTCATCCATCCCCCTAGATCTCTTATACCTTCTCACCGAGGATAGACTCGAGTTTTTGCATGCTCTCTTATTGGAATGCCTTTGGGAATGATGGTGATGTCTACTAGCACCTTTTTCTTTTCTTTTCTCCTCTAAAGGTTTGTGACTCCCAAATTCACTTGAGCCACTCTCCTTAACCAAGTTCTTTTCTATTCTGCTCAAACCCTCCAATAGCTTCATGTTGAAGTAATCTTGTTTCTCTTTGTCTTTCACAATCCTTTCATTATCATCTTTATGGGTTTGAACATCCTTCTGCAAATTCTTGATGGTCTCATCCATATTCATATCTTCATTCCTTTATTCTCCATGTTCGTTGGATTTCGTTCCTTCTATGCCCAAATGGACATCCACCCTTCTGCTCTCATCTTGTTGATTGTAATTCCCCTGTGCTTCTTCCATTCCTATGGAATCTGCACTGGTCTGATCTGATCGAGTTGTTGTTAATTCTGCAAAACATTAGAATTATCACCAATTCAACAATTCATGAGAATATGTACCATTTTGATTCAATATACACATCAGAATTATCACTTCCGGATTACCGGTGTTATCACCATGACAATTCTAGATAAGACCTAAGTCTCGAAAACACAGGCATGTGGTGCCTTCTGAGATACACTTGTGAAAGAAGGTTGTTTGTCGAAACCACTTTCACCAAGACGCGGTATGACGTGTCTCAACATGTCAAATCCACCACTTGTGGAGTGGGAAACGACTTAGTTAGATCATCCTGCTTCACTCATTCGGTACTTCGCATCCATGTGACGTCAAATGAACGTCACCATGTAATGAACTCAAAAGATAATCATTTGAAATGTGTTGGCTGAGCATGGCAACCCAACACTCTGTGCGTAATCCGACTACGCTTCATAAATGGAATTCTATAATTACCACTCCCTAAGTATGAAGATATTTGCGTATCCATAACCGAAGTAATCTCCAAACTGCTCGACTTTCTACTCTCTATAAAAACACCTTTCGGTATCCACAACCTGAGATACATGGACAAGGCTAAATCGAGTGAGACTAGTTATTCGAGCAACACGCTAGGTTTTTCTGTGAATCAGGAGGAAAGGGTCCTTGCACACATCCTAGCAACTAAGTTTCACACAGATCCGTCTATAGACTCATGGTTGGAAGTCAAGATGAATCCCATTATGAAGGATTTAGTCATCAACGGGCTAGCCGCTAAGAAGAAAAGGAGCAAGCGGCATAAGAAGGAGGAATCTCCAGCTGAAGCAGCCCAAAGTGTTGGAGAGAATCAACCGGTCTGGTTAGATTCTTCCTTAAAGGAAGAGATCACTAAGATGAAGTAAGTATTCAACTAAAATAAGCATGTCTCAACGAATTTTGAACAGCCGGTAGTGGAGGTAAAGAGTACCAGAGATGATAGGCATGTTCTTTAAATGACCCTTTCACAACAGGCTAACTGGTGTCACCCCCCTTTTGTAATTTTGTGATTAATACAACTATATAAATACAGAAATAGATTTTACACTATTTTATTACAATTTCTATCTGGTGATGTTATGAATCTTATTTTCTTTTTAGAATAAGTTTTTCTTGTAATCTTATATTTTATTTTCATCTGTCTAAATCAAAGGAAATTAAAACTCAGAATTCTTTTTAATTAATGCTTCGATGTGGTTGTGTGTTTCTTTTTCTTTTATTATTATGCAATTTAAACTCTGACTCATCGCCTTCCAAGCGACTTCGCGCGCACTAAAATTTGACCTGTTCATTTGTATTTATCATGCATAGATATATCACAAGGTAAAACGCTTTTCCACGCACCTAAATCTATTGTGCATTTCTTCTTCGTCGCATCAACAACTTACGCGCACTTCTCTTGCGTTGTGCGTCAATATCCACTACGCACAGTTTTGGTACTGCGCACTAATATTCCACATGCATTTTTTCCTATGCATGCACCATGCCAAGTTTATCATATTCCATAGCGCCCAATTATCTACGCACACTATTGAATACACCATCGTGAAACAAATTATACTCATACTTAAGCGTGTACCAACAAAACTCCTCTGCGTTAAGCAATACTTGTGCACCCCATGTGCACATTACTATGTGTGTGGTCAACGCGCAAGGCTAAATTCAGTGCATGCATCCACACATAATGATCTTCCGTGCGGTGCCACCATTTACCGCGCACACTGGCATGCTAACATTTTTCCACATGGTGAAAAAATTTACCGCGCACGCCAGCACGCCAACCTTTTTCATGGATACTCCATGACTCCAATTTTTGGTCACCTCGAATTTACTCTTCTGTGAATATTCGCTTCAACTGAACCCCTCTGGCCCATCCAAGCTTAGTATTGAATTGACACTCTGATACCAATCTATAACGTTCCCCCGGTCACCCACAGGCCAGGGTACGCCACTCCAGAGCAACCTCTCGTGCTCTGACACCAGTCGATAACATTCCCAACCTTTAAAGTCCGGACCATGCTACTCTCAGGAAATTTTTCATTCCCTTACTACGGAACATACGGTAACATACCCAATAGTCAACTGAGCTATGCCACATAAATTTACTCTTTAAACTGCATGCATCTAAAACATATACATACAACACTCTTGTGGAAGCTTTACATATAAACATAAACAAACAATTACTATCTATAACATATGAATTTTATACTGAAATAACAGTAACTACAGATATGCAACATCTATAGGGAATTACCCATAAAAATACAGGCAATTATAATCACATATATGATAAATCGTAACATAGGCATGTAAATAACAAGTAGCATATCATTTTATCTTACAATTGGTACTTATCTTAGAAATATTGTCACCAACTGTGTACAGACTGTCCACGAACCTCCCAGCGATAGACTACATTGTTCATCATTCTCAACAGTGAGTCACCCCCGAGATGGGACTGAACTCCACCCAGGAAAAAAGGTTCATATCTAGGCTAAGGCTCATGGGCAATAGGAAAGACTCTATCTCAGGTGCTCACCCAACTAACAGCCTACATCCTCTCATTCCCCACATGCCTATCCCACCCAAGGAAGTGTTCCCCTTCTCTTCTCAACAGTCCCTCGGCTGCCCCACTTCCCTTCCAAGGCTTCAGCAACAGGCCAGACCAGAAGTCTCAGAGCATTGTAGTTGTAGTTTAGCACCTTTGGGAATCAATCCCTAGCAATTCTCTCGCTCAGAAAATTGCTCACGAGCCTGACAAACCGCTTCTTCAATCCCACTCCAAGCTAACCAGGTACACCAACGAAAACGTTCTATGGGAATGGGCTCCAGAATGGTGAAATGTCTGTCTCAAGGATAACGAAATGCATGAGTGAAAATGGTTATGGAATCATTGACTGGATAACTGAGTGTGGAAAGAATCACTGTGAACTCTTTGTTGAAGTCATTTTGCGAAAAGATGGGCGGGCTGCTGGTAAGGTATCCCCTAAAAAGTCACCAAATGAGCTAAGTTCCCCCATGATATGAATGCATGTCCCCAACTTTACACTTTTCATATCGGAAGTTACTTTGGTCCACTTGTCCCCAACTTTAGAACTTAGGATAAAATAATTATCCATTATGCTTTAGGAAATATTAATATAATATTCCCTTAACTTTTGGCCCTCCCTTTCCCTAACTGGTGAAGTTCAGTCCCCCATCTCTTTTATCATGGTCAGTCTGCGCGCAACGATGTATTTTATATTAATCATGATTCATGTACAAAGTAGGCGCATTGCCCTTTGACATCTAGGCGTTCCGGCCTAATACCAAAACATAAGCATCCCAACTTGTAATACCTGGCTCACTAACCTATAACACATATCATATACATGAGGCTCGTTGTCCTCCATACTGCATGTGTTATCTTGGAATGTGCATATTACATCATTTTACTGTGCAGTTCATGCGCACTGTGCCACAAGACGTGCATTACCAAATGAGGTCAAAACAACTCACCAGCTTAAGTACATTTACATTACATTTACAGTTGGGTTCGGCCGAGGGATATTACAGAAGACCTCCTCGAGAGTTAATGAGGGGATGGGGCAAACCGCCCTTCTATAAGCCTTCCAGACCTGACCACAGACTGGGAATTCGAGCCACACACAATCTTGTTGAGGAAGGAAATAAAGGAAGCATGGTGGGCAGGGGAAGACCTGCGAAGAGTGAATAGACGAGAGTTGAAGATCTTGGGTCCAAGGAAGGATTGAAAGAGGAAAAGTGAGTTCTAATCATAGAAAATAGAGATTAAGTCGAGAGAAGGAGAGTAATATTTGTCTCTATCTATTTATGCACTAGGATAAGGAGAGTAACCTTCGTCCCTAACTTTCGTTGAGTTGGAAGAAAGAGATTGAATCTCAAAGCATCATAGTCTAATCTTGGGGGAAGCCAGTGGTAAATCTATTAGGAGTGACTAAGCCTATGGTTGGGTGGAAACGAGCACCCCTTTTAGCAGTCACATCATGCCTTATGGTTCTGATAAGTGTTTTCATGCCTTGTGCTTTGAATTGGAAATAATGGATGCATGCATGCATTTAATGTCTATAAATGGTTTCTGTATTGAAATGATTAAGTTATGAGTATGCGTTTGTTCCATTGAGAACTTATGTTTCTGCTTGATTTTCCATATGCTCTAGTTTAATCCCTCGAAGGCGTTTCCCTAGGGAATTACATCACAATTCCAGAGTCGGAGCAAGCCTCTTGGCACTACTACCGTTTCGGTAACCTCACGAGTTTACCTTGCCCTATTTTAGAGCTTAAATTTATGTGATTTAGGGAGGTGTTTCCTTCAGACCAGTAGTCTAAGAGACTTTGAACTCATGCCCAAGTCCTTAACCAAAAACCTGGCTAAGAGTAGAGTTCATAGCCCAAGATTCATCTGATGATCCATGTGACCTGGGTCTAGGAACCTGGTCTAAAAGGAGTTAGCTCATGAAGGTTTCGGAACTTCGGGAGCTCAAAGCTCTGAGATGTCAAATTTCACGATAGTCAAAGTTACCCAAACTACCAAAGTAACAAGAGTCATAGATGACTTAATAACCTAACACCAGAGATGAATGTGAGTCGTTTATCGGGAGGAGAATCCATCCTGGTCGTCAGATCGACTCAAATACCCACTAGAGTTAATGAAGTAAACACTAGTCACTCGATTAAATCGATGGTTGGGAGTCATTGTGGAGTGAGAAGGTGAAATTAGCAGACATGCTAGTTCAAGCCCCGCAATCAACCAACGTCATTGATCTCGTTGGGAATGGAAGATCAACGACCAGAATTAGATCAGATTCGGGTGAGAACATCCCAGATTTTGGAGATTGGACCCCGCAATCACTGTGAACCATCGATCTGTGAACAGAGATCGATGGTGGGGAATCATTATGGAGCGCGAAGGTGAAGTTAGCATATGTGCTAGTTCAGAGCCCGCAATTCATCAACGTCGTTGATCTCGTCGGGTTGGAAGATCAACGACCCTGATTAGACCGAGTTGGGCGAGTACTTTCCAAATTGTCGAGGTTGAGCTCTCTGATCAAGAGTGCGCACATTGGGACCCCATAATCGTTTTGAACCGTCAATTGGTGAACACAACGGTATTGGTTGAATCATGACTGTCAGACCTAGAAAAATTGTTAGGTGGATAGTCATGAGTTCCTTTGGAAATCCTCGGAGTAACTGGGTCCTTGTGTACCGTTGATCTAGGGGAAAGGACACATGTCAACAAATCATCGAATTTGGGTGCAAGCACTCTGGGAGAAAGCAAGTGTGGAGAGGTTGAAACTCCTGAAGCCCGAAGAGCCAAAGTGGTTTGCAGTCATCGATCTTTGGGAGACACGCATCGACAGATTGTTGACTTCAGGTGTAAGCACTCTGGAAGAAAGCGAGTGTGGGGAGGTAGACACTCCCGAAGCACGAAGAGCCAAAGAAGATCTGAGTCATCCAAGCTAAAGGGACAAGTGTCATCAGATCCTGCACTTCAAGGGAAAGTCACTCGGGGAAAAAGGGGATGTGTTGAACAAGGACTCCTGAAGGCCGAAGAGCCGAAGTTCATCTAAGTCATTTGTTAGCTGAGGAGAGGTGTCAACATATCTTCCATTTCAAAAGATAGCCACTTCGGAGGAATGTGGGGTCATGAGAGTTGAGAACTCCCGAAGTAAATCGTGACCGTCAATTTGAAAGAGATGTGTGTTGATCGATCATTGACTTCGGGTGAGATCACTCCAGAAGAAAACGGGGTGTGAGCATCTGGGACTCCCAAACGCCGAAGTCTCGAAGTGAACCTGAACCATTGATTTAGATGGACCTGTAGCACCTGATCTGGAAATTCGAGTATGGAGTATACTTCGGAGGAAAAAGAGTTGGAGTGCTCAGAACTCCCGAACGTCGAAGTCCCGAAGAATATCATAATCGTCGATCACAAGGGACGCATGGCGCTCAACCTGTAAATCTAGGTACAGAGTACTTCGGAGGGAAAAGGTTTAGGAGCGTTTGAAACTCTTGAACGTCAAAGTCCCAAAGTAAATTAGGGTCATCAAAATCCCTAAGAACATGCGACGTTGTATCATGAACTTCATAGGTTTGCTACTTCGGAGGATTTTGTGTGGTGGTCATCTTTGCACCTATTGTCTTGGCATCTAGACATAGCCGCGGTCATATGCAATTATAGGGGGATTAAAGAACCCAAATATCTTAGGAGTGGATACCTACTTTCCCTGAGTTCATTTCCGGACACGGAGATCGTGGCTGGGAAGCTCATGAAGAGAAAAATGGAATAGGGACTAAAATGAGGGTATTGTTTTTCTTAAGAATAAAGAAAAAATTTACACCCCGTCGTGGGTGTGTTACAAACAGGAACTCCTGCGACTGTATCAAAGGGAAGTCAAAGAACTTGAGCAACTCGCGGGCTGCCAAGTATCTCTGAACACCCAGCTGCACTCTCACGGCCTCCCATAAACGATCTCAGACGCGCTCTCTCTGGTGCACAGGCATCATTCTATCGGAGTCTACTGATCACCGACATCCAAAAAAAAATCACTTGATCAACCTCATCATCCAGAAAACAACATAAAAATATCAAAAATTACAACCTCTTAGCCTTTCCCATAGTGCACGGTTGTCAGTAAGACAGGCGCGCATCTCGTGCGCGCCTATCTACCCAACCCCTGTGCCCATAGTGCGCGGATGTCAATCAGACAGGCATGCATCTCATGTGTGCCTGTCTTCCCAGCCCCTGCGCCCACATGCGTGGTTGTGTCAAACACAGCCGCACATTATGTGTAGGAAAATGGATTATATCGTGCACATGTGCGCAGTTATTCCTCCTTTTCCCATGCATTGGTGGGCCCCTACCCAAAAAAACCCATGTATGGCCCTCAGTACAGCCCCTACCTACAAACTAGGAAATTCACAACATGCAGGAGGATAGGACCACTAACCTGTCTCTCGCCACTCCCACATCGGTATCCCCACGCTCTCGCAATATCCAAGTCTCCTCATAGCTATATCATCAATTCATCAAAAATAATAGGTACAAATGAGGTAGCATTGTGGGCCCACCAACCATATATAGCCCTTTTTTATCAAACTTCCACACTCTGTTACAGGATCTCAAATCCTTTGTTTTCTGATCCGTTCTCAGCTACGGGATCCTAGTCCCACTATCTACACATTCACATTCCTCGGGTCATCATATGCACTTGGCCCCAGAGGAACATTTTTCTCACGTCACGTCCAAGTACGCATGCTCATGTTCAATTTTATCAAATAGTTTTTATATGTTCTTTATCATCAGATATTGTTCACGTCGGGTATTTGGTTTTCATGTGTGCAGGTACTTGTTCCACAATATTGCAACCCCTTAAGGTATGTGTTCGACACTGGCATGTAATCATTCCCTCTGTAAATCAATTGCATCTCCCAGTCATACCCTCTTGCATTTACCTTTAGGGTCCTTACATCCAGCTTTGTAGTACCTTTACCTCTTCTGCATTTGGGTACTGTCACTCGGTAGCACACTCCCCCACATGAGTTGTCCCATTCATAGTTCCCCTTAGTAAATTGACACTCATGTTGATTACACCCCCTAGGGATGGGAGTCTCGATAGTCTTATCCACTTCTGAGAATGAACCCCATACTTCATCTCATCATATTGCTAACTTTCCCAATGAACTCCCAGGTCATATCATCTTAGTTCTATTGATTGCACCTCTGCATTTTCCTTAACCTTCCATCTCATCCACCATCAGTTTTCCCATATGCAGATTGTCCTCCATCCATTTACCTAATACAAAAACCCACCCATGGGGTTCCCACCCTCCACCAGTTTTGTTTCACAAACTTGTGCCTTAACAAGCCAACCCATCTTTCACTGGGGCACCCGTTTTTGTATCTGTATACTCAACCCAAATTATTCTTTATTTATTTGGTAATTGTAAAAAAACCTTTGTTTCCAGCATATACTTAGCTTCTTCGTCATCACCCTTGATGACATTCTTTTTCCCTGGAAAATCAACCCATGTCGCCCTTGGTTAGGGCATCCACTTTCTTTTCATACCGACATCGTTCATGAACCTCAAGTATCCCAAGTCCATATACCCATGATCTCTTATTTTGTCCACTTTGTTAACCTCTGGCACAATTTAACCCCATATCTAGTCATCCCCCTAACACTAGATTCAGTTTTATGGTTGTTGTCCATCCTCCTTCAAAATTTCCCAAGCAAGGGAAATCTTGAGTCTTACTGCACCTTGACTTCGTTCATGTTACCCGTTATTACCTGATATCATCTCAGTGGATTTCACGAAGCCCTTTTCTTCTTGGAGTCACATCTCCCTTCCTGTCGGCATCAACATCGTTTCCATAAGGGAAATAATATCTTGACTCTCATTACCTTTACAATGAGGAGTCTCGGACGACATAGAGAGAATCATCATTGCTCTTTGATTCCGTTGACCCCCATAACATTCAACTTCAGCAAACTCTCATGTTATGGTGGGTCTTACTATGCGACTATTGTAGTTGTTTCGTACCAGTCAAAGACCTCTGAATTTGTTAGTCCATCAATGCCTACAAGTCATCAATAATTCTTACAGTTGTCCTTACCTCACTTCAGAGTCTATTCACCATTCTAAACTATCATCTATCATTATCAACCGCCCTTGATGGTGTTGCATTTATATACATCAACATACATATTTAGTTACAGTCTCACATTTTGGTTTCATGACGTAAGCATGGGGCATGCCCACCTCGTTTGTACACAGATTTTCTCTTTTCTCCCTAGAGAAAGGTTTGGGTCCCACATTTTTCCCTCTCCCTCTATCAGATCGCTCTTGCAGTTCCTCTCTTCATTATTACAATGGTACTCTCAGCAAAAGAAACATTGATTTATTTCGGCTATACATATGCTCATAACCTCACACATCAGAGGGCATTTGTTATCATTGAAAATTCATCCGCAACATTTCACACAAATGTTTAAGGAGAAACATCAATGCCACGAGAAATTAGTCCACCTACAGCACTAAAATTCATCCAAAAGGCAAAAAATTGTGTAAATGGGGTAAAAAATCAGAGTGCGCAGAATCACCAAAGGGAGCGCAAGCAGAATGCGCAGGCCAACACAGGCCTTAGCACACACTATGTGCAAAATGTGTGACTGTGTACGAGAAAAGTTGTGCACTTCTATGAACGACGCATTTATGGATCTTTTCAGCCCTTCAACCACTTCTGGTCTGATCCCCAACACGATTTGACACTCATACCTGAGAGAAATCTAGCTTGGGGGTTGGTCAAGGGCTAGAGGGTGCCCAAAAAGGCCCCTTGTTCACACTATGAACCAATTACATTTTTCCATGTATGAATGTTATAAATAAGAGCCATGGGTGTGCTAAGAAACCAAGATCTTCAAGGTATTGTTATGCTGCAAGAATTCTTCCTTAAGAATCCTCTTTTCTCTTTGAAGCCTTCAAGCACCATTGCAATAGGCCATTCCACTCACCTCTTGAAAGAATAGGCATTGTTTTTCTTCACTTGTCATTTCTTCCATTGTAAGGAGTGAAGATATATCAATTAGGGAACTCAAGAGCCCTCCCAAGGAGGAAGAGGGGACTCATAAGTCCCTGACTTTCTCTATGGTGTTTTGTCTACTAATCTATTGATCCATTGGTAGCATTATGTTGGTCATTGTTTGATTTTCATGGTTCTAAGTTTCTCAAGCTTTCTAACATTTATTTCTTAGTTGTTTTAGTTTATTTATTTGTTTTCATATGTGTTTGGATTATCTAACCCACTCACAAAACTTATGTCTTGTCTAGCATACTCACTTAGACATGCAAGTGTTGTTGTTTTGCTCACCAAAGTGACAAAACCAACACAACAACCACTGAGAGGGTTCTGAGGCACTTTCATACTAAATGGTTTATAAATTTTGGGATTTCACTCCGTAATTCATCTTTTTGCCCAAATTTGGAACAAAACAAATCTATAACAATGATTTTTTACCAAATTCGTGTTGTTTCTTGGTGCATACAGGTCTAGTGTTGAACCAGAATCTTTGATACCACTTTGTAATGACCCCCAGCTGAATTGAGGATCATTACCACATGGAAAAAACATAAAACAAAAAAAATTATGCGAACTAATTCCATGTATCTTACCAGGTATGAATTACACACAAATTTAACTATTCTTTGATACCATGAACTAGATGCATCTACAACATTATAAAATAAACATGAAATGCATCTAATAAACTTAAATACAACAACATATAAATTGTTCTCCAACATAGAGTTAATACACAACAATTAAACTCATAATGCAACATAGAAACAAGATAAAACACTTATCCTTTAAAAACGGTTGTGCAACCATCTTCTTAGGAAGGACATTCCACCCAAACATAGACTTGATGTTCCAAATATCAATATAAATTCACCCCTGAGTTGGGGCTAGCAATCCACAAAATAGGGTGGTCTCTCGCTATCCACTCACAACTCAGAAAATACCATAGCCCACTGGTATTCTCCTAAAGCTATCCACAGTTTCCACCATCTCTCTTCCTCTTGACCTATCCAACCCAAAGAATGTACCTCTTCACTACTCTTAGTCCATCAGGCATCCCACTCATTTATCAAGGTATCTCTGGCACAGGTAGCTAGGAATCTCTCTATTGGAAAACTCAAGGGAGTTCACTACTAGGAAAAATACCTGGAAAACAACAACAAACTCTTGTTTTTGTAGTGAAACTCACACGGAAGTTCACACTTCAGACCTAACAACCTATCTCTTCGATCTTCAGCTCCAACTACACTCTATAATTCTCCCTCCATGGTTTCTCCAGTTCCAAATCTCTTCTTCCATGTTCTCTTCTTGTTGTTCATCAAAAACACGACTGTCCAAAATTGTCATTACTGTCGATACAAGTTTCCTCTCTTTGCTTACTTGCTTGAATTAAACCCTTCCCCAAGTTGATTGTACTCATCCCCCATGCTCTCAATATCTATGGGATGTGACTCCTCACACCAACACTCTTACATGCATTCAATAGTTGGGTTTGGGAACACTCAACAACAAAATAGAAGGTCCATATAACAATAGTGATTTGAGGAAGTGATTTGAATTAATAGACATGGGTAATTCCCCCTTGAACCCCTCTTAAACATTCTCTTATACCCTCATCTCTCTTGTGGATTAATCATCCCCTCATCTCTGTCCATGTCCCTCAATAGTTGGCATCACATTTTATTTTTTTTAATTCAGAAATACAATTCACATATACATCATTTGGCCATAGCCACACATTATATCTACATTAAGCATTAATTAATCTAGGGATTATAGAGGGAATGTTACAATCCAACAAGGATATCATCACATTCATGGGTGCAAGTGAAATCTCTCACCCATTCATTGGTAAAGTAGATTTCAACTTTTGATAGCTTATAATATGCTTCCAAGTTTACATGAGAAAAGGAACAAATACATTTTCCTTGCATTTTCAAAATATGTGTAGTGTTTATATATGTATTTTCTATCTACCATATAATTATCTATGCACATGGAAAGACTTGTGATCTAGAAGCAACATTACATATGTATGATTTCCTCAAATTTTGTACTATCTCACTTTCCTATTCCTTTTTTTCATCTAGGTATTCAACAGCTGGAAATTTTTAACTAGCCCTAATCCACATGAATAACTCATTATATTTATGGGCACCATTAATTCTTGTATGAAGGGAAGTGTTTAGTATATGGAAAATTTGAAATATTTAGCAATATCCATAGCTGGTTATTTATCTTTGGCTACTTTATTTTTCTTCTCAGTTTGTTGTTCTATTTTTGGAGTTAATTTTTCTGTTACAATCAGTTCCTCCTTTCATGTTCCTCTTTTATCAAAACATATTTCTGTGTTGTTGGTTTCCATTTTATTACCATTTTCCTTTTCCGATATCCCTTCAAAACCATGAATAAATACCTATATGTTAGTTATACAAAATACAAATAGGGTGAAATATGTTAATTTTGAAATAAAAAACAATTCCATGACATATCCCAATTCAACAATTTGAATATGAGGGTGAGGGTGGGGCAAATATAAGAGAAATGTATTATACATTTCTCCTATATTTTCCCCACTCCCACCCTCATATATGAGGGTATTTGATAGTCAAAATGTGTCTACCCTGATTTGAGTGGCATTTTGCAAGGGAAATAATAAGGCTCATGAAAAGCAAGGCTCAAAACTATAGAAGTCTCAAGGTAAATAGGACAACACTATAGGAGTCTCAAGGTAAATAGGACAAAATTTTATTATAGAAAGGGAAACAAAATTTGGATTGAAAGATAATTATCAAAGAAAAAATCAGAATATGTGAATGCAAGAGGAAAAAAAATAAAAAGTACATGTAATTTAGTTCAAGTAGTTTTACATTGAATTAAAGACTTCAAGCAACAACCTACAGAAATGAATATTCCCAAATCATAAACCACATCTAATGAAAAATAATGATGAACATGAATCTAAATTCCAGCAAAAAAAAAAGTCACTTGAATAATTTTTCCTTTAAACAATTCACATAAACTAGCTTTCAGCTAGTGAGATGCATTACTTAAACCATAAGAATTGCAAAAGAGTAACACATTCAACTCTTAGCCCAAAGATAGAAAATTATGACCAATTATTTGAAGACAAGGGATTTGAATCAAGTACATGTGGACACGCACTTGAATGATGAATGGACTGGGCTTGTAGAATAGTTCACACCTATTCATCTACTTTGAGCGTTACAACTGAAATAGGTGGTTGGTCGAAATTTTACAGCTTAGATTTTGATCTCAAAAAATACACTAGCAATGATTTTTGATTTTCAAATGATGAGAAAATCCACCAAAAAGTGTCATTTTTCTATTCAAAAGGCCAACCTTCATTAAATCTGAGGATTTCAACTTGAATACATTATGTGCAAGAGCATTGTCAAGGGCAAGCATTATCCACAATGCACTAAGCAAATGATTTCTTAGTGTAGATGGATACGTGCACAATATCTCACATACATGCCATCACTTATGCCCATTGTTGCATTGTACAACCATAAGGTATGTCCATGTCCATCATCCGGTCTCCATCTCCAGCATTTGTTTTCCATGGTCGGGGCCATCCATTGTTTTTCCTAGCCCGATGCGACTGCAATCAATTACGGAATCACACTTCTTCCAGTAATTGTTTTCCAATTAGTTGTTTTCCAGTACAAGTAGCGGTAAATAAGTTGTTTTCCAGTACAAGTAGCGGTAGCCCGATGCGACTGCAATCAATTAGTTGTTTTCCAGTACAAGTAGCGGTAAATAAGAGAATTACTTAGAGAATAGAGAGTTCAAGAAAGAGCAGGAAGGGAGGGAGGAAAGGAGGAGGATCCAGAAAGAAGTAGGTAAGCAGAACAGTCAAGGTCGGGTTGCAGTTTCCGGTGGGGAGGATCGCCAGATATCTGAAGAAGGGACGGTATGCCAAGCGGGTTGGAGGCGGTGTCGCCATGTACATTGTTGTCGTCCTCGAATATCTGGCAGTCGAGGTCTTGGAATTAGCCGGAAACACTGCTCGTGACAATAAGAAGACTAGAAGCAATTCTTACAGAAACAAAGAACAGTTCCAACAGTGTACAATAATTACAACACTTATCAATTACAAATGTGAACCGAAGGCATTGGCATGCCGATCATGAATATTCCACTAAAACTTCATTGGGCATCATGACTTTATTTGAAAAAAAAAAAAAAATCAAAATTATTTAAAAAAAATAAGTTTTATAAAACCTAATATAAAGAGAATAATTAATTTTTTTAAATTACCCCATGGAAACAATGTAAAACAAATATTGAAACTTCAAAGGCTTAATTAAATTTTTTACTTTACCCCATGTAAACAAATATTGAAACTTCAAAAAGGAAACTAACCAAAAGTACATGCAACACTATATTTAAGTGTTTATGGGTGGGTATTGCATGTAATCTTGGATAATATCTTGTGTTTCTAATTTATTATATCATATGTTTTTATGTTTTTCATAAATTAAATTTTAAATTAATTTAGAATTATTAATTTATCTTAAATGAATTATCAAATTTTTTGTGTGAATTTTTTGTTATTTAATATGAATTTAAGATGGTTGTATTGAAAAGCTTATATCATTATATGTCACACAAGTTACACATATATCATTATATATACTTCAAAAAACTATAATAATAATAATAATATGTTTTAACCATATATATGATAGATTTAATATGAACAATTAATATAAAAACTATTATATATTATAAACATCAGTTTACATAAAAATATTGTTATAATGCAAACATAAATATCTTAAGAATATAGAAATTTCCATATGTGCTCTAATTCCTCTCTCAAAAAGTGGTTGATGAGAGGAGAGTCTCATGGATACTTGTTATATAAAAGTGCACATGTTTATTAATCCCTCTCCTAGCCTTCTAAATGCTCCCTTCATTTCCTATGAAATGTTTTTGTCCATATGAGAGAATTTGCATGAAGGCCCATCATCAAGCCTAACAATTGTTGTACTTGGATCCAACAAGTGAGCAAAGCAATGTGAAGGTCTAAGTTCTTCTAGCATTGGTCACAAATAATAATAGTAATTTAATATATATATATATATATATATATATCACTCATGACCAAATATAGATATAAAACCAAATACAAATATCTTTATATATATGAAGAGAGATATTTTTTATGTATAAGTAATACAAAAGCTATTATAGATAAGATAAAAACAAAATTGTCACATCTACACAAATAGAAATCAGTACCTTCCTACATATGAGAATGCCATTGATGTTATTACCAAACCCCTTACCAGGACGAAGTTCGAGTACTTATGTGATAGACTTGGCATGGTAGAGAATGCCTCCCTTGCTGAGAGGGAGTGTTGATGTTTGTAGCTTCTTGAGACATTCTCCATATCATACTCTGTGATTTAGTTGGTCTGTGAGGATATTTATCCAAGAGGTATAAGTGGGTTTGGGCTTATATCCCAACGTCCCTTACAAAGAGAACATGAGTACACGTCCCTTGTGGAGAGCACATGAGTACACGTCAAGGGAGTTGACCTTGACGTCACACACTATGGGGAGTTGACCCTAATGTTTCTAAAGGGAGAAGCCTCTAGAAGTCTAGATCGTACTCCTTTTTTATTGAGTTGAGTTGATCTATGAGGACACTTATCCAAGAGGGATAAGTGGATTTGGGATTATAGCCCAACATCCCTTGTGGAGAGCACATGAGGACATGTCCCTTGTGGAAACACATGAGGACACATCAAGGGAGTTGACCTTGATGTCTCACACTATGGGGAGTTGACCCTAGTGTTTCTAGAGGGAGTAGACTCTAGAAGTCCACATGGAAAAAAAGCAGGGTGCGTCGATCAAGTAAAAAATGGAAAAAATAAAAAATAAAAACATGAAGGTTTTCTAGAGAAATAAACAGTCAAAGAGTCAATATGGATCTCCCAGTGACTTAGAAAACAAAACCCAGGCAATCAAAGAAAGAAAGAAAATAATAACAACTACTAGGAAAACATATTGTTTTCCTAGTAGTCGTTTTTCTTTGTTTTCTTTCTTTAAATAATTTTCCATGTATCTCCCTTTTATTTATGCACATAATACTCAATAACAAATGGAGTGAATGAGAATCGGTTCACACGCTAACACTAGAAATAACAATAGCATCATCATTTTTTATGCTAAAATATGTTCACAATATGTTTTGATGAACTATCTAGAGGCATAGCTTCAGTAGATTGCAAATCATATCCTCTTTAGAGGATGTTGGTCCTTAGACCCTTTTTTTTTCATTAAAAAAATTATATTTGATATTTAAAAGTTGAAATCAAAATATACATTGTCTACCCTTTATGGCCCTCTCTTAGCCTTAAAGACTTTGCTTTTCTATGTGAAAATTTCAGACTTTTCCTACATCTACTTATTACAGTCATCCAAGGCCTTCCTAAGCCTTATTTTTTGCATCAAAGCATACAAAAATTACAAACAATATTTTCATTTTCAAGCCCTATTATCAACCTTCCAAAACCTTAAATCATTAAACTATCAAAACATAACTTTTTTTTGTACATCAATATAAAGACTCAAGAGTTTCTAAAAAGAGATCACCTCCTTTGAACTCTTGTTCAGAAATAATCCCCTCCTACAAAGATATAGCTTCTTTATAAATAAAGTCAACTATAGAATTAAATTATCTATAAATACGAGAGAAAGTGATATCTGGAAACTTTCTCTTTCCTCAAGCACCATGTTCATAATTGGATTACACACCAAATTCTCAATCTAAAGTACCAACAAGATTAGGGTTTTCTACATCTAAACCACCTTTATTGAACTTATAACCAGAACATGGACTCTTTATTAATGAATTTATATATTTTCTAACTGAAAAGGAAATTAATCTAGGCCCTATCTTAGCATACTTTGTTGCGAACATGCTTTAAGACTTGCCTCATGGAGCTCCATTTATGTATCCTTTGGAGAAATTTGTAATGGGAGAAGTGATGTCTAAAAAAATTCTTCACCTCTTTCATGAAATTCATCTCCATAATTGTTTTTTCTTTAGGCTTAGAATCCAAATTTCCTTCATCTAGCTCAAACTTCCTTTCATCCAAGTATTCTTCAATATTAATAGAACTCTTCACTTTTTTTACCCATACCTTCTTCGTCCAATTATTTCCATCCTAATTTTCCTTGTGGTCTCTCCATAGATGTTTGACCTTATGACAGAAAGCAAAACAAAAAACCTATAGTCCTCGTCGCACAATTTATTTACCTTTTTAAAAACTTACAGTCCCCGTCACTATAGTGATGAAAAAATGTGGCAAATAGAACATTCTCGTCGCAACAAATGATTATCATTTGTGTTTTACCACGTACTTATGTTTCTATATAGACGGATGTTTGTCGCTATATAGACAGATGTTTGTAAAAAATAAAAATAATTTACTACACCAAATGCTTATCATTTGTGTTTTGCCACATACTTACTTCGCTATATAGACTGGTGTTTGTCGCTATATAGATGGATGTTCATAAAAAAAATCTTCTTTTTTTTTTATTCGGGAACACAAACAAATGGCATGTGGCAGCCATTTTTCGTGGATATTGCCACGATGAGTTCTTCTTTATCGATATAGTGACGAAAAAAGATCCACGAAAAATAAAACTCCATTTCGTTGCAAGGGAAATTGTTGGCATAGGGGCAGACCCAGGGTTCTGTTATCACTCTGTAAATTTCCTAGAGGTTGAAAAAGAGGAAATCTGCAAAGGTAACCTTAACCAACCACTTTTAGAGCTGGATTCTAGCCCTTCCAGCTCCAGAGAGGGATCTCTCTGTATGATTTAGCTTTGTTTACTTTTAGGTTTTAGGCTAGTTTAAAGAAATCATTGGTTTGTTTTGTTGTAAAAGGTTTTTTAAAGTTGGTTGAAAAAAATTACTCATCCATTGGGCTATGGGGTCTGTACTTTAAAATTCGAGATGCAACCAGAAACGCTGAAGAAATCTTTCACAAGGCGAGATAACAAGCTTACTGGATCTTTAATAATTTAAGTGATGGACGGAAGAAAGATTAGGAAAATAACTCCAATTAACAAGCACTTAAGAATATCTTAACTGAAGATATTTAGAAGATGAACATTAAAATCTACAGAATCGGAGACAGGGTATCAGTGATAAATCCTGCAACATAACGCTATTCTTATAGATTAGTT
>ML792905.1:483126-514823 GCA_009831015.1 Picea engelmannii | reverse complement strand
GGGACCACTTTGGAGTTCATCCATTTGTGCACCTTATCAATCATGATAAGACAATAATGAGTCATCTATACATTTTTCAACAATGCATCATATACCAATGGAACCACATCGATCCATCTTCATCATGTATCAATGACAACTCAGTGATCCATCTTCATCTATGCATTCTCATCAAGGACAATACATATTATATTACATAAATCATCAGTCAATCAATCCTTTGACATCAATCAATCACTCGACATCAATCAATCAAACCATTGGCATCAATGACAACATGATCCAACAGATGTGTCACTTGTCGGCATCTGTTGAAGGATTTGTGCAAAGTTGTCCATCATCTCGTTCCTCTGTCACTTAAGGGATTCATCAAGAAAGATTTTGAAAGGATCTCTTGTCCTGTCATACTTATTTTCACCTACCATTGATGGTTTCTTGGCCGTGCAAGAGAAGTTGTCCTCAAGAGAAACAAACTCGAGACCCAACTCTCTAAACCCTGATCGCGTTGGGGACATGCATTAAAAAAAACGACAAGGAGCAGACCGCCCTGATACCACTGATCCGGATTTACGAGCAAAACGAAATGAAACCACAGATTTATAATATTAACACAGAGACACTGTGAAAAATAACATAGATACAATAAAAATTGGCTTCTATTAAATAAGAAATATGCTGAAAACTATAAAATGCAGACTGAAAATAAGCTTGATAGAATGGTGGCGGCTTATCTATGAGAAGAGATGTGACGACTACATTCATTTGAGGCTTATATGAATGTTTCTTTTCAACTTATATATTTTCTTTATGGTTGTGTTCATAACCTACATACACACACACCAATGATTAGTTTTAAATCCATGAGACTCTTGGGTCTCATCTGGCATCATCTCCTTGTGATGGCATGAACACTTCATAATGTTGTCATCATTGGCATCTGCTTCTTCCACAAGTTCATTTACAGGTTGTGTATAGTTTTCACCCTGACTAATTTTATGAGATAACACCGTCTCATCCTTCTTCCTAGCAAAATTCTAATTATGTTCTATGACTTTAGAAATCATATCGCCATCTTCATCAATCTTTATGATAATTTCATGTGAGTGTTCTGCTTAATTCCTTTCTCAACCTACAAATATACACAAATCATTAGATTTAAAAGCATAAGGCTCTCTAGCCTCACTTGATTCCTCTGTCATCATCTTCATGACATGTTGATCTAGACTTTCCCAACAATCCATGAGACTCTTAACAAGTTTCTTTTCAATATCTCCATCATCTTCCGCTCCAAGGAATAATCCTTTCTCTAGTTCACAAATGTGGACTTCCTCTTTTGTCCTTGTCCTCTGCCTAAACTCAACTTCTTTGAGTTTCTCTTCCTCTATCCAAGCACTCAATTTGTGCTTCCTCTTCTTCTTCATATTTTCCTCTGTCATGAGGAAAACATTCATTTTGTGCATCAATTTCTTCATACACAAATACATAATAGGACACTTGAACTTATTATTCACATTTCAACCCCATCTCTAGTCTTCATTGCTTTCCTATAGCAATTCCAAAATTATACTGAGTCTTTCCTTTAACTCAGTATATTCCCTATCAAACTCTTCTTGACTCATCTATTTTCTGCCAACTTCTTTGGCATCCTCTTTTCTTTTTCGTTGGATTTTTCTTGAACCCAAGTCATGACTATCAATAGTCATCTCCATCTCTTCTCTTTGTGAAATTATCCTTGTTCATTGTGAGTTGCATCAAGCCTTTCTCCTGTAGCAAGCCTCTACACCTTTCCACTCAATACATCATCAAGATTCCTTGTGATTCAACCTCTAGGTATCCTTCTAGTTTTGTCTCCTAGAACCTTTTGAGCACTCCTGCTCCTCAACTTCAATATATATAGGATTTTTCACTCCACTCACTTCCACTTGAGAACTGCACTGGTCCTCTTCTCTTCAAACAATTATCACAGCCTCTACCATAAGCTTATTTCCTTCTTCAAAATCCTCTACTGCTACTATATGTTAAATAGCATTAACAATGTTAATTAAACCCAGAGATTAATCATAAAACATTCTGTTAATACCTGGAAGATTTGTTCCAAGATCTTTTCGTCCAAACATCTCTCCCCAACTCTGCTTCTTGGATGGAATGGCCTCAAATCTGCAACTTCAAGTTCCTCTGCTAAAATTTTTCCCCTACTCAAATACACACACATAAGTCTACACAACTCCTCAAAATTCAAACATATACCTTATCTCCAGATCATATATATCCAATTCCTTTTTCTATTTGTATGGAAAAATCAACTTCTTCAGTCTGAAACTTCTCCTCTTGAATAACTTCAAGATATCTTCTTCAATTTCAAAGCATAGTTGTGCTATGATACCAAAAATGATGACCTCTCGGCCTAAAAAATCACATATGCAGAGTATGGATTAACTTTGTTGCAGCTTAAGAATTCAAGCTGCTCTCAAATTCTCAACATATGCCCAAATTTCTCCTTTAACAGAGTTTTGTGTTCTCTGTTGTTAGGCGCTTAACTTAAGCTCTCTTTTGTATGGCGTTAAACTTCTTATCCTCCATGTGACCATATGCGGTAACCTTGCGCCAACTCTACACCGTCAGCTCCTTTTCCAAGTACTTATCGTCAAAAGAACTCGAGCTATGACCATGCGTTGATCGTCGTCGGTGCTTAACTCTCCTCAAGCCATCAACAATTTCTTTCAGAGTAACTCTCACACACATGTTAATTCTCTACTTCAATCAAACTGTAACACTCTGGCATGTTTAAAAACTCTAAACATATCAGAGTCTAATAATTTCCTCTGATCAGAGTTCTAAGAGAGTGCAAACTTCGATGGTCTGATCAGAGTTCTCTCTTGATCAATGATCACAATTCATTCATCTTTATTCAACTTGAACCTTGGTATCTACGACTCTTCGCCACACGTCTCATTTTGAACTGTTGATTACTCAACCCTGAATAGATCTGCACTGTCAATCTAGAAACTCTGAATACTTTGCTCCGACAAGTTATGGCCACTAGAACACCTCCACATGTTCTTCCTAGATCCTTCGATCTATATGATCCTGAACAGATCCTAGCCAGTGATTAGCATCGATCATCCACTATGCTCTTATGACCGTGTATCACTCTGATGATCGTCAAAATGTCTCTATGTTGTTGATCTAACCTTCCTAATCAATATTAGTCATTGATCGGACTACCGTCTATCGGGGTATTCCTCCAGTTATGTACTCCAACACACTAACTCTGAAGGTGTTTATACTATCGCTCCCTCCATGTATCATACTGGAATATTATAATTGGCTCATGCCATCGATCTAGATGGATGCCACTCCAAATCTAATCTTAACCGTCCAAAATTAAAACACACGAATACAACCTCGGTCCAATAAATCAACGATCACGATTACTCGTCCCAATCGGATGTTCACTGTTTCTCCTTGCTCGTAAAGGGATTTGATCCTTGTTCTTGAAGTTTTTTGACATTCGATTCACCTACACACAGAATAGGATTCAAATTATTATTCAACCATGATTCTAAGCCAATTTGATGGTCACTCGACTGATCTATCTTGTCAGATTCTTCGATCCTTCCTTCTATGAATTGAGGGTTTCTGATAGAACTTTAAACCTGAAACCTGCAAATGAAACTTTGAAGGGTCTGACATGGACTTTAATAACTCCACACATGGACACTTACAGAATGAAAGGAATATTCCACTTCACACTAACTTAAAGAGCTCATAAACAAAAATATTTCTACTAATAAATCTCTGTACACAATTTACACAAGGCCTTCAGCCTTCCTGGCCTGATTTACATTTAATTGGCCTCTATTTGGCCTTTGGCCATACTTGGTATTTTTCTCACACTCTTTCTATCATCTCTCCGTCTAACTCTTCCTTCTCTTTTGTTCCTTCTCCAATGCTCATGTTAGCACCATGTTTTTTATAGTTAGAGTCATAGGTTCGTTCAATTTTTTTAGAGTCATGTTTTAGTTATTTGAAAAAAACAAAGTTTTCCTAAATAAGTTGCAGCTGGTGTGTCAAAGTTCATGAGGTCAGTGAAAAACTAAGGGATGGTTTGGAATATTGAGTAAGGATTTTAGATAAGATTAGGGAAAAGGGTGTAAGGATTAGTCATGTGTGAATTGTAAGGTTTATCTTCTGAAATATCGAGTCATGTCAAAAAATGGAAATTTGGGTACCAAATTCGCGTCAAGTGGTTAGGAAAAAGGTCATGTCAAAATATATTATGAGCATCATTACCTAATCATGAAGTCATAAAATTGAACAATCATGGCACTCCTACCATTTGTACTTTTCACACTTCAAAAGTGTACCCATTGCATGAGTTTGCTGCACAAATTCGAACTTCTCGTCGCCATGGATTTACCATCCTCTTCCATGATTTCATTCCTTATCCGTTCAAGCATAAATATTGGTCACCCTTCATGCTTCTCCATCACTTTCAAAATTTGTGTGTCGTCCATAGTTTATTTAGCAACCTCTGGAGCCCTTCACTATGTAAAAGCTATTTGTTGTTAGTCTGTTGTTTTGATTTTTCTGCATCTCCTCCATTGCTTAAAAGTCTTTTTGGAGCTCGCTGCAAACTAGCTTTTTGGAACGAGTTGTTTCTTCTCACAGTCAACCTTCTTCCTTCTGAATTACCTACTGTTGCACTAAGAATTTTCTCCCACGCCAAATCTCCCATTTTTTTTTTCTTCCACGCCGAGTTTTCCACTGTGCCGAATTTTTCCGTCGCACTTTCCTGTCACGCCAAGCTTTCCCACTACGCTGAATTTTTCTGTTTCACTTTCCTGCCATGCCAAGTTTTCCCACTACAATGAATTTTCTGTTACTGATTTGTTTTTCACTTAAATATTCTTGTTGCTACATTTTCTTGTAGTTTATACAAAGTTCATCATTATTATTTGATGCGTAGAGAGGGTATTACAATTCATTATTGCGCGCTTGAAATTAACATATACTAGCACTATGGCAACTTCCCAAAGCAAAAGAAAGAATGCAAGAAGTGGCAGGGCCATGAGGCTTGAACCTCGGGATTTGAAATTAATAAATGCAAATCCGACGATCAAGACATCTTTTGAACAATCTGGATGTATGCATTTCTGTGAAAGGATTCAAGGATATAATGCGCAACTAGCTTAGCAATTCGCCCTCAATTTTACTGGTGTCAGTGTGACAATTGCAGGAATCACTTTCCAAGTGACAGAGGAAACTATGTGAGTTGCAAAGGAGTTCCCTCTACAGGGGGGGGAAATGGTTTAAAGGTATGCCTTTATACATTTCATGTTATATGGATTTCATCAAGCCTAAATATCAAAATCAAAAAATTGGATCCGACATTCCAAGCAAGTATCTCCTAGATCCTTTTGAGAAAATTTTGAAGATAATCATGAAATTTTTCACATGTGAGGGAAGATTCAACAAGGTGCATCCATACCACATCAGGTTACTGATGCATTTCATAGGGGAAAATCCCTTAAACCTTCCTTTCTTCTTGTGTCAAAGCCCGAGAAAGATGGCAGACAATGTCCAGGCCATATCTGATCAGCCAGGGAACAACTTATTCCATTTTTCATTAATTAAGATGTTAGTGGTTGAAGAATTGAGACATTTGAACAAGGACTGGAATTATTTTTTGATTTCATATAACATTCCCAGAGACCCTAAATGAGACATTCCTCTATCTGTGGAGGAATCAACACTTCATAGTTCAGAGGCAAGAAAGGAAGATGTTACTGAAAGAAGAAAAGGGAAAAAAATAGAAGACTCGTCATTCAGTCAGGAAACATCCCAGAAGAGAAGCAGGTCAATATTGATTGATAAAATTGAGGAGATCCAAGCTCCCAGTAAACCACACACCAAGTCCTCTACCAAGAGATTTCCCATAGACACAGTTTAACTAGATCTCATTGAATGTGCAAACAAGGGAATTGATGAAAGACATGTGGAGTTAGGTGAGGAAAATGAAAATACCCAGGAAATGAAACAACAACTAGATCAAGCTCAACACTTCATAGCCCAATGTTATCAAGAAAACATAGAATTGAGAAGGCAACCATCAGAAAATATTATTGAAACACCAACATCGCAGAGTCAAGCAGGTCAGTTATCCCCTACCTCGTCAACAACAAGAGAAAAAAATATAAATTGGATTAAAAAGTAGCTCAGAGAGGCCCAAGATGTAATCATTGAGCTTAGGGAGGAAAAGAGGATATCAGAGGAAATAATCATGGAGAATTTCAAAGAGTGCACACCATATATTGATAATGGATGTGTAGCTCTCTCCGACACTCAATTGAAATTGAAAAGAAATGGGGGTTTGTTGAGACAGATGAAGAATTTGAAAAGACAAATCTTGTCATTGAGAAGTACAAATAGGGCCTTACAACTGCATGTGACTTTGAACAAAGAAGCTACAGACAAATTGGATGATACCACTCTTTGCAGCCAACTGGATTCGCGTGCACAACCTCTACATGAAGATCCACTACATGAGATCATTGCACAGATTTCACAACCAATAGTTGCGCAACAAGAGCTAGAATCTATTGCGCAGCGGTGACAATGGTGTCTAGCAACACACATAATATTACATCACAACCGTATGGTTGTGATTTGCCTAAAAATTTTATGATTGTAAACAACATCCCAAATAGTTTGTGATTGCCAGATCGACTTTCCTATTTTTGAGAATTTTTGTAAAGGTTGTTATTCTTTTTGAAAACAACCAGATCCACAACTTTAGGAGATAGTAGTTTGATTCCTAGCATCTTAGTATAGATTTACTCTCTCTATATATGGACTATTTTGATGTAAGCATGGGTGCACATGAAAAAGTATATATATTTTGATCCTCTGTGTAATTTCCTGAATCTGAAGAAATATAAATGCAAAAGTCATGAGTTCCTTAAGAAAAATATTCTAATGGTGATGATCTGAAGTTTGTACCTCTCTTTGTATGTATTTCCTGTGTATTCAAATTCACTTGCACTTCTCTTTTGTTTAAATTGGTAAGTTTTAAAGTCTAGAATTCATCTAAGTGGTTCTCTAGACTGAACCGATTTAAATTTTGTTTGTCTTCTCAGCTAAGATCATAACTCATCCACTGTGGTGATTTAATTTTGTTGTGTGTTTCTTTTCTTCTTTTGCCCTACATAACAAAATTAAATACTGAAGTTCATCACCTTGTTTATCCTTTATTTCTTAGAGGAATTCTACCTACCAAGCATTGTTTCTTTGTTTTCAGGGGTTGACTCCATAGCCCTAGAAACACTATCTTTTGTCAGTAGACCTGTTAAAAATCTACCTTGAAGTTTAAAATATAGCCATCAAGAAAATCAACCTGTCTATTAGAGATCAAGTCTCAGAGAGAGCCCTCTCTAGATTGGAAAGGCTAGTTTCCAGTCTTAAAGTTGGTTTGTAGGTTACCTTTGTAGATTGTTTTTTCAACCCAACAATTTACTCAACATCAACATTTTAGCGTCGTTGTCGGGGATGAAATTGAAAATTTTCCCTGGGAAGAACGACTTAAATATTAGATTTGATTCTTGAGGGTAACAGTGAATCAAACACTTTTTTTGGTTGAATTTATATTACCATGGAAACTTCAGTTGTAAAGATGAGTAGCATAGTTTTGTATTTTGAGTAAATAAGAAATCCTGGCTCCTAAGAAAGTTTACACTAGAAGGAACCATGATCCGGAACCTATTGCATCTATGTCTAGCCCAGAGAATCTCTTGCATAAAAGAAATGAAAAGACAGTTAAATCATTTGTGTTTCTGGACATAAATCTATCATTACCCAAAGACGGTGTAAAAAGTATTGATGACCTTGATTTTGATTTAAAATTTGAGCAAACCTTGTTCAGATCTAGATAAGAATCTAAGTTGAATGAAATTATATTTGATGAGAAGAAATTATATTCTTTGATCCCCATTGTCCCCATTCAGACTGTTCATATTCATATTTCCCTACTCAGACTGTTCAGATAGCTCAAAATCCTCCTAGAGCCATGGCAGCTAGATTTGCTCCTCTTGCCTTGCCTACATAATTGCATGATTTACCCCAAAATTATAATCAGAGAATCAGGTCATTCAATGCTGAAGAAAATACATCAGCCTAGAGACATTTGGATTGGTTCAATGATTTTTTTTATCTAGAGGAAGTATATCATAAGGATGCAAAACTCAGGTTGTTCGCACAGTCTTTCAGGAGAAGTCAAAAAATGGTTTAAAGTCCTTCCTGCAGCAATTATCCTTAATTTTGCAGCTTTTGAAACACTTTTTCTTACAAGGTGGGGTAATAAAAAGAATCCCCTCATGTTGTTAACTCAGTACAATAATAGAAAAATATCACCAAATGAAACAATACAAGATTTTTCAACCAGATTTATGAAAGTCTATAATTCAATTCCTACAGAAGTCAAACCTCCTCGTAGAGCTTCTCAACTTCAATATGTTGATTCCTTTGACAGTGACTTTGAATTGTTGTTAAGAGAAAGAATATCCAATACATTAGATGATATGATGAGCGATGCAATTGAAGTAGAGGTAAATTTGATAGCATCAGGGAAGATCAAACATAATCCTGACAAATATGTCAAGAAGGTCTAAGAAGAAGCACAACCCTCAACTTCTCAATCATCATATGAGAAATTTGATTTGATGATGAAGACTATGGAAAGATTCCTAGAAAGAATGTCCTTGGAAAATAAGCCTTCAACCAGGGATCAAACTAATTTTCATCCCAGAAATCAAAATTTTAGAAGAGCTCCAGTTCCTCATATCAGGAAAAGAGATCAAAGAAATCAAGGTGATCAACAAATAAAACCCACTTTCCAAAACAACTATGCAAATGAGGATTTTGATCCAACAATTGAAGATGTTATGCATTGTTGTGATGATACATAAACAAATGTGTTTTTAACAAAAGAACATGATCAATTTATGGATGCAAATGATAAGTTTATGCAGGATAATGATGATATGTTGTCATTGGAGACAGAAGAGTTCAGAAAAGGATACCACAATCTTATTATGCAAATTTAGAAATAGTACAACCTCGGGAGTAAAAAGGTGCATGTAAATCCTACAAGGGAAGTTCAGACCAATACACCTTCTTCAAGCCAACCAAAGAAAGATAATTCAGCGAAGGATGCAATGGAGTGAGGAAAATCCAGTGAAGAACCCCCAAAGAAATTGCATGAGGTAAGAAAGGAAGCAGTTGTCAAAGAGGTAGAAAGGGCTCCATCTCCTTTTAATTTTGAAAGTGAGATGGTTAAAATCAAAATTGTTGTTCCATTTAATGAGTTGATTAAGAATGGAGAGTATAGAAATCAGATCATTAAAATGCTAAAAATGGAAGAAGCCCCTGACACCTTGAATGTACAAGATGATCACCGTGCTATCTTGTTTGGCCCACATGTGGAGGAGAGTGGTGATGTTGATGATGTTCCTCCTTTTTATGTCAGTCTTAAAATACATGACATGACCATACATAATTCCATGTTAGATTCATGAGCATCACATAATTTGATGCCCAAGGTCATCATGGATGAGTTGGGACTTGATATTACAAGATCTTATAAGGATCTCTTCTCTTTTGATTCAAGGAAGGTGAAATGTTTTGGTTTAATCAAAGACCCGGTTGTATCATTGTCTCAAATTCCCTCAAAAAATATGATCATGGATGTGGTGGTTGTTGACATACCTCCTAAATTTGGCATGATGTTATATAGATCTTGAGTTACAAAGTTAAAGGGAACTCTGCAAATGGATATTATGTCATATGTTACTATTCTTGTTTTTGGCCAAGAAAGGAGGGTGTATAGAGAAGTGTTGCTCAAGTACATGGTGAGTAGAAAAACTCAACCAAATAATCATCCCATTTACTCTATCGATACTGAGGTTGGTTCCTCTATTTTCTATAATGACTTGATTTTTGAAGAAGAGAAACCAACAACTGTCATAGTTATTAAAGCTAAAACTGATCATCAAGTAGAGGAGATTGCAAATCAGCAAAACAATGTAGAAGATGAAATGTTGAATATGAGATTTGATGGAGTTGCTAGTAGGGAAGGAGCAGGAGCTAGTGTGTGGATTAATTCTCCCAAGATAGGTACAAAACTATGTTCTTATAAGCTTGCTTTTGATTGTACCAATAATATGGCAGAATATGAGGTGCTGATTTTGGGATTGAAAACTTTAAAAGAGTTGGGTGCTAGGATGATAGTTGTTCATGGAGATTCTGAGCTTGTTATCAACCAGGTAAAGGGTATATATTAGTCCAAGCATCCTAGATTGAGAGAATATAAGAATTTAGTGCTTGATCTTCTTGAAGAGTTTTCAGAATACAATTTATCAGTGATTCCTAGGGGACAAAATTGAATTGCAGACACATTGGCTACTTTAGATTCGGTTTTCAAAATTCAATTTTTTTCGAATAAAAGGTATGAAATCGAGGTCAAGCATAGGCCAATAGTGCCTAATAACATTAAATATTGAAAAATATTTGAATATGGCAAACATGTAGAAATATTCCTTCAAATGAGTGATGAGTTTGCTAATTTAAATATTGATGATGAGTGCTTTTGTGAAGAGAATGAAAATGCAGACGTGTTCAACAATGATGACCTTTTTAAGAATAAGATTGCTGGAAGAGATATAGTGCAACTCAAAAATAAAATTATCCCTAAAGGCTTAGTTCCATTGGAGAATCTTTTTGACAACAATGATGTAGCCATAAATCCTAAAATCACTGCAAATGATGAGGATATAGAAGATTGCAACATTGGGACTCAAGAGGATCCCAAGATCATCAAACTATCAAAAACGATCAGTCTAGAAACTAAAAAGAGGTATATTAGTCTTATGAAGGATTTTCCCGATGTCTTTGCATGGAGTTATGAAGATTTTAAGGTCTATGATACTAATGTAATTCAGCATGTGATTCCCATCAAGGATGATCATAAACCCTTCAAGCGTAAGTTAAAAAGAATAAACCCTATGATATTTCCATTGATTGAAAAGGAGGTAAGGAAACCATTTGATGCCAAAATTATTGTGTCCTTAATATTTTCCAAATGGGTGGCTAACCTAGTGCCTGTCAGGAAGAAAAGCAGTGAGATAAGGTTATGCGCAGATTTTCATAATCTAAATAGGGTGTCTCTCAAAGACAATTATCCACTTCCCAAGATGGATTATATCCTGCATAAAGTGGTGGGATATCAGAAGATATCAATGCTCAATGGATTTTCTGGTTACAACCAGATTATGGTACATCCAAATGACCAAGAAAAGACAACTTTTACAACACCTTGGGGCACCTTCATGTATGCAAAAATGCCTTTTGGGCTTTATGAATGTTGGAGTGAATTTCCAAAGGGCCATGGACATAGCCTTTTCCGATGAAAAGAATAAGTTTATTTTTATTTACTTAGATGATATCACTATATTTTCAGACTCCGGGGATCAACATCTCAAACCTCTAAGAAGGGTTTTCCAGAAATGCAGAAATTTCGACATCTCATTGAATCCGAAAAAGTCCAAATTTGGAATGCAAGAAGGAAAATTGCTTGGACACATCATTTCAAAGGAAGGAATTAAAATAGATCTCAACATAGTGAAATCAATTTTGAAGATCAACACTCCCAGGAGCAAGAAAGAGGTACAATCTTTCCTAGGTAAAGTGATTTTTTTGAGAAGGTTTATTCCTAACTTGGTTGAGATCATAAAGTATATCACAAATATGCTTAGGAAAGGAAATGAAATAAATTGGACTTCTGAAGCTAGGAAGTATTTTGAAGATATTAAAGTGGCATTGACCAAAGCTCCAATGTTTGCCAGTCCATATTTTACAAAATATTTTATTTTGTTTTCTTTTTCCTTAGAACACACCATTGCTGGTGTTTTTTTGCAAAAAGATGATCAAAACTTTGAAAGGGTGATAGATTATTATAGCAGGACATTAAGAGACTCCCCACTAAAGTATGACATCATGGAAAAACAAGAATTTTCCTTGGTGAAAGCTCTTAAAGAATTTAGAACTTATATCTTGCATTCCCATGTCATTCCTTATGTACCGAGCAATTCTGTAAAGGGCATTTTGACCCAGCTCGATCCTGAGGGGAGAAGGGGAAAATGGATAGCAGTAATATTGGAATATGACCTTGAAATCAAACCTGCAAATCTGATTAAAGGTCAAGGGCTTTCAAAATTAATGGCATAGTCAAATTGTGATGTTTTGGGAATCAATTTTATTGCTGATTTATCAGAAAATTCAGAAGAAGAAACAGTCCCACAGATAGCCCAAAGGTTTCTTGATTCTCCTTGGTACGCTAATATTATTTATGTATTGAGAAATTTACAAGCTCCTCCTGGGTTGAGCAAAACCAAAGCTAGATTTTTGAAGTTGAAAGCACCAAAGTTTTGCATTCTGGACCATTCTCTGTATTGGAAAGATCTAGGTGGGATTTTATTAAGTTGTCTACTAGAAGAAGAAATGAAAAATGATCTCAAAGAGTTTCACAAAGGTGATTGCATGGGACATCATTATTGGAAGACTACCACACACAAAATACTGAGGGAAGGGTTTTATTGGACCAATATTTTTTCTGATGTATACAAGGAAGTTTCCAACTGCCATGAATGCCATATCTTTGATGGAAAAAGAAAGTTGCAACCTCTACCTTTAAATCCTATCTATGTTGAAGCATCGTTCATGCAATGGGGTCTTGATTTTGTAGCAGAAATTCATCTACCATCCTCTTCTCAACATAGGTGGATTCTGATAGCCACAGAATACTTCACCAAAAGGATTGAAGTAGTCCCAAAAAGGCAAGCCACTGATACTATCATCATTCAATTTTTAGAAAGAAATATTTTGTCTAGATTTGGTTGTCTAGTCAAGATCATCACTGATAATGCAGCGGCATTCAAATCCAAGAAAATGGAGAAATTCTACAATAACTATAATATAAATCTTGGTCATTCCACTGCTTATTACCCACAGGGTAATGGGTTGGCTGAATCATCTAATAAAAGTTTGACTAGGATTATTAAGAAGCTTCTGCATGAGAACAAAAAAGCTTGGCACAAAAAGCTCATATATGCACTATGGGATGACAAAATTACCACTAATAGGTCTATTTCCACATCGCTTTTCCAGATCATATATGGTTCAGAGGAAATTTTTCCTACCTCATTAGGACTACCAATGATGAGACCGATGCAAGAACAAGAAGCTGAACCCAATTATGTTTCAATAAGAATAAGAAGCGACAATTACGAGAATCACTTTCCAAGTGATGGAGGAAACTATGTCAGCTGCGACGGTGATCCCTCTGCAGGGGGGGAAATGATTTAAAGGTATTCCTTTATACATTTCATGTTATATGTATTTCATCAAGCCTAAATATCAAAATCAGAAAATTGGAGCCTACATTCCAAGAAAGTATCTCTTGGAGCCTTTTGAGAAACTTTTGAAGATAATCAGGAAATATTTCACATGTGAAGGAAGATTTGACAAGGTGCATCCATACCACATCAGGTTGTTGATGCATTTCATAGGGAAAATCCCCTTAAACCTTCCTTTCTTCTTGTGTCAAAGCCCAGGAAAGATGGCAGACAATGTCCAGGCCAAAGGTGATCAGCCAGGGAACAACTTATTCCATTTTTCATTAATTAAGATGTTAGTGGTTGAAGAATTGAGACATTTGAACAAGGGTTGGAATTCTTTTCTGATTTCAGCTAACATTCCCAAAGACCCTAAAGGATACATTCCTCTATATACGGAGGAATAAACACTTCATAGTTCAGAGGAAAGAAAGGAATATGTTATTGAAAGAAGAAAAGGGAAAGAAATAGAAGACTCGTCATTTAGTCAGCCAACATCCCAAAAGAGAAGCAGGTCAAGATTGACTGATAAAACTGAGGAGATCCAAGCTCCCAGTAAACCGCACACCAATTCTTTTGCCAAGATATTTTCCATACACATAGTTCAGCGAGAGCTTGTTGAATGTGCAAACAAGGGAATTGATGAAAGACATGTGGAGTTAGGTGAGGAAAATGAAAATACCCAGGAAATGAAACAACAACTAAAGCAATCTCAACACGTCATATCCCAATGTTATCAAGAAAACAAAGAATTGAGAAGGAAATTGGAAGTAAATATTATTGAAACACCAACATCGCAGAGTAAAGCAGGTCATTTATCCCCTACCTCGCCAACAACAAGAGAAAAGAATATAAATTGGCTTAAAAAGCAGCTCAGAGAGGCCCAAGATGTGATCATTGAGCTTAGGGAGGAAAGGAGGATATCAGAGGAAAGAATCATGTAGTATTTCAAAGAGTGCAGACCAACTATTGATAATGCATGTGGAGCTCTCTCTGACAGTCAATTGAAATTGAAAATAAATGGATCTTTGTTGAGACAGATGAAGAATTTGAAAAGACAAATCTTGTCATTGAGAAGGAAAAATAGGGCCTTACAACTGCAGGTGACTTTGAACAAAGAAGCTACGAAAAAATTGGATGATCCCATTCTCTGTAGCCAATTGGATTTGCGCACCCAACCTCTGCATGAAGATCTGTCATGCGAGATCACTGCACAAATTTCGCAACCAACAGTTACACAACAAGAGCCAGAATCTACTGCGTAGCAGTGAAAATGTTTTCTAGCAACATGCATAATATTCCATCACAACCGTATGGTTGTGATTTTGCTAAATATTTTATGATTGTAAAGAACATCCCAAATAGTTTGTGATTGCCAGATCGACTTTCCTATTTTTGAGAATTTTTGTAAAGGTTGTTATTCTTTTTGAAAACAACCAGATCCACAACTTTAGGAGATAGTAGTTTGATTCCTAACAGCTTAGTATATATTTTATCTCTATATATAGGGACTATTTTGATGTAAATAGGGGCATGCAGGAAAAAGTATAGATATTTTGATCCTCTGTGTAATTTCCTGAATCTGAAGAAATATAAATGCAGAAGTCTCGAGTTCCTTAAGAAAAAAATTCTAATGGTGATGTTCTGAAGTTTGTACCTCTATTTGTATGTATTTCCTGTGTATTCATATTCACTTGCACTTCTCTTCTGTTTAAATTGGTAAGTTTTGAAGTCTAGAATTCATCTAAGTTTTGCTCTAGACTGAACTGATTTAAATTTTGTCTGTCTTCTCAGCTAAGATCAGAATTCATCCACCGCGATGCTCTGATTTTGTTGTGTGTTTCTTTTCTTCTTTCGCCCTACATAATAAAATTAAATATTGAAGTTCATCACCTTGTTTATCCTTTATTCCTCTGAGAAATTTTTACCTACCAAGCATTGTTTCTTTGTTTTCAGGGGTTGACTCCACAACCCTATAAACACTATCTTTTGTCAGCAGACCTGTTAAAAATATACCTTGAAGTTTAAAACATATCCATTAAGGAAAACAACTTGTCTATCAGATATCAAGTCTCAGAGAGATCCCTCTCTAGATTGGAAAGGCTAGTTTCTAGTCTTAAATTTGGTTTGTAGGTTACCTTTGTAGATTTTTTTTTCATCCCAACAATTTACTCAGCGTTAACAAATCGTAAGCTTACATAGTTAAAGAAGGAATCTGAACTGTCAATTAGTTCAAATCCTACTCAAACTCCACAAAATATACAACCTAACTCTAGGATCTCTCAGATCCACAATATCCTCAACTATTTCTAAAATCTCTCTTTATCCCTAGGATCCCTCTACGATCTCCATTATTTTGAGATCCGATAAAACAAGGAAGATTCGATTACAATATACATTTCCAATCAAATCCAATCCTAACTTATGTAGACCTTATATATTTCATATAAAACATAGGAATTACAAACAATTCAAGTTAGGGAACCCACTCCCTTAGTAAATGAAAAGACCCCCTTAGGTCTGTTCAAAAAGGTTGTTTTGGAGGAAAAATTCTCCTGCTTCAGTATAAGAAAAACACAAGCATAACTAAGTAATAAACAAAATAAGATGAAGGCGCAGCCCAGGTTAAGTAATTTGGTTTGGCCTTGCTGCCAAATGAAAGACGTCGATGTTGCACGGTGACTGGGAACGTTGGGTGTTTTCTACCACCAAACTAGATGTTCATCATGTACATGACAATTACACTTCAATGAGTAACATGAATTATATGTGGTTAAGAAAATAATCATAGTATATTGTAGTCAAAAGTGCATAGTTTACTCAATATGTGATTGTATTGTTTAATTGCACCTAGCTTTGAGGTTGTAGTTGGAAAATTGCAAGAATTTAAACAAGAAGTGCTTTGTAAGACTTTTTCTATGTTAAAATTTTTGTGAAAAATTTTGGGTTAATTTAAATTAGAAGTGGTTTATGAGGAATTCTTTGTGTTAAAATTTTTATGGAAGTCTTTGGGTTGATGTAATAACATCATTATAACAATTAGAAGTTTGTGCAACAAAAATTCTAAATAAAGAGACCACGATGAACACCATACTTTGAAGGTTGGACACTTTAGAGTTCATTGGAGGGATAGGAATTTAGAGATTGTCCCAATACATTATCAAGTGATATTTTATTTGTTAGCAATAATTAATAATTATATGGTAGAAGGTACTCGAAAAAGCTCCCATTTACAAAGTTGTTTAAAATTTTCTTATTTACAAAACAAATTGATATTGAAACACACAAAGAGGGCTTAGTGTATCATCCAACCTAGACAACAACGTGATTGAAAACATTTAGTATGAAAGAATTGATACCAATTAATATAATTCAACAACAATTCCATGGCCACCTATCTTTTATGATATTCAACTACATTTGATAGATGGGTATCTTTGTGCACATTTAACTGCCATGAACACTTGAAATGAAATATTTTATTTCTCTTATGCTCAATTGTCTCTATCTTTGTAAAATATTTAGGTGCTCAACACCATCAAAATCCTATGTCAAAATCACTCATTTTCGTAAATGAAAAGCTTCATTCCATATTGTAAAAAAAATTGTACATCCAAATATACCAACACGTCACAATCATTGTTCATCCCACTAATTACACTATTATTTATTGATAAACCTCTTGCAAAGAGAACATAATTCATTTTCATCTAGTTGAAGCCATTCTTCTTAATTGAATCTAGGTTCTTCAAATAAGTTCCATGTACATACACTAGAACTTCTTTAGAAGACATGATAAGGTTCAATGAACCTATTGAGTTTATCAATTGTACGTTATGTCCTTGGTTTTCTCTAATCAAGAGCACACCCTATTCTTCTAGGAAACCAAAGAGCTTCTTGTTATCCCTCTTTATCGGTCTCTAATATCATCAATAATGTGAGAGTGAAGGGTAACTCCTGTAACATCCATCACTTTGAATATTCAAGTTCAATTCAACAACTCTATGCCATGAAGTAGATCACATGAATCAACCTATAACACCAATTCAATAAATTTATCGTCTTTATGATCAATAGCCCCCTCTATCTCCTTTGGTTTTATTCCACCCTCCTCCTTCATCCTTGATGTCGTATCATTTTCTCCTCTCTGATTTTTATGGATTCCTCTGTCTCCTATACTTCTATTCCCATTGCTCAAAAAATTTAGGTTTACTGACTCTTGAACTCACTGAGAGGAAAACCCATGTGAGGCGCATGTGCCTAGACTTAAAACTAGGTCATATCTAGACCCACGGGAGCAATTAATAGTTTTATCATAATTGGAATCTTGTGTATAATTTTGAATTGTTGATGGAGGGTCCTTTGATATAGACCCCTCACTCTTTCTCTCAAACCTCCTAGACTTCCATCTTTATAGTTTGGGGTAGAAAATAAGAGAAACACCAATACGTGATTATGCAAACAAAACCTTGATTAAAGTTGTTTCTATTCTATCGATAATGGAATTCAAGGAAACATTGGAACTCACTTGAGTGTTAGATACATTGCTATTATGGATAATGGCAAAGATATTTATAAGCAATAAGAGGACATGAAAACTAGCCATAGATTCATGATTCACAAGGTTATGTGATTGATGTGATGAATTATAGATATTATATGAACTTTTTCTTTTGTTTTATAACCAACGTAGATCCATTTTAACTCTTGACCTATTAAGCATCCAAAGGGATCAAATATGCCAAGGTGCAAACCTTTCTCAAATTTTTCTCTCTTCTAACTTAAGATGTTCCATTCAAATGCTATTTAATTGTGTTAACACATGCAATTTTTTGGTGATATGATTGGTTGTACACCAATTGTTTATTTCTAAAAGAATAAAAAATACTTTTATTTTTATAAATACATTTCCTCATATAAATAGTATTATAATTTTCTTAACATTGTATTTTGCATCAAATAAGAAAAGAGAAATTAAATTTTGACTTTGTGTAGTTTTGACTTACTATCATAAGTTTTTAATGGAAGCATAAAATAGAGATTAGATGTTTATTAGATTTTTTGATTTGTTGTGAGAAGCATATTCATTATATACATGAAATAAATTATCTTGAAACTAATGAGGATATACATTCAAATGATTTACCAAATTTTCTTTGAATAATTTACCTACTATCTCTTTATGTGTGTGAATCTGTGTTTGTGTATTTTTTTTTTACTTGGGGTCAAGTCTAGGTTGATTTTGTTTTTATTTAACTTGCAACAAGCATTGATTATATATTTACCTACTATCTCTTTATGTGTGTGAGTAACCTTATATGTGAAATTTAAGCATCGGTCAACTTATTACCCTTAATAGCTTAGGATCTATTAAGTATTGAGAGGGATCATAACACTATTATTATCATCACCACTATCCACCTTTTTTAGAAATATTTATTATTATTATTATTATTATTATAGATTGCTTTTCTTTTTCATTTTAATTTTAATTTATTAGTGTTACAAGATCCCTCTAAACTCCTGATTTATAGAAAGATCAAGCGAGATTAAAAAAACCCAACTCTCAATGCTTAAAATATGAAGGTTTAGATGGATCTATAATGCTTAAACTACGAGGTGTTAAGAGGAATATCTAGTTCTTAAACTATTAGGGTTAAGATAGATCTATGCACATCATTATATGCCTATGGCTTTTAATTTTCTTAGCACCGACATCTTTGGGTTTTAACTTCTAGATGCTTAAAAAATTGGGATTAAGATGAATCTATGGTGATTTATTTTAATTCATCTATACTTCGTCAGAATCAACCAAGAATTGCATATCGCCTTATTTATTCTTGGAGGGGTTTGAAGATGTCTTGTTACTTCCCACTAAACCACACCCTCATGGGCATTTTCTTTTATTATTACAAAAAGATAAAATTATTTAGATTTAAATATATATCATCATTGGCCCATCTTAACCTTGGATCTATTAAGCATTGATAGGGATTAAAAATAAATCGAAGTCCAAATCTCTTTGGTTCTTAAAATATTTGGGATTAAGATATATCTATATTGGTTTATTTTGTAATTTTATTATTATTTTTAAAATTTTAATTTTCATATATCTTTTTTAATATTATTATGGCCAATGTTTTTTTTCTTTTTAGTCATAGACCTCATCTTTTATTTCATTTTAATTTATTAGCATTATGTGTTTTACACGTCCCATCTATATGTGCTATAGAAAGCACCTTGCTTATGTCGTGCAAAGATGGTAGGATTATTAGTCACATGTGTCTTAATAATATATTTTGGTCCCAAAACCATAACATAAGGCTTTGCAATTAGTTGTGATCTCAAATATGAATATGTTAATGTCTAATTCAAGTTTTTAAAAAATAGGTATTATTTATTTTTTTATTATTTTTCTATTATCCATAATTAAGATCTAAAAAATCCTTATTCTTTAAAAATTAAAATAAATATTTTCTCCAAATTCATTGGAGGTTCAAAAGTGCCACATCAATAGATCATAAATTCATCATTAAAATTTAAGCCCACTCGGGTAACTCATCTAGCGAAAAATCGATAGTTCAAGGAAAAAGTTGTTGAGATGATGCACAATCAATTCTTGGGGAGTATTTCTAGGTTACTAGTGGCTCATGTGGTTGGTAGTTGACACCCCCCTCCATCTATAAATTTTGGGGAAACCCAAAAACTATTTCTTTGGAATAAAAATTGTCATTAAAATGTCTGAGGTATAGATTACATGGCGGTGCTTCTCTAAACATTTTTCTCATTTCTTTGGAATGCACTACTTTAGATTGTTGTTCACAATATTCATTGCCATATTTATCTTATTTGTATTAAATAATCACTCACACTTTTACAATGATTACAACGTGGAAAAACCTATGCAAGTTGATTAATTATCTCAAATTTGACAGTATAATATAGTGTGGTCACCGAATACCATTGTTTCCTAGTGAAACTATCTAACTTTGAGGTAAAATTCTTAGGGTATCGACTTCCTTGGTGTTATAGCTATATTAGGTCACCCTTGACCATATTAGTGGAGCAAAACCATTTATATACATTCACTTTAAGCATTGTGGCTCATTCCAATAATTTTTTGAGCCCTCTGCCTTATGCTCATGGGTTGCATTAATGAAACATGAAAGTAGCTAACATGTTTCTAGTTGGAAACTCGTAAAATCCTTCAAATGGACTTAACAAATTAAACACGTGCAAAATGCATGACCTTGAGTGGAAATCATGGAATCCGTACACCTATATGCCTCAGATATTGATCCCTAATGACCATAACTACTTCATAAACATAGAAATCACACCTATATGCTGGATAACTTTCATGATATTTTATGTGCTTGGCTACCATGTTCTCCCTTTGAACATAACCCCCTAGTTCTAAAAATTTGATCTTATCCTGTATTGGATCTAAACCATTCCTTGATTTCCCTTCCATAGTAAGATTGGGATCCTTGACAAAGTCATGTTTGGTAAGTGGCCTTGGTTGGAGGAACCTAGATTTGGGTGACGAAGGTGTTGGAAACAAATGTTAGGTACAAATTTTACTATTTACATTTGAATTCTTAATATAAAGATCTCTCTTCTCCCCCCCCATCCAATTCATTGTGCATTCATGTGATGTTAATCCTTATTTGAATTTATGAATTGTGGATTAGACATTAGTTAGAGTTCATGTGCTTGAAGATTATGTTATTTTCTTATTATGCTTAATTCAATTTGAAGAAGGTTCTATTTTCTTGACATGATTGTAGGTGCTATAAGATTGTTTCCCAAATTGCTCACAAGGATCAAGGGATTCACTATGTGATCACAAGTACTTTTCTCTTCCTTCCTTAATGCATTTCATAACATATCTTGTGAATTATGGAAAGTGATATTGATGTCTTTCTCTTCTCCATTGGTGAGGTCAATCCATTTGCCGAAGAATTTTCCCATAAATAGAAACGATAACTCCAATGGGGAGAATTCTTTGATTTCTTCCTATTTGGGTTGTTTCCTTGAAAATTTTCCAATGTTGAAACTTGGTTTAGTTTCAACTTTCATTAGTTTATTTCCCTGTTGCAATAGGATCAGTAAAAGTTTAGGTTTCTTCTCTATTTTTAAATTATTTTTACCTACTCTACAACTCGTTCGTGATTGTTTTTAGTTACAAATGTGAATGCTTGTGTGTTTATTTCAATAATCCATCAAGCACATTATTTCACTTACGAGTTTCATTCTTGCTTCCCATGAATGACACATAGGTTACCCTTAAACAATCCATGAGCTTGTCCTAAAATCACGACATCTCCACTCAGTGAACATGTGACATAGTGCATGTGTTCATGGGATATTAAAGAATACCCCTAATTTCCCTAGATATTGATAAATACCTCCCAAAATACTTTTGTTGAACCCCCCTCCCAATACACCTTTCCAATAATAAAAAACCATATTTTTACTATATATCTCGTATTTTTACCAAATACCCATTTTTGTACCCCTCAATACCTATAAATCCCCTATTACCCACATCCCCCCACCAATACCTACAATATATTGACTCTATTTTTCACAATTTTAAAACTCCCTTTATGAATGAACGTAATAAGATATTGGTCAACAAGGTGAAGCCCCCGTGCGAGAAATAGGCTAAGAATTTTTTTTAGGCTTGAAATCTATCTTTTCAATTTGAGAAGATTGTTCCTTGATCAAGAAATTTTGGCAATTTCTTTAGATGTTTTTCATTTCATCATAGTTGAATAGAGTCTTAAAAATGCAAAAAATATATGTTCTCTTCTAGACATCATTTGAGTATGTTTGTTTTAAAAATTGCATTTCCAATTTGTTATTTTTTGTAAAGTGCATTTAAAGAACTTGAAAAAAACTGGCATTACATTACAGAGCTTAGATAGATCTCTTCATCTTTTTGATATTCAGAGTATTTTCAAGAATTGTGTTGTTTTACTTGGAAGAAAAGTATAAATGTGAAATGACATTGATTAGTTTCTTTATTTTATTCAATGTTACTGAGTCTTAAAACATCATCAAAGTTTCATTTCACTACCTATGAGTAATAACAACCTTTTAAATGAAAATAGACTGATTTTGTTTTTAGAAAATCAACAATAGTCTAGGTTGTATGGCCTTGGTGTAGGTTTGAAAATTAAATTATCTAAGGCCATTGAAAACAAACTAGCAATGAATAAAGAGTGTTAAATCCCACTACGAATGAGAAGTATTTGCTAGGAAAGAACGATTAACATAGGCATCAAGCACTAGGTTAATACATTTCTAGTCTTGAAATTATCCACTTGCAGTTGAGTGGTGGGTGGATGTTGTTATAACCCTAAATTGCACCATCCATGCTTACCTGGCATCAGGCCAACTCATTGCCCTTCATTGCCAAAAAACTACTGAACAACTCTTCTAAAAACTCCATTTTTAAAAAGCAAACTCTAGCAGGCCCACTACAGCCCGCGGGCAAACGCTAGCAGGCCCATTACAGCCCGCGGGCAAATGCTAGCAGGCCCACTACAGCCCGCGTTTGCCTTCAGAATCACAAAAAATGGAAAGTTTCCGACGGGACAAAAAGCTTTGGGTCAGTTAACTGGAACTCCCGGCCATGCATGGCCGAGAGTTCGTCCAAAACCCTAGCTCCTTCTAGCCTATAAAAGAAGGGGTAGGGGTACTATTCAAAGGAGGAAAAATCATAGCAAAGAAACTCTGCCCAATTGCCGAATCCGTTTTGTCCCAACCCTTTAGCCTTTCCTCAAGCTTTAGGAGAATTCAAGCAAAGCAGTTGGAGGACAAAGAAGAGGAGGAGCCCAGGATCAGGATCGAGGAACGGTGGCTGGTCTCTATAATCATTGTAAGTTGATTCATTTTGAGATTAATAAAAATATACTTTTCCCGTCCCAAATACACGAGTTTTATATATTCCATTTGATTTGTGTTTAATCTCTAATCCTCTAGTAGAACAATAGCATGCATGTGTAGTTTTATCTTGATTGCAGGATCGCTTTTTGGAAGGAGCAACAGAAGCAAGGGATAAAGCTCAACGGAGGATCTACACCAACCGTCGATCAAAAGGTTAGTTGGTTCTTCCCATGTGTGCATGTGAAAAAGGGTTTTAGATTTGGGGTAGAAGGTTAAAAGTAGTTTCTGAAGGGTCGTGATCTGCATGCAAGTTTAAGCCCTAGCTTGTTAGTCCGTAGGGTAGAATAACCCCACAACAGAATTGGCGACTCCACCGGGGATATTTACTCTTAGGGTTTCTGGATTTCATTAGAAGTCTTTTGGGTAGTTCAAGGAAGTTCAGTTTCTATTTCTTTGTTTATTCTGTTGTCTGTTAGGTCAATGCTAGCAGGGAACCTGGTTATCAATACCAGTTTTTCCTTGACTGACGCTTGACATTTATTATCAGGACACACAGAGGTACACGCGGCCTGCAGAAGGCCTGCACGCGTGTAACCCGCACCCTAACCTTCTGTAGCCCGCGTTTGAATGCTTGCTGCAGAGGTTTCAGTAGCGTGTAGGGTTCAGGAAGCTTGAGAGGCAGTCTCATCTTCCCTGTCAGAAGTTTACCTTCTCATGGGGCTTTCTAGATCCTGTCCGGGTCTTGCTGGTTTACTGTCTTGGTTTTCAGTCTGCCTTTTTGTGTTAGTCATTCTTTGCATTTGTTTTCTTTTTTGCAAATTTTCCTTTTCTGTTGAAGTAATAACATCCAAGCCTTTTAGAGACCCTGGTTGTCAATACCAGAGGACTTTTTCAGGTCTGGGCTGCCTGTGTGTTGTTTTATCTTGGTTTTTATACAGACCCGCGGCCTGTTTAAGCCTAGCCCGCAGGTACCCGTGCGTTGTTGTAGCTCAGTACACGTTTGCACGCGTGCTGTCTTGGTGACAGACGCGGGCTTGATTGGTAGCTTTTCAGCTTGGGTGGGGCAGTCATCCCCTCCTGTGGTGAGAAGAGCTCCTCTCAGGGGTATAGAGTCTGGAGCTACACAGTCAGCAGGTTAGGACATCTTATCCTTAGCCTGTGTTTGTTAGTTGATGTTTTGATAGAAAAGACAAAAGAGAAAAAATATTTGTTTTATGGTTTTTAGGCAAGTGTTAGAATCGGTGTTGTCTTGATTGCTTTTCCGCATTTTGTGCTCTGATTCTTTTGCGATCTGCGCTTTAAGCTAGAGTTTTCTTTTCATTCTCTTGGTTTTGTTCTTGTCAACATTTTTCCTTGTTGCGTTATTTTGCAATGAAATAAAAAAAAAAATTCTTGTTTCATTTTCTTCTCGATTTGAAGACTGTGTTGTTGCATCAGTAACTAGGAAAGAAGTCTTTTTGCATAAGTTTTTGCAGTGCATTTCGAGTATAAGTAGCTCACAGATTTGAGCGAAAGTCCTTCATATTTACTGCATGAAATTTTAGTAAAGTTGAGAAGAAAAGAAGTCTTTCTTGTTGAAAAGTTGATGGTTTTGCATTTTAGTAAAAGTTTTTGTTTCCAAGCATTTCTTGTTCATTTTGCTTTGAGTCCTTTTACACACCATCAGTTTCACTTTCGTACCTTGTGACTTAAAAAGCCCATTAAAAGCAACGCTAATTAAAATCAATTAGACTCTTTTGTTTGTAGGGTGCATACACTAGCTCAGGACTAGGGCCTTGGAATAGGTTGGAGAGTAAATTCTCCAAGGCCACTCAAACCAAACATTGGAGTCTGTCAATAGGGAGTGTAGAATTGCAGTTATGGAAAGTTATCCGGGACCCCCCTCTAACACAGGTGCTAAACACGAGGTCGCGTAAGGAAAGGTAGCAGAGATAACCCCTCCAAAGCTGGACCGAGCATTGTGGAGAACACATATCGAGGATTTGTTAGGGGATTCCGTCGTTTGCATTTGCCACGGAGCTTTGTGGGTCTCGAATCCGTTCGAGGTCCTCAGTTGTCTTCCGGACCATTTTCTCTCGATACCCTTGACAGGTTTTGGGCTTGATACCCTGCTCATTGTGGTCTACCCAACTGCCGACTGTACCCGCCTGGTGACTGTTCACGTGATGGAAAACTAGTTGCCAATCTTTTCTAGGGACATACATGGGTGACTGCGGGGGTATACCGCGGTACCTAGGACAGACATCGGGCCACGCTTTACAGAGAATACACAGAGGGTGCTTCTGTATTCGAGTTTCACTTGCACTGGTAAGTTGCTCTAGTGTTGGTTGTTGTAATTGTTCTTCCAACTAGTTTAGTGCTTGCTTGATTTATCTGCTAGGGGCTTTCTTTTAGTGAGTGTTACTGTTTGTTCGTGTAGAATACCTTAGCGTGTCGTGAATCTTCTCACATAGTGGAGGATTCAGAGCTCCGCCGGTCACGAAGGCTTCTGGGCCTGCCGCCGGTTATACTGGAGCCACCCCCGCCACCACTGAGGCGGAAGTTAGACCAACGAGGGTCTTTCGATGCAACCGGGTTTCAAACCATTGAGCCCAAACAACTCCCGGAGGAATCAACCGCCAATCTTGGATCGGTTGAAACCTCAGACACTGATATTTGGCCGGACATTATTGTGCCAATTCAATTTTACGAACGCCTATCAACGCCTAACCCAGTTATGGAACCAAACACTGTTACTTCAACTGGGATTTCTTCCATTCCCATCATTGTTGCTACCACAGGAGAAGCTTCTCCTAACTTGCCTTTGTCGATGGTCCGGGCCACCATGGTCTCGTCCGCAACTACGTCGCATAGTGGACCGACCCCATCTATCGCGGTGGCGACACCTCCTTACACACCTAGTGCGACAGGCCCTCCGTTTTCATACGGTATGCCTAGTTCAGGAACAAGTCCTGCACTCACTACCTCCACTTTACAGACTTTGGGTCTGGGGGCAGGGAGCTCTAACGCTTCTCTGCAAGGTCAACTTGGGGGCATTCCTGTCCCTTTCAATTCTTTTCCTTACGCTGGAGGTCATATCCCTCCTTCGTCCCCGTCGCTTGGTGGATTGCATCAGCAGTCCACCGGGCCGCCTGCACACATGAGTCCATTTGGAGTCGGGAGTTAAGGAACACCTGCGCAAACTCTGCCAGTAATTTCGTTGTCGTTTGTTTGGAATGGGACGTTTGGTAATAACACTTTCGCATCCACTGCTTTCCCATCAGGGGGCACACCCATTTTTGGATAGGCTACGCTGACACAGGGTACTATTCCTACGCTGGGGACACACATACCAGGACCTTGGAATTCAGGACAAGGATTCATTCCTTCATCTGGAATGTCATTCTGGGGTAATTCTTTCCACAGTCAATGGAACCCCGGATAGACCTCCATGCCTCTCCCCTCGGGACCAGCATGGGGTAATCCTTCCCAAAGTCCGTCAAACACGATGAATGCCCAACATCCTATGTCTTTCATGGGGAATCAACAAATGATGTCTCCTCAAATGCAAAACCCTTATGTTGGTCAGGGCCACGGTTTCTACCAGAACCCGTGCCAGTAGCCAAACTTTTCCTGGAAACCTGGTGCCAGTTAAACCCCAAGACCCTTTTATCCCGGCTATCAGCAGCAACCTAAACTACCTTTCTTGGAGACGTTACACTTGCCGGATTTAACACGGTTGTTGAATGATCCTATCTGTCACGATCCGTGTTGGCCTCCTATGCCGACGAAGTTGCCTTCAGACATCCCAAAGTTCGAGGCCAAGCCTAATGAAGATCCAAGTGATCACGTGACTACTTTCCACTTATGGTGTTCATCTAACTCACTGAAAGATGACTCCGTCCAGTTGCGATTGTTTCAACGCACTCTTATTGGGAGTGCCGCGAAATGGTACATAGAGCTTGATCGTTCACGATATTCCTTTTTTGGTGAACTGGCGATGGATTTCCTTAACCATTTCCAGTTACCTATGAGATACGACGCCGGCACAGAGTTGCTAGCCAATTTCTCACAGATGTCAGTAGACCACATCTTGGATCATATTCGAGAGTGGCGAAACCGAAAGAGTCTTATCAAGGTACATGTCCCACCAACATTCCTGCTTGAGTGGTTCCTTAAGTCTTTAGTTTCGCAGTTATCCAAAGACGTTGCGACTTCAGGGGTCTTCTCCAAGGAAGATGCTATCATGAGGGCTCAACAGTTTGAGCTTATCTATTCTCAGTCTGGTCTATTGTACACCATCCTGTCGGATGCACCACGATCGATTCTGGATAAAACCAGACAGAGAGCCGGACCACATGCCGATGGCATAGTTGGTTCGGCACAAACCAAGCCCGCTGAGCAATTGACAAAACAATTGTAGCAGTTATCTATACAACACTCAGCGACCAGCCAGACTACTGCTTTGGTTGCTCCTCCTACTCAAACATCGGAAGTACACTCCGTATAGACGACTAACCCAAAGGCCAACCAGCAGCCCGAAGGGAAGAAAAAACAACGCAAGAAGAGTAAGGGGGATAAGAAACCAAATGATAATGCTGACGAGGACACCACGGAAAAGAGGAAGGCAAGGTATCCGTGCAACCTATGTGCAGAAGACCACCCAACCCATCTATGCCCTCGACTTGCAGAGGCCCAGAAGTTTGTCACGCAGCAACAGCAAGCCGTGTTGACTAATCCCTTTCAGCATGGGCAAAATTTAACTCAAGCCTCTATAAGTGCCGAGGTGGGCAGCCAAGAAAACTGCCCTCCCCCAAAAAATTCATCTTCCGCGAACGTATATATGGTGAAAAGTGATGCTTTCATAATGACTAGAGCGCACGACTATAGCAAACCAAATGCCCCTGAGAAAGGCAAGGAAGCCAAGATCCCATCTCTTCCTCTACAGATCGAGAAGACGTTGGGTGAAACAATGACACACATCCCAAAAGGTGCGTTTAAGTGAGCTTCTCACAATCCAAACGCAAGGGCCGCCCAGAACTACTCTGTGGTGGAAGATTTATCCCAAATCCCTTGTGCTATGTCTGCTTTGGAGGTCCTCCAAAGTTTCCCTGCTCAGAGGAAAGCCTTGTTGACTGCTTTAGGCTCTACTGAGACTTGTAACCCGGGTACCATCATGTTAGATACGACTGACTTGAAACCTTGTTTGCCTTACCACGTCGTGTTTCAGATAGTAGTGGCTCATCCCACGAAAACTTTTACATGGAATATCTTCCGCACGGTGGTAGACGAGGGCGCTTCGACTTGCATTATGTCGTTAGCATGCTGGAAATCCATTGGTCAACCTGAGTTGTCTCCATCACCTACTCTCCTCACTGCGTTCGATGGTCGGTCTTTCTGACCGCATGGCATCATTCCTTCTTTCCCTGTGCAGTTAGGGGGGAAGACCGTGTGCGTCGAAGTAGAGGTAGTTGACGCCCCCATCGACTACAATCTATTGTTAGGTCGTAGTTGGACTTATGCAATGCAAGCGGTGGTCGCTATAGTTTTCTGAGTCTTACTGTTTCCACATGAAGGCCAGATAGTGACTATTGATCAGTTGTCCTTCTCTCGACCTGACCCAGCCTTGGGGGCATCCACAGTTCCCATGGTAGATAATCCTCAAGCCGGTGTCATCAATGTAGGAGTTGGTTTGTGCCCATCTTTGATGGGTACCTTCGATTACCCACCTCCTCAAGGCGATGTCAAGTTTATATCGACTCACCACAAGGCTGAGATTTTCCATGTTTCCTCGTTCCACACGACTTACTTTCAGGATCCGTGGACTCTTCCTTCCCCATCAGACACGATGGATGCAACAGGGCATGCAGGCATGTCTATGCCCTTGTCGACCGCTGAAGTAGCGTACTCTTTGGTTCAACAAGCTTCAGCTACTCCTGATCCGATTCCCGCACAAGAGTTGGATCCACTCCTTGAGCCTATCTGGGCTCAGGATTCTCTTGTCAACACCGATTCGTTAGATTTAGTATTTCCTTCTGACGAAGCAATAATCGAAGCAATGACTGGTCCAGACAAACCCTGGGAAGATCTTCATCACAGATCATATTTCCTCCCAGAGTTACACCGAATCGAGGCAGGAGAATTCACTATCACCATGATGGGAGATCATCCTTGTCCCATTAACCTCTTAGCTACACAGGATATTTATGCTGAGGGAAATATGGCGACTATCGCTGCCACGATACGTCCCATCAATATCTCCCGAAACCTCGGCATCGTGGAGAATGTCTTCGTCGGAGTGGATTGCTCCCCCGAAGAGATTCAGATTTACAGGGATCTTCTTAAAGAATTCCGCGATGTTTTTGCTTGGTCTTACGAGGAAATGCCAGGCATCGATCCGAAAATAGTTGAACATGAGATCACTACGTATCCGGACGCTAAGCCTATTCGACAGAAACTTTGTCCAGTTAATCCTAGGAAATCAGCAGCCATCAAGGCTGAGGTTGAGAAATTGCTTAAGGCAGGGTTCATATACCCTATTCACTTGACTCAATGGGTGTCAAACCCTGTGTCGGTCGATAAAAAACAAGGCACGATTTGTGTCTGTACCGATTTCCGTGATTTGAACAAGGCATGTCCAAAAGATAATTATCCAACCCCATTCATCGACCAGATCATTGATGAGTGCGCCGGTTGTGAAGCCTTTTCGTTCATGGTTGGTTTCTCAGGCTATAACCAAATCCAAATCAAACCTGAGGACCAACACAAAACGGCATTCATTTGTCCGTGGGGTACATTCGCCTATCGAAAAATGCCTTTTGGTCTCAAGAACGCTAGAGCCACTTTCCAGCGGGCCATGTCTTTTGCGTTTCATGACCTCAAGCATATAGTCGAGGCCTATCTAGATGATTTAGCATCACGCTCTCGCAAGCGAAAAGATCATCCTACACACCTCAGACTAATCTTCGAACGATGTCGCTACTTCCGGATTCGCTTGAATCCCAACAAATGCAGCTTTTGCGTCACGTCAGGACGTTTGTTAGGTTTCATCATTTCAACAATGGGGATCATGGTTGATCCTCTTAAGGTGGAGGCAATAGTCCAGTTTCCCCCCCCACGCACAATCTTACAACTTCAAAGTCTTCAAGGCAAGGCGAACTTCTTACGACACTTCATCGCCAACTATGCCGAAATCACCAAAGGCTTCATGCGTTTATTGAAGAAAGATGTTCCTTTTCTCTGGGACGAAGCAGCGTAGTGCTCTTTCGACGCATTGAAACACGCCCTTACAACCGCACCTCTGCTACGGCCACCGAATTATAACAAGGATTTCCTATTATATCTGGCTGGCGCAGAGTCAACCATAGGCATGGTTTTAGTTCAGGAAGATGATTCATTTTCTGAATACGTGATCTATTACCTGAATCGAGGCCTCGTAGGACCGGAACTTAATTATACCCATCTCGAAAAACTTGCGTTGGCAGCGGTCCATGATGTTCAACGGTTCCGTCACTATGTTCTGTTTCGTAAGACCACTGTCGTTGCCATCGTGAATCCATTTCAGTACATGTTGATGCGATGAGTTATTGGTAGAAAAATCAGTCGATGGATGGTCATCCTCCAAGAATTTGACTTAGACTTCGTTTCAGCGAAGTCCCAGAAGTCACTGGTCTTCGCAGAACTTATTTCGGAACTTCCGGTTGAGTCAGGTGACGTTGTGCCTGAGGAATCGCCTATCTGGGGGGATATGTTTTTAATTGAATCATCCGACCCCTAGTACGGAGATATACTGATCTATCTCCAGACTTTGAAGTGTCCTACCTCTGCTTCTTGTGATGAGCATCGGTGGATACGCCATCAGGCCAAGAACTATCTTATACTCAATGATACTTTGTATCGGAGAGGTGTAGATTGTATCTTGCGTCGATGTCTCACTCATGAGGAGGCCGTCATAGTGCTCAACGATTTTCATACAGGAGCTTGTGGCGGTCACTTATCTGGGTTGGCAACAGCCCAAAAGATTTTACGAGCAGGTTACTTTTGGCCCACACTTATCAAAGATTGTATTGAGTCGGTCAAGAAGTGCCATCTGTGCCAAATCTTCTCACGGAAGATGAGGGCACATCCAACTCCCATGTTTCCTGTTATCACCGTCGGTCCCCTCACCAAGTGGGGGATTGATTACACTACTTGCAACCCCCCGTCCGCCAGGGGGCACCGCTATATCATTGTAGCTGTCGACTACTTCACTAAGTGGGTCGAAGCTATGCCGACGTTCAAAGATGATGGAGAGACTGCAGCTCTCTTCTTATTTAACCAGATCATAGCACGGTTCGGAGTCCCGAGAGAGATTGTCACTGACCATGGCAGTCACTT
>ML792905.1:464819-482193 GCA_009831015.1 Picea engelmannii | reverse complement strand
TATGCTTAGGTGACACCACAAACAATGTTGCTGAGTATAGCGCAGTTATTGAGTTGCTTCGTGACACTTTGTCATTGGGTATCTCTCGTCTCCGGGTCTATCTAGACGCTCAACTGGTTGTGTCGCAGCTAAACAGAATATACTGTGTTCACGATCCTACTTTACACCGACGATTCCTTAGGGTACGTCTCTTGGAACGCAACTTTGATTATATTACATATTTTCATGTTCCTAGGAGTCTAAATCAAATCACGGATACTCTAGCTAATCACATTTTAGATTGGCATCTTGCTCACACATAAAAAAGATCATGATCAAACACATGTAAATACATTTTTGTACACATAATCCATAAAAACACAGAAAAGAAATAAAAACCATATATAAATATCATAAAATCCTCAGAGTACATAGATGGGCGCAAGCGCCTCAAAAAGTGGGAACCATAATGAGTCACCAGGGATTATGCCCTCAAAAAATATATACAATAAGGTGCTCATGGCACATAAAAAGTTTACAAGTCTGCTCAGGGCCTGTGGGCCCTGTTATAGTCATGTACAGCCTGGGCTAAATGCCTAAACAATCGGACCCATGTCCGAGGTGCCCCCACAACATGAGTCTGCATGGAGGGCGGCAAGTCCTCTATCTCTGCCATGGGAACTATGCGAGTGAGCGCAGTGAAGTTCCGCTCAATCCGCCTAAGAACCCTCTCGGCCTCCCCTGCTGGGAGGTTCCCTGCTACTGCTGCTCCCCCGACGGCGGCAGCTGCGGCCTCTGGCCGTGGGCGGTGCCTGTTCCGTGAAAAATCAGCAGGTCGCATGGGTCCCACATCTGCACGCAACACAATGTTCACCCATCAAAAACTTTGTTATCCAAAAACATGATATATATATCAAAAAGACATAAAAATTACATATGCAAACAAAAAAAAAACTGTACAGGCGGAGACTTACCCATCTCCCCTCGCTCCTCACCAGGAGGCACTGGTATAGCTGGATCTCTGGAAAAATCTATCCCTGCGCATGGGTAATCCTCGATCGCTGGGATCTGTCACGACATCCACGCAAAAAAGTCGTCATTGAAGGCCTCTGTGGTCCTTCCACCACCCTATCGCGGCAGCAATGCTGCCCATCTGCACACTGCGAGGAAGGTCGCCAGATGTCCTCGTACTGTAAGCCGAGGACTAAAACATGGAACTCTCTCAAAAAAGAATGAACACAGGATGGTCCCAAACCCAAAGTTCCTATGTGTCCTCTGCCTGTAAGCTGTCAGCTGGCCTGTCATGCTTGCCAGTAGTGTGGTACTCCAGTCAAAAATTTGTGCATTCATGCACTGAATGGCACAGTTCATCTGTGCACGCGACGCCTGATGTACAGCTGCAGAGCCCGGTAATTCGCCCAATGAGCGATAAGATAGTCTGAAGAGTAAGGCTAGTGATACTGCTAACAGGTATCGAGGAAGTCCTCTGATTGGTCCCAGCCACATAGTATTCCTCTATCAACTCCGAGACTTTGCTCGGCCCCGCAGGAAAGGTCTGAAAGTTAACGGGTTCCCCTCTCCTTGAGAGGCCCATCAAAAAATAGATATCCTCGGTGGTGGGCACCAAGGATTGCCCCTCTATCATAAATGCCTCTGCATCTGGGTGCCAATAGTCAACCAAGGCATTCAGTAGCCTGGGTTGAGCGCACATGAATGGACATAATAAAAACTTCACCAAGCCACACTGTGACAGCGCGGCCATAACATTCGGATTTGCGGCCACTGCCTCATTGGCAGCCTCATGCTCCCTCTCTCTCCACTGGACATACATCCTGTCAAACACACAAGGAAAAAAAAGAGGGAGTTTAGTCTTCTTTTCATCAAATTTCCATCATACGGGAGTAGCCTGCGGGCTGTCGAGGCGACAGTCGCAGGTACCCGTGCGCAGCTTTAGCTCTGCGCGCAGGTACCCGTGGGCTGTCCCTGGACAACCCGCGTTTTGCTAGGGCCGGCCTCTTTGAGGTCGACAGCCACCCCCAAAAGCAACTTAAAAGACACAAAGGAAGTATTGAAATGCAAGATTAGGGAGTTTGTACTTACTTGGTCCAAGCAGAAGTTCGTTTCGTCCACTGTAGCTCCCGGAATCACGATATCTGGCAAAGGGGGTCTTTTGGCTCCAGAGTCAATTTCCAAATCAGCAATGGTGATAATGGGCTGCCAGCTTCTATTTATAGACTTTTTGGCCTCTTTTTGTCACCCTTTTGGCCCCTTTTATCAGTTTCTTTATACCAAAAACCATTTTGAGTGGTTCTGGAGTTATATGGGAGGGATTTGATCAGGTATTGGGACATTTTTCATTGAGTTTCAGAAAAATATATATATATATATATATACATATAGATGGTCCATTAAAAAAAAAAAATTCAAAAAGTCAACCTGAGCATATAGGGTAGGATTTCATCCCCACTGGTGCATCTCGTTGCCTTTTGTTCTTACGACATAGGATCGATCCCATCCGGTTGTGACACAGAACCATCATATCTTCTCTAGAAGTGTCGCAACTTGGTGGTAGAGCTTACCAAAACATGGATGCCCTAGGTAGTTCTTGGTTGCATTATGGTGTCCATGCCATTTCTGACAACATAGTAGGCTCGGGAGTCCGTATAGTCTTTCCTGAATATGAGTTTGAGCCTCATTTGCATGGGTCTTTTTCACTCTTTGTCTTACCCTCCGGACTCCCAAAACATAACAGGTCTCCTTTTAAGCCTTTTTCAGACCCTCTAAACATCAAAAGATTGTCGAGCGATCTTGTGACCCTTCACGCTCGTTAAACTGAAATTTGAAGTCACGTCTGTCCGGCGGTAGTTTACCCCTTTTTCGGTCTGGACGGTCAACTATACAAACAAAGGAATACTCTATCGAATTTCGATTCTTTAGAAGAGTATCCTCAGGTATAATTTTATTCCTTTTTCGGGCCTGAGGGACTAAATTTATGAAAAAGAAACGCCCCCGGAGTCCATAGTTAAGCTCTTTTCAGACTCCCTAAAATTGAAAAGATTGCCGAGTGACCTTATTCTTTCACACTCATTAAACGGTCCAGAAGAACTTTCCTGACGGAGTCCATAGTTAAGCTTTTTTCAGACTCCTTAAAATTGAAAAAATCGTCGAGTGATCTTGTCCTTGTCACACTCGTTAAAATGGTTTTGAATTGATGTCTAGTCGGTGCTAGTTTACCCCTTTTTCGAACCGACTAGACTATTGACGAAAAAGGTACCCCAAAGGAGTTTCCTTTTATTCTTTTTCAAACTCTCTGAACATGAAAAATCACTGAGCTTCCCTTCTCTGGGCTCGTTAAACTTACATCGAAGGACGTTACCATGGTGTGTTCTATCAACCGCATTTGCATCCTTTACCCATCAGCCTAGTAACAGTTTGTTTTTGCATCTTAACACCTTTGGCCAATGGAGGATTTTTCCCGAGTATCATTTCCTAGAACATCAGTCTTGTCCTTGTGCCTTGAGCTTGTATGTTTGTTGTGCTCGTTCCTCCACTGTAACGTAATATTCCTTTATTATTTTTTCAAATCAACAAAAAGAACAAAAAAATCAAATATACCCCAAAAAGAGGATGGGAAAAGTATTTTCTTTATTGGCAGCATTATGAGTCGCCCTTGGATAAAGCACATCTGTCTGTTTGATTCATCAGAATTTGGGATGTAGTACGAACTTAGGAAGCTTTGCTCGCTATATTGAGTTGTGTCCTCCACCGTTTGGTTACTCTTCCAAACATATGGAGAGTTTGCGTTGCCTCCTGCTTCGTAGACTTATGATTAACAGATATGTTGCCTGAGTCTTATCACTTGTTGTGATATTGTCCAAGGGAAGTTTGTTACTTAGCCTGAGTCGGCCACTCTACAATATGTCTCTTGTCTGCATACCCGGCCATCCTGAACGTCCAATCAAGTCTTTGTTCGAAATCACTGAAGCCTTCAGTCCGATCATCAAGATTATCAAGTGCACAACCGACGAGCCGTCGAAGACCTCTGGGTAGTGCAGTCGTACACTCATATTACACTCCTACCCGAGTTTAGAAGATTTTGAAGTTGTTGCTTGAGCTTTGAAGTACAGCCATCAGGCCGAATCAGCGTTTGAGAGATGGATACTTGCTATGTATATCTTTCTGATTTCGAGATGTAGCTATTTTGTGTATTGTTCGCGGCTACTCTTTACAATTATTTGACATGGATCTACAGTGTATTTAATTGGTAGCCATGGTTCTGATTTATCCCGAGCATGGGTATGCCCGCCTCGATGAGACATTTGTTATTTTGCAGACGGCACCTCCTGATTCCTGATTCGTGGGCTCACTCATTCAGCATATCAATACAGATTGGTAAAAGATTGGTAATGCATTTCGGCCATCAGATGCTCTTCTGACCTCACACATTAGGGGGCATCTGTTATAACCCTAAATTGCACCATCCATGCTTACCTGGCATCAGGCCAACTCATTGCCCTTCATTTCCAAAAAACTACTGAACAACTCTTCTAAAAACTCCATTTTAAAAAGCAAACTCTAGCAAGCCCACTACAGCCCGCGGGAAAACGCTAGCAGGCCCATTACAGCCCGCGGGAAAATGCTAGCAGGCCCACTACAGCCCGCGTTTGCCTTCAAAATCACAAAAAACAGAAAGTTTCTGACGGGACAAAAAGCTTTGGGTCAGTTAACTGGAACTCCCGGCCATGCATGGCCGAGAGTTCGTCCAAAACCCTAGCTCCTTCTAGCCTATAAAATAAGGGGTAGGGGTACTATTCAAAGGAGGAAAAATCATAGCAAAGAAACTCTGCCCAATTGCCGAATCCGTTTTGTCCCAACCCTTTAGCCTTTCCTCAAGCTTTAGGAGAATTCAAGCAAAGCAGTTGGAGGACAAAGAAGAGGAGGAGCCCAGGATCAGGATCGAGGAACGGTGGCCGGTCTCTATAATCATTGTAAGTTGATTCATTTTGAGATTAATAAAAAGATACTTTTCCCGTCCCAAATACACGAGTTTTATATATTCCATTTGATTTGTGTTTAATCTCTAATCCTCTAGTAGAACAATAGAATGCATGCATAGTTTTATCTTGATTGCAGGATCGCTTTTTGGAAGGAGCAGCAGAAGCAAGGGATAACGGAGGATCTACACCAACCGTCGATCAAAAGGTTAGTTGGTTCTTCCCATGTGTGCATGTGAAAAAGGGTTTTAGATTTGGAGTAGAAGGTTAAAAGTAGTTTCTGAAGGGTCATGATCTGCATGCAAGTTTAAGCCCTAGCTTGTTAGTCCGTAGGGTAGAATAACCCCACAACAGATGAATAATAGGGGACTTTGGTGAAATTGGCATGTTACTTAGAGTGATGCCTCTTTTCTATACTTTTGGTCACAAGATGAAGTCTTGTATGTCCTTTCCCAATGCAAAATTTTGGCTCACGACTACTCCACCTAGATACCTATCATGAAGTGACACCCTTAGTGATTATTTCTAGGTTCCCGATAGGTGATTTCAAATGGGAAGTACTTGCATCACCTAGATTATATAGTAGACCTTAGTCTCAACACCCTTGGAGGTTTCCCATATTAACGAGGGAGATTGCACCTTGGGTGATTGATTTTCATAAGGTTATTATGAATGTTTCTAACTAGTTGGACTTGGGCCCTCATCATCCTAGGATAACCTTCAAAAGGCCCTATTTTAGGTAATCATTGATCGAAATTAGGGACTTAACCACCCTGAACTGATTTTTAAGAGAGTGTGTTTTCTTTCTATTTGCATTTAGGCATTTTTGTAGTGGAGTGCTATTAGGTGTAGTTTGTAGATAGCCTTGGAATTTGATTGCTTGTTCTTTAATTTTTACTTGATTTCATGAGTTTCAAGGTGGATGATTAATCCCTCTATCCATCTTGGAGTATTAGGGGTCTCCTTCTCGAGATCATGGAGCCAAATGCAACAAGGCGTAGATTGGACATTCTTGACCATTCATCGGGTGAGTTAGAGGAAGAAGTGCATATTTCTTTGAACATTCCAACCAGAAAAGAGCATGAAGAAGATGAGCCCACATCTAAGGAATTATTAGTGGAAGGTTTTCTGAGAGGTCTAGAAAGTCATTTTCACTTGAGGTGCAAAAGAGCTCCATGTACTCCTTCTTAAGACAACTTTGGACCTCTTGATATTGAAGAAATTTCTAACCCATGTTTGAGATTTTAAGACTTCGTTGACCAATCCTTAGTATTCACTTGTCATTCAGGTAGACAAGTTTTTTTGTAGAGACCCATTTGGTCATTGTTGTTCTTTGAATCCATTAAGATCTAAACAACAACCTCACGAGGATATGAATCCCCCTGCGTTTTTATAGAGGTGGTACTCTATACATTTTTGAAAGATATTTCTTGATGCTCTTAGATTGAGGAAAATGCTAACAACAAACTTGTAGTCTTTATCGCTCAAACAAATAAAAATTTAACAACATAACAAAATATCTGGAATCCCTAAGAGATGGACTAGGAATAGTTACTCATATAAGCACAAAATTTGTAGAAATAGAATACAAAATGATATTTACAGAAAATATAAAATAAACCTCACATCCATCAAAACATTTAAATATCTTTGATCACATTCAAGGAGAGAAATTAAATGTCCCACATGTGATAGAAATTTAAAAGATTCTTTATAATTAAAATAAAAAATAGGATATGATAGGTGAATTTCAAATATCTTTACTCAAATACTCATAATTTAAAGATACAATTAAAATTAACCCCAATATAGTTCTTCATGATCTTGTCAAAATGGTAAAATATTCTTTAATAGTCTTATAATAACAAGAGCGTTCGTCCAAAAGGACTATGATTGGGGCTCCCGTGGATTGTAAATTAAAGAAATTAAAAAAGAAGAGATATGTTGAAAGGAACATAGTTGGGCATGAACAAAGTAAGACCTGAAAATAAGATAAAGAACAATCAAGATTCGGTCATATTCTTCTTGTTATAGACAAACACAATTGGATGAATTCTGAAAGGAGAAAGAATGAAAATGAAGTGCGATCAATTTCGACTTACTATGATGGATTCTCTTTGTCTTTCATTTTCTTTTTGATGCGCCTTTTGTATTATCTCTTGTTCTGGTTGCACAGTTGATTTCAATTGCTTCCAACTAATCTTCTTCAATTATCTTCAATAAGGATATTTTTTACCAATCTTCTATGTAATCTTTCATTGGTGCAACATTTATCTCATGTCTAATTTTTATATCAAATAGCATGCCTTCTAAGTCCCTTAAATCAAATGAAAGTTGATGAACCGAAGTGTCAATATCTTCATTTTTATTTGTGTAACTCACCAACCAACTTTCAATTTCATTTTCATTGTATTCTATTATACTATTAAAGTTTTCAGATGATACCGCCTTTAAAATTTCCACATGCTCTTCAAATTGCATCCCTATCATAAAAATATAATTTATTATCAACTTTGGATTCTATGCCTCCCTTGTGCTTCATGCTATATTTGTTTCGATGAATTTATGATACAATGCTTCCTTTTTGGTAACCACAACATCACAATCATCCAATATTTCTCTCAGAATGTTTATCTTTTTAATCCAGCATGCCTTTAACTATTTTATCCGAGCAGGAGAAGTCAAATACTCTTCTTTTATTTTTAAATCAGTCATATTAGAAATTTTCATGATAAAAGTGGTGACAACATCTTTATAAAATCCTTCTTCATTTTTTAATTCACTTTGAAGAAAATATCTGAAGCTATTTAGCTTAAAACCAAAAGAAACGATATACTTCCAATATCCCATGCTTCCAGGATAAGAGACAATATCTTTTTGATATTGTCTTCAACAAATTTTCTAACGGCAACCAATAAACTTGATGTTCCTTTTGATTTCAAATTAAATGTTTCGGGTTGAATAGTAGCCAACGGGATTTCAAGGATAGGTGGTAGCATTAATGTATATTCCAATTCTTTAACTCTTTCTTTCAATAGTGCATTCTCTACTTCCATATCATCAATTGATACATCTAAAGAATCACCAGTGATTTTATGAATTTTGGAAATCCTTGACGCTTGGATTCCATTTAAGTTCATATCTAAATTTTTATTTCTTTTTCCCTTTGAATTAACATGTTCAAAAACCAAAATTTTCAAATCTTTATCAAATGATGTGCCATGAAGGGTCAAATACTCTTCTTCATAAAAAAAAATCTTGGACTACCACTTCTTTCTCTGGCTTAATTCTTTGTTCATCATCTGGAAATTCAATGTCTTCAATGTTGGCGTCAAGTTCTATGTCTTGGAGAAGAACACCATCTTCAGGTATATACTCTTCTGATTCATGTTGACTATTCTGTGTTTTTATTTTTTACACTAGCAATTTATGACATTTTCCAATATTCTTTTCAGGATGATTAGGATCATCACCATCTCCTCAGTTATCAATTGAAGATTTTTTTTTCTTGAATAACATTTTGGGAATGTCGTTTGAGCGTACCACTTTTCTGAGATGAACTTTGAGACTTGGTACTTTTCTCATTTGCAACTCTCTTGTGTTTCCTGTGTGCTTCAGTTGTGCTTATTATGGTTTCAATATCTCCAACTGGTATTTCTTCAGAATTACTTTCATCATTTTCTTCTTCTCCAAAAATATAGGTATTTATATATGAAACACTAAATCCAACCGAAGTCATGTGAATCATGAAATAATGTAAGGGATCAAACCCCTTCACCAAATCTGCTAGTCTTAAATTGTACTAATGAAATTGAGTCACAGATTCATCAATTTTTTAAGCATTATTTACTGTGATTTCACCAAATTTTCATGGAAATTGGATGAATAGATTTTTCTTTCTTTGAGAAAATAATTTTTCCTAGAATATGTATTGCCTACATACTTATATTATGAACATTTTGTCTGATACATAGACTAGGAGATAAATTGGGGTTTCCTGGGAACAATAAATTCTGATTATACTATATTTTTCATTAGATTCAAATGTTCCCCTTTGGTCTAAGAATGAAGTTGCTTCCAATGACAACCTTGCAGTATTCTTTCCAAACATGAACCTTCTAAAAGAAGATAAAAAGGAATTATAGACTTTATAGATATGATACATTGCTTTATGCTTCTAGAGAGAAGGATATCATGTGTAAACCGGGTCTATTTTGAGATCAACTTATTTTGATAAATGCAACCCTTGAAATTCATGTCAGTCAACAATTGCAAAGACAAAATATCCAGACATATAGAATTTCCTATCTTTTTTAAAGTTTGACAGTTGAGATGATATTTTTGTAGATATAATTCTCGACTAGTTAAAAATTATTTTTCCTTGAACAAAATAATACATAATACAAAGGGCCAACCAGGGAATAGTAGCAGTAGACTCCAATCCAAGTATTCTAGCCAGAAACCAAGCCATTTATTTATGGGATTTATTTAATTAAATGGCATGTATTGCTGATAAGTCTTTCGACATTGTTGTCGGGTCTTCAAGACATTGCGATAACATGTGCTTACCACCATTTTTAACTTTAATGAAACTTTTAGCTTCTTCAACCTTGAATATTGTTGCCAGCTTTGGCAACTTAAGAATTTGACTAAACATTGGTGGTGCCATAGAGATTGGTGAGCGTCCATTCATTTTAATAATTATTTGATCCTTTTCAAAATTATCAGTGCACCATATCCCCAAATCTTTGATGTCAAAAACTTTTGGAGCACACCTTGCTTAGACTATCCCAGATGTCTAGATATTATTAACATTCCTTTCTTCTAGTGGTATTGAAGCATAAGACCTGTAAATTTTTGACCAGTGGTTTTGTGGGTCTTCTCGTGCAAAAGTATTTAGTGTGTCACCACAAAATCTCTCCCTTATTCTCGCCATCTTTATTTAAAATTTTCTCATCAAGGCATGCACAATATTTATGCAATTACAAAATAATCCTTCCCTTTTAGTATTAACACTGAAGCTTTTTTTTCGGGAGAAGAGTTAGGTGAATTTAATTTTGAAATTATGAGGTTAGTCTCGAGGAAAACACCATTTATTAATGATCCTTCAATATTTAACCATATATTGATTTCACATAATCCATGCATTAAATGCTTTCTTGGTTATTGTGACACAGGAAATAACTTTCGATAGAGTGCATAAATATATGTCTCAACAATTAGATAAAATAGAGTTTGCTTCCACAGTTTTAAATTGTTTTGAAATGAGACTAAGTATTGGATATCGGGTGGACGGAGAAAAAAAAAACTTTTCGACATGATGAAAGGAGTCTCACTCCCGCAGTTGCGATAGATATTTCAAAATAAACTAAGTATGAAATAATAGATGGGCGTAGAAAAAGAAAGGAGCATGTGAAGATATGTTTGAACTCCGCTTCTGTCATTCTTTAAATATGACTAAGTATGAGACTTTGGGAAGACAAATTTACAAATATAAATTGAAAATAAATTACATCCCCATGATCCCATTGTTCCGCAGAGCATATGAAAAAGTGGTTAAGTATTGGTGGGGTTGTCCACCATAGATCAAAATTTTCTAAGTATGAAATACAAAAGAGATAAAAAGGTATATGAATTATAGGAAAATAAGTTCAATAGTCATTTGCACAAGTTTCATCATCCTCAATTTGGGATGGTGCATGTTGGTGGTTTGTTGGGTACAAAGTGTGATAACTTCGCTAACCCTAGTGTTTATGTTAGGTGTATTAGTGCCTATGTGGCAACACTGACTAGCAAAGTTGGTCCTTCTATCAAAATTCCTTTGAGCAGCGAAAACATTTCTATTAGGTTTCCATTTTTAAATGTGAGTTCCCCACTTGTAAGTTTTACTAGATTTGGAATATCAACTAGGGGAAACAATGTTTTTAGTTCTGTATTCTATTTTGGGAGAAAAAATGTCTTAGTATTAATTCCTTCTATCAGGAGTGGGTTCATTCCTACTTCCAAAATAATTATTGGAAGTATTTTTATACTTGAATTGGGGTTTTCATTTGGTGGGACATTTACTTCAAGATCCATATATGAAATGAATATGTCTCATCCTTGGTGCCAGAAATGGTGCAAAAATGTATTAGAGGGAAATTATATGAGAGGTAATATGGCACAGTATGGGATGTTAGGTACATTTTCTAGCAACCCTAATAATGTTTCAATGACCTAGTTGTTGAGTATATTATCATTGATGTCAAGGTGTAGATGTGGTTGAGAAGATTGTCATTGATGTCAAGTGGAAGGGAAGAAATGCAGTTCAAATAATCCCACAAGACTTGGTAAATCATATTACAATAGAACAAAAATACTTCCTTATTACTTCCTGAAATACTTCAAAGGGTGGATCTGGATCATAGGAACTACAAGCAGTTGGTAGGTACAACTATTGATATAGCCAACAAAGTGGGAGTTGCAGACATTGTGGGTAGAATTGTTGAATACTTTAAAGATGAAAGTGAACCATATCGTTGAGTGGTAATGGAGACAATTTAAAAGGTAGTTTCCAACTTGGGAGATTTATATATTGATTCTCGTCTGGAGGAATTGTTCATTGATGGAATACTTTATGCCTTTTGAGAGAAGACCAGTGATGATGCACATATGAGCTTTCAATAATAGTTGGATGTGACTAGAGTTTACATGCATGCACAATCTTGTTCAAGCTTGTTGCCAACAAGGAAATTTGATGCCCATAACATATCCACGTAAACAATTAATGAAAAATTCTAATTCGTCGATCAATGGGAGTGTTTTGGCATGATATGTCGACCGACGTGATATTTGATCAATGGCTAAGGTTCATTATGTTCAATGAACTTGCGCGAGCATTAATATGTTTCGACGCCCCCGCAATCGAAACCATCGGTTTCAATTGAACACACATGTCGATGTTATGTAATTGCGGTACCCCTCGTGGTGGTTTTGTAAACCACCCACAACCCCCTACAATAAATGGTATGGTCATGAGCTCTTAGTCACATGATCGTCAGACTAAACCATTTGACAAGGGTAAATAAACCCTGAGGGCTTATACACTGTGTGAACCATTTCAATGGCAGATTTGCCACTGGTCGGCTCAGATAGTCACTGGGTCCATTTCCAATGTTAATGAAGCCGACATAAAGTTATATTAAACCATATTTATATGTATTACGATGATGAGAAGATTTAGGTGAGCACTGGTTAAGATGAAGTAACTAAAAGAGCTCTAATATGGTGATTTTGGGCTAATGGGAGAACATAGAATTGGTATAAGGATTGTTTGCAGGATACAGAGATACGAGGAGAGCGTTTTCATGATGGTGTAAAAAGGAATATAGTGTTATGGACATTTTGAGGGACCAAAGACTTGTTCTGGGTATTGAAATTGTAGGGATATGATCCTTGATTGAAAGGTGTGGTGACATAAGGATTTTTGCAATTTACATGAATCCCCGATATTGTTTGCAGTAGTGATATTTTTGAACAAGAGCATTATTATGGTAGAAATATTTTCTTATTTTCAGTAAGAATGCAGAGGAATATATTGTAGAAGATCTGGTGCAGTTATGAGAGCTCTGTACAGAAGTAAATCTATTATGAGAGATTTTGACAGATTGTTTTAGATCAAAAAAAAAAAAAGGATAAGCTAAATGCAACACAACATATTTAGTGAACAAATTCAAAGATAAGGGTGGTAGGTTGGAGCAAGGAAATACTAAGTTGGTTCTCAAGATGATTGGTCTCCTTATGTACATGCAGGTTGGTGCCTGAAGTCATTGAGTTGGTGCTCAAGAGGATTGTTGTCCTCATCTACTTGTAGGTTGGTGCCTGAATTCATTGAGTTAGTTCTCAAGAGGATAGATTTAATCTTACCCAGGTGGATATCAATGGCCACCCACCTATTCCAAATGGCTCAAAACAATTTTCTGGCAACTTACTATTTTTAGCAGTTTTTCGGTTCCTAAACTTCCAGGGCCATTTTGAGGGCCTAAATGACATTTTTTCGGTATCGATCACCCCCATTATGGCCAGAGTCTTTGATTGAGCCCCAAAAATGAATCTCCTCGACGATACCTTTCCAACGAGCTATCGTGCACCCTAAACGAAGATCGTATGCCAAAGTTATGCCCCCGAGAAGTTGATACACCAAACTACCCAAAACGAGGTCCAAAAAACACTTGGCTTTTCATCTCCTGGGGTTAGGGTTTTGGATTTTCTTTAGGTTAAAAATTTGTTTATATCCTCATTGTAATCATCTTCTTTCGAATGTGAGTAGCTGTCACATATCTTCTGAGAGATAAGATGCCACCATTCTAGCGAGTCTTTCACTCTGTATTTCTATAGTTTTGTACATTTCGCTCATTAATGGAAATTGTGTATTACTGTATCTCTGTGTTTATGGTTATATCTCTGATAAATCTTGTTTATATTATTGGATATCTGATATATCTCTGTACATTTATTTATTATATCTCTTCTCTCATTTCGTGCCGAAAATAATCTGGATCATCCTCAAACTTACAACATATTGAAGTATGTTAACTAAAACTTGCAGTCTATATAAGTGTAGGTTGGTGCCTATAGAGGATTGGTATCCTCACAGGAAGTTGTCTATACATGAATTGATATTTATTGGTGAAATATTTTCAAGTGGTTTTCTCCAAATTTGGGTTTCCACTTCAAATATTTGTGTATTGTGAATGTGTTGATTAATGTTGTGATATATGTTCAGTATACTTATTATATGATTGTATGAAATTAAAATACTAAAGTGTTTGAAGTAGTCTAGTTTAGACTCAAAAGTGATTAAATTGTCTAGTATTGATTCAAACCCCCCCTCTCTGTACTATTGAATATTTCAACAATTGGTATCAGAGCAAGTTCCTTAAGGAACCATATAACCACTGGAAGTTAGATCCCAACAATTCACATGGACAAGCAGGAGAGACTCTCTTTAAGAAAATATCGATTATTTGATGGATTAGATTATGCTTTCTGGAGCATTAGAATGAGAGTGTATCTGCAGTCACTAGGGTATGGCATCTGGGAGTTATCAAGAATGGTTATGCAACTCCTATAAATCCACTCTTTGATGTAGGTGCAAAGAAGCTCAGTGACAAAAATTCCAAAGACCTGAATGCAATCCTGGAAGGATTATCAAACTCATAATTCACCAAATTTATGCATTGTAAATCAACAAAGGAAATGTGGAATAAACTACAAAACACTTATGAAGGAGATTATAAAGTCAAGCAAGAAAAATTACAAACTCATAGGAGTCAATTTTAGACTCTGGAGATGGAGGAAGAAGAAAACATTGCAGCATACCTTCTACATGGGGATGGAATTGTAAACATTATCAGAGGATTGGGTGAAACAATTGATGAGAAATTCAATGTGCAAAAAGTACTCAAGTCACTTCCTATGAGATTCAATCATAATATATATTCTCTTGAAGATAGAAAATATTTGGAAAAATTAACAATGGATGAGTTGCATGGAATTATTACATATTATGAGATGCAAATAGGACAAGAAATTTGTAATATACTTGATATAAAAAGTATGCAGAACAGAAATAAAATGCTAGAAATGGCAGAATAACAGTAATATAACCAACATAATCTCCACAATAACACAGAAATGATATAAGAATAACAACATAAATAGCACTTTGATTCAGAAAGCAATGTTCACGGGCCTCTTCGAGGGGGCAACCTTCAGTCAAGCAGTGCTCTGTTACAATAATCTCCAAGCTAGGGTTTTCATACCCTCAACCCTTATTTATACTAAATATGTCTATCAAGAGAAGCATCTAGAGGAAGATCCTTCTAGAAACAGAAGTTTCTATTAGGTCTTCTTACATCCACCTTATTCTATTTTATTGAAAGGCCTTATTAATATTGACCTTTATTACATCCGAATATATTGATCTACCTATGTGTGGGTTATTACCCTAACATGTCCGTCCCCTTAAAACCAGCCTTGTCCTCAAGGCTTGAGATGTGGAAACTACTGCAGAATGGTAGTTGGTTCCCAAGTGGCATCTGTTGGAGTTGTATCGTTCCACTAGACTAGCACTTCCTTGATGGTTCTCTGATGCAGGCGACGCTCACGTTGGTCCAAAACTGCTTCTGGATGTAGCCAAATCGATCCTTCTTCAGCTAACTCGGGAAGGTTGGTTTGAATTTGGAACCTAGTTCCAATCACCTTCTTTAAGCATGAAACATGAAAAACAAGATGTAGCTTTGACTGACTGGGCAGAGCTAACTGATAGGCGACTTGTCCCACACGCTTGAGAACTGTATAAGGACCATAAAATTTGGGCGCTATCTTCTGACAATGCTCGGCCTTGAGGGAAGTTTGCTTGTATGGTTGCAGTTGCAGAAACACCTGATCCCCTTCTGCAAATTGACGTTCAGAGCGACCTTGATCTGCTTGTTGCTTCATGCGATTATGTGCCATGACCAAGTTCTCTTTAAGGGTACAAAGAATATCCTCTCGAACTGTAAGTGTTTGGTCAACCACCTGGACCTTCAAGGTACCCGGTAAGTATGAGAGAACTGAAGGTGGCTTATGTCCATATACCGCTTCAAAAGGAGTCATGCGTGTAGTTGTATGGTAGGAAGTGTTGTACCACCATTCAGCTAGGGGTAACCATTGACCCCACTGATTTTTCTTTTCAGACACAAAACACCTTAGATATGTTTCCAAACTCTTATTGACAACTTCCATTTGACCATCAGTCTGGGATGATAAGCTGTGTTGAGATGCAATTGGGTTCCCTATATCTTAAACAATTCTTGCCAAAAATTTCTTGTGAAAGTTGGGTCAAGATCAGAAACAATAGAGTGTGGCATGCCATGAAGCTTGAAGACCTGGTCCATGAAAATTTGAGCCATCTTGGATGCAGTAAATGGGTGTTGAAGAGCGCAGAAATGAGCATACTTGGAAAGGTGATCCACAACCACCATTATGAATGATTTATTTCCCGATTTGGGTAAGCCGGTAATAAATTCCATAGAGATATCCTTCCAAATAGTAGGTGGAATCAGAAGTGGTTGTAGTGTGCCTAGAGATTTGACTGTTTCTCCCTTGTTGCGTTGACACACCTCACATTCAGCGACAAAATTACAGATGTATTGTGTTAGCACTTTGTAATTTGCCCAAGGCTGAAGAGGCAGTCACAGAGGCAACATCAAAACCACTTCGAGTCTTGGATCTAGCCCTCCAAGACTCAGAGAGGGATCTCTATGTCTAATATAACTTTGTTTGAAGAGATATTAGGCTAGCTATGAAAGTATGGGGTTATTTTTTTTTGAAATATTTAGATGAGGGTTTGGTTGACAAGTTGCTCAGATCACCATTGGGCTATGGGGTCTGTTTATAAGATAAGGATCAACTCAACTCTAGAGGCAAATGTCTCCACGGGGCTAGATAGTAACAACTGTTGGATCATCTTAGATTTATTGTGGATGAATGGGATGAAAAGGGAGAAATCCACTGAATAGAGGAGCAGTTAAGAATTCCTTTGTAAAGCTTCAGATGAATAACATATAGATTACTGAAAAATTGGACAAAGAGTATGCATACAAAAATTCTTCTCCATTACTCTCTTTCAACAATAAGAAATGAAAGTGCTTGAATGATAGCAAAAAATAACTGAAAACAGACAAGGAACACACCACCAACGCTCTTACACAAGAATCATGTAAATCCACTTCTCTATTACTGGTTAATCATTCAAAAATTATAGACAAAACCTCCTAGAGTAGCAAGGCCCACAGTCCAGCCAAAAAAGAAAAACTTTACAGGTCAAACCCTTTTACATTAAAATACTCTGAATAAATAGGATAGACCTCCCCATAAGTTTCGGAAGTCAGTTTCAACCGCCTCAGCCAAAAATAGCCATAAATCCCCAAAACTCTGGAACTGTTCACCATGAAAGGCGGGCCTAATTTCTGCGAAAAAGGGGTCCGAACAGACATCTTTTTCTCTTCAACGCTGACACCTGGAAAAAAACTGAATGACATTATTGTAGATGGGCATGTGATGAACAAAAACCTCCTTCGGTTTCGCCAAATTCACCTCCAGCTGGCCGTAACAGCTTCTACAAGATCGGGATTGTAACAGAAAAACCGAAAATCCGAAAAAAGAGGCTGAAAGAAAGCTTCGATTCTCCCTGCTCATGGCACCTGTGAAAACACTGAGAGAGGTTTTTGTTCTTCATCCCATTACGGAGAAAAACCTCTCTCGATTTTTCAAAATTCGAATTATTCTGTCCGAAAAATGCTTTGAAAGTTGAATGGTCAAAAAGTTGTGAAAGTGGTTTTTTCGGGGGCAGAGTGGTATTCCGGACCCCCCCTGAG